>JASTWF010000036.1:1831786-2172399 GCA_030390025.1 Squalus acanthias | reverse complement strand
AACACACACACACACACACACCCGCCCATATCCCCACACACACACACACCCGCCCATATCCACACACACACACACCCGCCCATATCCCCACACACACACACACACACACACACACACACACACCCGCCCATATCCCCACACACACACACACACACACACACACCCGCCCATATCCCCACACACACACCCCCGCCCGCCCATATCCTCACACACACACCCGCCCATATCCCCACACACACACACACACACCCGCCCATATCCCCACACACACACACACCCGCCCATATCCACATACATATTCACGCACACACATCCATATCCACACACACATGCGCATACACAGTCTGAAAGTATGCATTGATAACAAGATGACTAGATTTCAGCCTGTTGAAAATAATTCGTATGCATAATACTATTTTTTGTGCTCTCACTTCTGCATTACAGGATATTTTGAGGGTAACTCTTTGCTATTTGTAAGGAACGCATTAACGCTTGTATAAAATTCCTCTGTCTACTATTTCAACAAGGTTGACAGCCCATATAAAATAAACAGCGCAATGAGTTGAAACAATGGAGAAAGGAATTTTGTACGAACACGGTTATGTGCTCGTTACACACGCGACTCTGACTCGGAAAGTCTTCCCTCTCGCAGTGTCTCTCTGCTGAACCCACGGCTAAATGGGGAATGTTCGAGCTTCCAGAGTTCATCTGCAGCGCAAACGGTTTCATTTTTATTTTCCCACTAAACCAGTACAGACTGGAGATTGAACCTGGGACATTCTGTTCTGTACTGCTTACTGAGTCAGCAGGCAGTGCACTTACCTTATCAGGGACGACCTTCATATTTTCAACATGAAACTTAAAGGCCTAGAAATTTATCTCGGGCAGTGGTGCAAAACGGGCGGAATCGGATGGACTGCCCATTATACGCAGCGCCTGAGATTCAGTTCAATTGACTGCAATAGAACGGAATAACAGAAACATAGAAAAATAGGAGCAGGAGTCGGCCATTCGGCCCTTCGAGCCTGCTCCGCCATTCAATATGATCATGGCTGATCCTCTATCGCAACACCATATTCCCACACTCTCCCCATACCCCTTGATGCCTTGTGTCTAGAAATCTATCTATCTCCTTCTTAAATATATTCAGTGACTTGTCCTCCACAGCCTTCTGTGGTAGAGAATTCCACAGGTTCTCCACCCTCTGAGTGAAGACATTTCTCCTCATCTCAGTCCTAAATGTCCTACCCCGTATCCTGAGACTGTGACCCCTCGTTCTCGATCCCCCAGCCAGGGGAAACATCCTCCCTGCATTCAGTCTGTCTAGCCCTGTCAGAATTTTATACGTTTCAATGAGATCCCCCCTCATTCTTCTAATTGGGTGCTGCATATAACGGGCGGCCGATCCAATACCGTCCGTTTATCATCATCGCCTGAGATGAATTTCTAGGCCATCCACTTTCCAGTGCTGCAGAAACATTAGCTGATCAGTGATCACAGGATGGTGTTTTCCTCTGCTCATTTAATGACAGCACATTTTACCAGGTGACTGTGCCCTCAATGACTTTCAAAGACTACAACACACCCTTAGTGCATGATTAACAAAGCTATAGGCTTTAGTTTATGTGCAGCACATATTTACTCATATTATTTAAATGTTTGGAACAATGACAGATGGACATTAAAAGAAAGGGGACTGCATGGTTCACTTTTTTATTCATTCTCGGGATGTGGGCGTTGCTGGCAAGGCCGGCATTTATTGCCCATCCCTAATTGCCCCTTGCGAAGGTGGTGGTGAGCCGCCTTCTTGAACCGCTGCAGTCCGTGTGGTGAAGGTGCTCCCACAGCGCTGTTAGGGAGGGTGTTCCAGGATTTTGACCCAGCGATGATGAAGGAACAGAGATATATTTCCAAGTCAGGATGGTGTGTGACTCGGAGGGGAACTTGGAGGTGGTGGTGTTCCGCATGCGCCTGCTGCCCTTGTCCTTCGAGGTGGAAGAGGTCGCGGGTTTGGGAGGTTCTGCCGAAGAAGCCTTGGCGAGTTGCTGCAGTGCATCTTGTAGATGGTGCACACTGCAGACACGGTGCGTCGGTGGTGGAGGGAACCGGGATTCAAATTGAATCCAGTTCGTACAGATCAGATGAAATTCTTCCTTCTAAAGTGGCTGGAGTTAGAATGGGGCTTTCTCAAGCCACAGGATAGGGCAGAAAGCACACCCCACTAACAGCTTTGCTTAGATGTGCCAAGTGGGTGGATGTGGGTAACCAGAGAGGTGCAGTGGGCAGTGTTTGTTGCAGGGTTTAGGTAAGATGTGCTGACCAGATTGAGCAGGGAGTGGAATGTCTCTATTTTGGTCAAGAGGTCAAGTATACCAAGGGGTGGTGTACAATGTCCCCCCTCATTTTTTTTGTGCGTGGTCCCTTTAACTGGCTGCGCGGCCCATTCAAATTCTCGCGCATGTGCGGTTTCTTCCATATAAAAGCCGGTGAGCGGCCTGCACGGGACCTCCAGACAGCCACGCAGCTTAGCGGGAACGTTGGTGGTGTGGGATGGTGTCTCCAACACAACACTGCTGGTTGGGGAGTCTAGCACTCAGGGATATAGCCTAAAGATTAGAGCCAGACCTTTCAGCAGTGAAATTAGGAAACACTTCTACACACAAAGGGTGGTAGAAGTTTGGAACTGTCTTCTGCAAACGGCAGTTGATGCTGGGGGTCAATTGTTAATTTTAAATCTGAGATTGATAGATTTTTGTTAACCAAAGGTATTAAGGGATATGGGCCAAAGGCGGGCATATGGAGTTAGGTCACAGATCAGCCATGATCTCATTGAATGGCGGAACAGGCTCGAGGGGCTGAATGGCCTCCTCCTGTTCCTCTCTTCCTATGATGGTGCCGAAATACATTTCTATCAGTATACCGAGGGGGCAGATGGTGTCTGTCCCAGTGAAACACTCGTCCTCACGATATGGCCCAGTGCTCACTGGAGGTCCACAGAGGAGCTGCTACTGGAAGCGTCTCTGGCCCTCAACCCTGAGCTGACCGGCTCTTGAGATGACTCTCCGGCTGGGAATTGGGAGCGGGGCGGACAGGAGAAAAAATAGAGAGGAAAACACAATGGCCCAGAAATTGATCTCGCTCTGTTCCCGCGGGGGTAAGGCTTCCCCGCGATGTCTCACCTCGCTTGTGCTTTTTCAGATCCAGCTCGCACGAACTTGATGTTCCAGACATCAGCTGGGCAGTGCTTGCGTATCCCACCGGCGTAGTGAATTCGTGCGAGCTGTGGGATCACGTGACTCAGTTAGAGCCAATGGCAGCACACCATCTTCCATTCATAAGTTTCACAGACCTGCTGTGAAATCTATGAATCTTACACCCCCCCAAAATAACAGCTAAACCTTAATTAAATTTAAAAAAAAACCCATCACATTAATAAAATAAGTATAGTTAATTAAATTAACCATTTAAAATAAAAAATTAAATTTTTGAAATTTTTTTAAATCTTTTAAAAAGTTATAAAAATAAACTTACCTGTCTTTAAAGTCTCTAAAAAAGATATACCTGTTAAAAAAAAAATTCAAAAAAATACTTAATTCACTACTTACCTTCTTAAGAGTGGGTCTTACTCCTTTTTACATTTCCAAAATCTTCCGTACTTACCTGCGCGTCCAAAGCATGAAGTGCACAGCGTGCGCGCAGCCTGTAGCGCACACGCGATGCACCGAGGACCCGCCCCCTTTTCAGAAGAGCAATTGCCGGTTTTCAGCGCATGCGCAGGGCATGCAGAAAACCGGCAATTGGAGTGGGAATACGCGAGAGTACGCAGTGCGTACTCTCGCGTCCCGGGATCAATTTTCGGCCCAATGTTTATTAAAAGCAAATTATAAGTGCATGGAAACTTTTATAGGAGGGCTGTGAGAGCGAGCCCTTGAGTGAGTCACTGCTCTGGCTTGAGGCCTAGAGCAAAGGAGATTATGACTACCCGGGATTATACAGGAGTGCGTCTATCTACGTATTTGCAACAGTAAAATGTGTTCTACACAACCCCCGCGTTTACAATGCAGGATTGATGAGAACAGTTTTGACTTTGTACTTACATATCAGAGAAACTTCTTAACTGAGAGGCCTGCGTGGACATCAACTTGGAGATAAATGTTTTACTAAGGGCGAGGGGGACAACTGCTCTCATCCCCCCTCTTCTCATCCCTCTTTTCCCTCCCCTCACCCCTTCCCCACCCACCATGCAGTCTGAAATGATTATTTTTGCCTCACTCAAGGTGCACTCATTGCTGGAATTTCCTGGCCCACCTTTGCAGTTAAATTAACAGCTTCAAATTGCCCACACTTGGGGGGCGCTGCCCCTTCAGCCACTGCGGTTCCTGGTGGGGGGGCGGGAGGGAAATGTGGGCAATTGAAATCTGCTGATCTTAATTTGCGCTCGCTTGCTACCACTGAGCCGGGCCTGAGCATTTTTCCGGCTTTGGGCCGGGCTGCCTTTGAGCAATGTGAGGTCGTTCTCAGTACTGCCTCGCCTCACCATCTCTGGAGGCCTGTCAATCTGGCGGCGGGGCGGGGGGGAAGGGCCGAATCCATTTCAGAAAGAGCTGGAAAAGGCATCGAGAGCAACTCGCACTATATTTAGTCCCCTGACAGAGCCCCCGCCCAGCACCTGCGCGTGTGCGTGTGCGAGTGTGCGTGTGTGTGTGTTGGGGGGGGGGGGGGGGCTGGGTGGGGTTAGCAGACTTTCCTTTCACCCTTCGACTTTTATTTGAATCCAGCCCGGAGTAGTGAAATAAAAGTCTTTTTTGACCCATGTTTCAACCCAGCTTCTAGTAGATACAGGCCCACGACACCCAAGCTGCCTCTCTATACTGCGTTAGTTGGCACTGCTGGTGAGAATTTTCTCTTGTGCACTAAATATGCGTGGGTTACATCTGCTTTCCAGCTCGCGTGCTGCAATGCGCTATCTTTTGCGCTAATGGGCTTGCGGAGATCTGAATGCGCTATAACTGACGCACAACCTGTAAAGCTAATTGCATCGTGCCTGTGACAAAGCTGCTAACGGTGCACTTAAGGAGTTGAAAGCTGCAAAGAAAAGAGCATTGCGAAAACCGCAGCGAAGTGCTCGTGCCTCTGGTGATCTTTGTTCTGATTGGCTTAGCTGGGCGTGTGAGAAACCCAATGTACCCAGAAGGCCCTGCACTCGCCCAGGCCCTTAAAGGCAACTCTTCCGCTTTTTTGCGAATAAAACATTGCAGCCTGTGTTTAAAAACTTTCTTTGCAAGAGTGCACCTTGCTGTCTATTTGATAAGTCTTATTGCCAGCTCCAAATATTCCCAGAGTTTTGGAGCAGGTCAGTAATTGTTTCAGACTGTGAGGTGTAAATCGCAGCACGTGTCTCAAGAGGCACCATGTATTTGTGGCGGAAGCTTTCACGCAGGGAAAACGTAATTCAGTTCTGCCTCCGTCTTAAAGGTTTGGGTGCATATTCATGCAATCTTAAATTGTTCATTATCTTGCACTGTAATGTGGAAAAGCGTGTCATTATTACTGTCCCTGAATGGAACGTGTAATGCAAACGGTAGTTATCATTCGCCTGTTAGCTGAATTCTTGTGTAGTTCTGCGGAAAGAGTAAGTTTTACAGCTTGATATTGTAAATTGCATGTTATTATTCTGCCCGGCCTTTCATTGAACTGTGTCTCAGCATCACTAGCCACCATTTTTTATTTAAGACTTAAACTCGCTGTATAAACTGTTGCTTAGTATGACGGTTGCTGGTTGGTACAAGGCTAGTTAAACCAGTGGTCACCCAGTCCTATGTACACTCGCAAAAGTCGTTTTGACAGATCAGAACCATCTCTTATAATTGGGGATCCTTCTTGACTTTTTGAATTTGAATTGCTGTTCGGCCTGCTAACTTGACCACTGAATGCAGGCCGAGTAAATGGTGTCACTCCTGTAAGTAACTTGCTGATCCTGTGTACACAATCATTCACCGTACAATGCGAATGCCTCCTTGTTGAATTGTGTTGCGCTCCTCTTCAGCTCTGTCGTCTTCTCGTGTGTACGTTTGCATTATCATGGTGGGTGGGGGGTGGATTTGCTAAATGCAGGTAAACAGTGGAGTCATTCTGCCACCAGACGGTCTTAACCGACACTTTGCCAAAAGGATCCCACAGGGCAATTTCTCGCCATTGAAAACCAGCAGTCTGAGAGAGGCGATGGGGGAATTGGAAAATGTCACACTGGTGCAGTTGGGTTACATAAGAACATAAGAAACAGGAGCAGGAGTCAGCCAATCGGCCCCTCGAGCCTGCTCCGCCATTCAATAAGATCATGGCTGATCCAATCTTGGCCTCAACTCCACTTTCCCGCTCTCTCCCCATAACCCTTGACTCCCCTGTAGTTCAAATATCTGTCAATCTCCGCCTTGAATATACCTTCCTGACTGACCTGATTGTTTCTCTGCCGAGGTGTGATAAAAGGCAGTCAGAAAGATTAACTGTAGTCGTCTGACATTGTTCTCTGCACAGGCATTGTTCTCTGTCTATATATGCTGTGCCGATTTGTATTCCTTCACTTCACCTGATGAAGGAGCAGCGCTCCGAAAGCTTGTGATTTCAAATAAAGCTGTTGGACTATAACCTGGTGTTGTGCGACTTCTCACTTTTGAATATATTCAATGACTCCGCTTCCACAGCTCTCTGGGGTAGAGAATTCCAAAGATTCACGGCCCTCTGAGAGAAGAAATTCCTCCTCATCTCCGTCTTAAATGGGCGACCCCTTATTCTGAGACTATGCCCCCTCGTTCTAGATTCCCCCACGAGGGGAAACATCCTCTCAGCATCTACCCTGTCCAACCCCCTCAGAATCTTATGTTTCAATAAGATCACCTCTCATTCTTCTAAACTCCAATGAGTATAGGCCCAACCTGCTCAACCTCTCCTCATAAGTCAACCCTTCATCCCAGGAATCAACCTAGTGAACCTTCTCTGCACTGCCTCCAATGCAAGTATATCCCTCCTTAAAGGTATTGTAAAAAAACCTGGCCGCACATGGCTGACACGAAATGTTTTTTGAGGTAGGTTGAAGAGGGCCATTTATTTGAATGCCTTGTCACGGAGATGACAGCACCCCTTGGAACTATGGGAAAGTCAGCACTCGCTCTGCTTACTTCAGTCATACTTTGGTCATTCTTTAGTTGCTCAAGTGTTTCGAACAGAATCTTTCCAGAATAGAGTCTCGTTTCTTTTGATTTGGGCTGGCTGGGCCTGGCCAGGAAGCTTGTACGTCTGGAATCAGATTGGATCATTAGGTGACAGGATGGTAAGGCAGATATTTGAGAATCCTCAGCCAGGCAGCGAATGTGCGATGGGGGAGAATTGAGCAGGAGCGCAAGAGTAAATAGCACCTGCCTAATAACGATGTACAGAAGGAATCAGCCCGGCTGGAATGTGGCTCCAGGAGCTCCCACAGCCCAACAGTCCCTTGCTCAACTACCCATCCTTCATGTATAAGCCCAGGCTGTGTGCGTTGGAAGGTTATTCAGCCATGAAGGCATCACAGCTGAGCCTGATTCTGCCCTCAAGTGACCGCCAAACATAGGCACCT
This sequence comes from Squalus acanthias, assembly GCA_030390025.1. Classification (NCBI taxonomy): domain Eukaryota; kingdom Metazoa; phylum Chordata; class Chondrichthyes; order Squaliformes; family Squalidae; genus Squalus; species Squalus acanthias. The sequence continues at coordinate 2,164,787 of JASTWF010000036.1, read as the reverse complement.
TTAGCTGGGGTTATTGGGCGGTGATCAGAATGGGAACCCTGGCTGATTTTTTTCCTCTTCCCTCGCCCAGAGGCCACCGAATATAATTGTTTTTTTAATAAAAAATTTAGTTTATGGGATGTGGGTCGCATTTATTGCCCATCCCTGATCGCCCTGAGAAGGTAGTGGGGGGAGGGGGTGGACCTTCTCCTTGAAAGAGATCTGGGGGGGGGGGGGGAGGAGGTCGCTGGGGGCCTGGTGGGGAGAGGGAGATTGGAGGAAACATCGGATCGCAGGGGGTCGGCCGATCACGAGGAGGGGGGGTGGAGATCGCAGGGAGGGCGGCAGATCGCGGCGGGCTTGCTTGAGGGGCCGGCGGGGGTTGGGGGGCGGGAAACACTCCTGCTCCTCCTGGCCCACAAGCAGTGCTGGAAAAGCACTTCCCTACTGCAGCCAGCAGCTCCCTCCTCCCTTTAGCTGCCGGGTTTCCCGAGCCCTGGGAAAGCTGGTCCAGCACACAACCTCATTTAAATATTATAATTACTGGCCCACCTCGCGAGAGCGAGCGGGTTACTCCCCCAACCCCCAGCTCGCCCCGGTTAAACTGGAAGTGGGTAGGTTCGCGACCGGTTGGGGTCGGGTTTCCTATCTCCCGCCCAACCAAGGGGGGGGGTTTAGAATTCCTCCTCCGTTGTTACTAAGCCTTCAGGATTCGCTCTCTTGCTCTGCTGCTTACAAGACTCCATTCCATCTCATTGCAGCACACGATGAACATGTTCCTGATTGTGGGACTAGCCACTAAAACTCTCCCCCTGCCCCCCTCTCTCTCCCCTTGCCCTTGCCCCCCTCCCCCTGCCCTTACCCCCTCTCTCCCCCTGCCCCCTCCACCTGCCCTTACCCCCTCTCTCTTCCCCTGCCTCCTCCCCCTGCCCTTACCCCCTCTCTCCCCCTGCCCTTACCCCCCTCTCTCTCCCCCTGCCGCCCTCCCCCTGCCCTTACCCCACTCTCTCTCCCCTGCCCCCCTCCCCCTGCCCTTACCCCCCCTCTCTCCCCCCCTGCCCACCGCCCCCTGCCCTTACCCCACTCTCTCTCCCCCTGCCCCCCTCCCCCTGCCCTTGCCCCCCTCTCTCCCCCCCTGCCCACCGCTCCCTGCCCTTACCCCCTCTCTCTTCCCGTGCCTCCTCCCCCTGCCCTTACCCCACTCTCTCTCCTCCTGCCCCCCTCCCCCTGCCCTTACCCCCCTCTCTCCCCCCCTGCCCACCGCCCCCTGCCCTTACCCCCTCTCGCCCCCTCCCCCTTCCCTTACCCCCTCTCTCCCCCCCTGCCCACCGCCCCCTGCCCTTACCCCCTCTCTCTCCCCTGCCCCCTCCCCCTTCCCTTACCCCCTCTCTCTCCCCCTGCCCTGTCCCCCTGCCCTCTCTCTCCCCTGCCCCCCTCCCCCTTCCCTTACCCCCTCTCTCTCCCCCTGCCCACCTCCCCCTGCCCTTGCCCCCCTCTCTCTCCCCCTGACTCCCTCCCCCTGCCCTTACCCCCTCCCCCTGCTCTTGCCCCCTCTCTTTACCCCTGCCCTTGCCCCCCCCTCTCTCCCCCTGACCCCCTCCCCCTGCCCTTGCCCCCTCTCTTTACCCCTGCCCTTGCCCCCTCTCTCTCCCCCCTCCCCCTGCCCTTGCCCCCCCTCTCTCCCCCTGACCCCCTCCCCCTGCCATTGCCCCCCCTCTCTCTCCCCCTGACCCCCTCCCCCTGCCCTTGCCCCCCTCTCTCTCCCCCTGACCCCCTCCCCCTGCCCTTGCCCCCCCTCTCTCCCCTGCCCCCCTCCCCCTGCTCTTGCCCCCTCTCTTTACCCCTGCCCTTGCCCCCCCCCTCTCTCCCCCTGACCCCCTCCCCCTGCCCTTGCCCCCTCTCTCTGCCCTTGCCCCCTCTCTCTCCCCCCTCCCCCTGCCCTTGCCCCCCCCTCTCTCCCCCTGACCCCCTCCCCCTGCCCTTGCCCCCTCTCTTTACCCCTGCCCTTGCCCCCTCTCTCTCCCCCCTCCCCCTGCCCTTGCCCCCTCTCTCTCCCCCTGCCCTTGCCCCCCCTCTCTCTCCCCCTGCCCTTGCCCCCCCTCTCTCTCCCCTTGCCCCCTCTCTCTGCCCTTGCCCCCTCTCTCTGCCCCCCTCCCCCTGCCCTTGCCCCCCCGCTCCACCCAATGTTCCCGGTAAGCTGCACGGCCACCCAGCTGTCGAGGTCCCGCGCAGGCCGCTTGCCAGCTTTACAATGGAAAAACCGCGCGTGCGCGGGAATTTGAAAGGGCTGCGTCGCCCATTAAAGGGGCCGCGCACCCAAAAGAAAATTAGAGGGAACATTGGCCCCGTCCCAAAAGAAAACATCGGGACAAAGTCAACAAAAGGAGGAGAATCTGGGTCAAATCATGAGGCCGAGCCAACTGATGAAAGTAGCCGCTTGGCTCGAGTGGGTAGCACTCTCTTCGCCTCTGAGTCAGAAGGTCGTGGGTTCAAGCCCCCACTGCAGGACTTGAGCACAGAATCTAGGCTGACACTCCCAGTGGTGAGAGGTTAAACCGAGGCCCTGTCGTGCCTATTCCAGTGGGCCGGGTGGATGTTGAAAATCCGGTGGCGCCATTCTGAAGAGGAGCGGCCAATATTCCTCCTCCGACCAAAAACAGATTCGCGGCTCATTCCTCTCATTTGTGGGATCTTGCTGTGCGCACACGTGACTGCTGTGTCTTTGCCAGCATAACTTACGTCTGCTGAAGTGCTTTGAGATGTCTCTGAGAGATGTGTTACGACGATGTATGAATGGAATTCTCTCTTTATGATCGCTAACCAGCTCGAAATCCTGGTTTGACGATTTGATGTGGTTTTAGGGAAGGGTGACTTTAAGAAGCTGCCTTCTTTCTTAACTTCACAAAGCCCTCCTTGTCTAATTCCCTGAGGGAGTGTGTAACGTAAACTTGAATGGAATTTGCTGCATTGTTGCCAGCGAGCTGTAAAGGGACAACATCACAGGCCTAAAGATGTTCTTTTTTTGAAAGGTTTGTTTAACAGGATTAGCTCTTGGCCACTATGTCTTAGTGTGTGGTTCCTGTTTGCGGGGAGATGAGGGGCGGACGGGGGGTGGGGTGGAGAAAGAGAGCAGCTTTTTGGTGAGCTCATTCATATGATGCAACACAAAAGCAGCTGTCATTCCTCATCCTGCAGGCTAGTGGATCATGTAGCTGGCCCGTGCCACTTGCTAATTGTTCCAGTTTTTTGGTTCTTGGTCAAGTGCCAGCAGCTGAGAACTGGAGAGTAGTTTTTCCCACCGTTTCCTTCTGTGAAGAAACATATCAATTGCTCTTGTTGTCTCTTCTTCTGTGTGCGTGCCCTCAGCTAAAAGGAATGCTTGTAGGCCCGATTAAACTGATTCTTTGGGCCTATTCAGGCTGGCCTATTGAGAAGGCTTTTGAAACAAAAACACGCCTCAGTTTACTGCTATAAATCGGCTCAAGCACTTCTGGCGAATGGCTTCTGTAGTGTAGACAACTCCACTTGTAGGGCATTGTATGCCGGGTTCAATTTGCTTTGACTCCTGACGTTGACCTTTTGTAGCATCAGCCTGACATTTTTGAGCTTTCCTCTGAAGTGAATTTGGGGCTTGTTCAGTTCAAGAATAATTCCTGTTTTAAACACAAGAACATAAGAAATAGGAGCAGGAGTCGGCCATTCGGCCGCTCGAGCCTGCTCCGCCATTTAGTAAGATCATGGCTGATCTTCAACCTCAACTCCACTTTCCTGAACTATCCCCATATCCCTCGATTCCCAAAAATCTACCGATCTCGGCCTTGAATATACTCGACGACTGAGCCTCCACAGCCCTCTGGGGTAGAGAATTCCAAAGATTCACCGCCCTCTGAGTGAAGAAAGTTCTCTTCATCTCAGTCCTAAATGGCCGACCCCTTATCCTGAGACTGTGACCCCTGGTTCTAGACTCTCCAGCCAGGGGAAACATCCTCCCGACATCTATCCCGTCAATCCCTCTAAGAACTTTATACATTTCAATGCGATCTCCTCTCATTCTTCTAAACTCTAGAGAATATCGGCCCAATCTACTCAATCTCTCCTCATAGGACAATCCCCCATCCCAGAAGTTTGTTTTTGTTGGCTTTTCCCTGCGCCACGCACGATGGGCCAGGGAATGTGGGCGACTTGTGCCCAATCATCAAATGCCAGGGAGCGCGGCGAGAATCGGCTAATTGGGCGAAAGGCGCTGGGCAGGCAGCAGTCGCTCTTGATTTTTTCTGGTGAGGAACATCGCACGAACAATCACAGAGTGAGCGACTCGGAATCGGGAGTTTGAGCCACTGGATTTCTGCAGAGCCGTCAGTTCCCCAAAGCTCAGCTCAACGCAGCACGGGGAAATGATAACTACAAAGGCGGGGGGCGGGAGGCGGGAGGCGGAGAGAGGGGGAGGGCCTGCGACACTTACCCATTGGGTCTGACAGCACCTTAAGTCCTGCTCTTCCACCCCCCCGCCCCCTAGTGCTGCATGCAAGTCAGCACATTATTCTCCAACATCTGTTTAAATTTATGGTCAATGTACAAGGAAATTCTTTGAAAGGTTTTTTAGAACAATCTTAAATAGAATTACATAGAATATACAGCACAGAAACAGGCCATTCGGCCCAACAGGACCATGCTCCCACTCGAGCCTCCTCCCATCCTTCCTCATCTCGCCCTATCAGCGTAACCCTCTATTCCTTTCTCCCTCATGTGCTTATCTGGCTTCCCCTTAAATGCATCGCTGCTATTCGCCTCAATCACTCCCTGTGGTAGCGAGTTCCACATTCTAATCATTCATTCCACCGATTGGGGATAAATAGTGCAGCGATCCCGGCGCACTCATTCTTGTATCCTCTTATTCAGTTGTTTGTCTTGAATCATTTGCCCAAACCAAAGTGTCATTACTCAGGTCTTCCTTGGAATATTTTTGTTCCGTGACCAGTCAGAGCTGAGGACCCGGCTAGCGCCTGCGTGACTGCGGCGGATTTTCGGGCAAATGTCTGGACACCTCACAGCAGCGTAAAGCTGGGAATGAGGCGAGGCCATTCAGCCCATCCAGCCCGATCCATCCAGAGACCTTTGGCCTGGAATTTCCTTGGGAGCTGCTCCCCCGCAATCCCCCGCCCTAACCTCGCTGGAAACCCCACGTACCTCCGGTGAAGGTACAGCCGGGCCCACGTGGATTATTCTACCGCGGTCTCCTCCCAAGACCACCGCCATCTGTTGACCGCAATCGGGAACACGTGGAGGCCTGGAAATTAGACCGTGGGGCACAAGCGTACAAATCCTTAACCGGTGTATCTGAACATGCCTTCCCCCCCCCACCCCTACTATTTTAGCTGAAGTGATGAGGTGTTTATTTTAAACGGGTTAATGTCTTGACTAAAATAACGGAGAGAGGAATTGCGTTCTCATCCAGTACCCTGCACAAGCTTCCCCTGACAATAAAAACAAAGGATTGCATTTCTATAGCGCAACCTCAGGATGTCCCAAAGTGCTTTACAGCCAATGAAGTACTTTTTTTGAAGTGTAGTCACTGTTGTAATGTGGGAAACGTGGCAGCCAATTTGTGCACAGCAAGCTCCCACAAACAGCAATGTGATAATGACCAGATAATCTGTTGTTATGTTGATTGAGGGATAAATAAATATCGGCCAGGACACCGGGTATAACTCCCCTGCTCTTCTTCGAAATAGCGCCATGGGAAATAGTACTCGGTAAAATAATGGGACTAAAAGACGACAAGTCCCCTGGACCAGATGGCCTGCATCCCAGGGTCTTAAAAGAAGTGGCTGCAGAGATAGTGGATGCATTGGTTGCAATATACCAAAATTCCCTGGACTCAGGAGAGGTCCCAGCGGATTGGAAAACCGCTAATGTAACACCCCTATTTAAGAAAGGAGGGAGACAGAAAGCAGGAAACTATAGACCAGTTAGCCTAACATCTGTCGTTGGGAAAATGCTGGAGTCCTTCATTAAGGAAGCAGTAGCAGGGCATTTAGAAAAACATACTGCAGTCAAACAGAGTCAGCATGGTTTTAGGAAAGGGAAATCATGTTTAACAAATTTGCTGGAGTTCTTTGAGGATGCAACAAGCAGGGTGGACAAGAGTGAGCCAGTGGATGTGGTGTATTTGGATTTCCAGAAGGCATTCGATAATGTGCCACATAAAAGGTTACTGCATAAGATAAGAGCTCACGGAGTTGCGGGTAATATATTAGCATGGATAGAGAATTGGCTAACTAACAGAAAGCAGAGAGTCGGGATAAATGGGTCATTTTCTGGTTGGCAAATGGTAACTAGTGGGGTGCCACAAGGATCGGTGCTGTGGCCCCAACTATTTACAATCTACATTAATGACATGGATGAAGGGACCGAGTGTAATGTAGCCAAGTTTGCGGATGATACAAAGATGGGTGGGAAAGCAAGTTGTGCAGAGGACTCAAAGAATCTGCAAAGGGATATAGACAGGCTAAGTGAGTGGGCAAACATTTGGCAGATGGAGTATAATGTGGGAAAGTGCGAGGTTATCCACTTTGGCAGGAAAAATAAAAAAGCAAATTATTATTTAAATGGAGAGAGATTACAAAATGCTACAGTTCAAAGGGACCTGGGGGTCCTTGTGCATGAAACACAAAAAGTTAACATGCAGGTACAGCAAGTAATCAGGAAGGCAAATGGAATGTTGGCCTTTAATGCAAGGGGGATGGAGTATAAAAGCAGGGAAGTCCTGCTACAACTGTACAGGGTATTGGTGAGACCACACCTCGAGTACTGCGTACAGTTTTGGTCTCCTTATTTAAGGAAGGATATGCTTGCATTGGAGGCAGTTCAGAGACGATTCACTAGGTCAATTCCAGAGATGAGGGGTTTGACTTATGAGGAAAGGTTGAGCAGGTTGGGCCTATACTCATTGGAATTTAGGAGAATGAGAGGTGATCTTATCGAAACATATAAGATACTGAGGGGGCTCGACAAGGTAGATGCAGAGAGGATGTTTCCCCTCGTGGGGAAATCTAGAACTCGGGGGCACAGTCTCAGAATAAAGGGTCGCCCTTTTAGAACTGAGATGAGGAGGCATTTCTTCTCTCAGAGGGTCGTAAATCTGTGGAATTCTCTGCCCCAGAGAGCCGTGGAGGCTGGGTCATTAAATACATTTAAGGTGGAGATAGACAGATTTTTACAAGATAAGGGAGTGAAGGGTTATGGGGAGCGGGCAGGGAAGTGGCTTTGAGCCCAAGATCAGCCATGATCTTATTGAATGGCGGAGCAGGCTCGAGGGGCCAAGTGGCCTACTCCTGCTCCTATTTCTTATGTTCTTTTACATCCACCTGAGAGAGCAGACGGGACCTCGGTTTAACGTCTCATCTGAAGACGGCACCTCCGACAGTGTAGCACTCCCTCAGCACTGCACTGGAGTGTAAGCCTGGATTTTTGTGTTCAAGTCTCTGGAGTGGGACTTGAACCCACGACCTTCTGACTCCGAGGCGAGTATGTTACCCACTCAGAAACGAGCAGTGCTACCAATTGCCTGGAATTTCCACAGGGGGCGAGTTTGTTCCCCCGATCTCCCGCCAGAACTTTGGCAGAACCCCCCCATAACCTCTGCGTGCGCTGTTTCTACCGGGTTCCTGCTGGGGTTACAGCAGGAAATAGGATGGGACACCCCCCTGCCATAATCACCCATTGCCCCCCCCCCCCCCTCACTCCTCAGCAGCTGTACTGAGGCATGACTGTTGATTCACGGGGAACAATTTTAACCTAACTCCCCCCCGGCAGGAAGCTGGCTGGCTTGGGTCGGCCGCCCGTTTTACAGCCCGCCCCAATTTTACGCTCCAACGAAACGGGCCTGAACACCCCCCATTTCCCGCCCAGCGGGTTCAGGTTAAAATTGCCCGCCCCTGATGGTGATAATACAAGAAGACAGCGTGAGAAAATGTGTGCTCGAGACCGACGATCAAACAATTCGCACTAAACTCCTTGACATTTCCAGAAATTGAGATGAATCCCTTCGACAAATGTCCAGGCCCGAGATTTTCCGCCCATTTGAAATGAGCAGATGGATAACCGGGGGGCTGGCAGCACAAAAAAGGACATGTAATGTAAAGCCAATAATCTGAGGGAGTGACACTGCAGTGAAACATTCCCTTCATACAGAGGACCGTGTAATATTTTTACTCGATGTCCCTGTGCCAGCAGCAATTCTTAATCCCCAAGTTAAGAATGCCTGTTTGGAACATTGCATGACATAGTGTTCGTTCAGTTGGTTTACTCAATCTAAGGGTTTGTGGCTGACTTTGGTAACACACTGTTCAATACAGGGAGATAAAAAGCCTTTGTGTGCTTCTGACTGCAGCCGTAAGCCTTTCTACTTGAAAGGAGTTTAAGTGATCGCATTAACCAGAGGGAAATCAAAATCTCCCTTGAGCCTGCCCTGACTCTGCAGGACATGAAATAGCTGGCCCTGAGTTCTAAGCCTGTCGTTCAAGTGAGGGATTTTGCTCGCGTCTGAAGTGGCCAAGTGAAATGGTCTGTGAAGGCTGGCAGGTGCCGCGACACCAGCTTCACCACTGCCTTCTACCCACGGGGCCGTTCTTCGCACGCAGCCCCGGAGAACGAGTGTTGGCCGACGGGCTATTTGCCTGCGCGAGCCGTCACGCGGGCCATGCTGTGCTTGCCTGCTGCATACCTTCGAGCAGGGTTCACTGGGGCGAGAAGTGAGGCAGTTTTTTGAGCTCGGAGTGAATATGGACACCACTGCGTCAGCCAATGGTTTGGAGGCTGGAATTACCCAATCATCTCCGTGCTGGCCGGACTCGTGGCATCACTAAAGCAGCCTTTTGTTTTTAAGCCAACCTACCCTGTGCTGGCCATAGATTTCTTCGGTAAGGTGGGTTTGGGCTGAACTGTATTCCTAATGGGCATTTACCCAAAACTGCTTCTGATTTGGCACGGAAAGGTCAAACGTGCAACAGTGAGGTCTCGGACAAGCACTTCACCAGCTGGTACCAAATTCCATGAAATCAGGGGGCGAACCCTTTTTAGGTACAAGTGTTTCAAATGGTTGTTGTCCGGTTTAACTTCTACCTTTTCTAATTTGCCAGTCTCGCTCACGAAGGGGCTACAGGACATGTCCCAATGGTGCCGTGGGCTAGGGTCTTTGCTGGGGCAGAGTAGAAGGAGCTGTGCTCTGCACGGGACCTGTGCTGGGCACTTGGCATCTCCCTTGTTGAGAACACAAAGCAGGTAGCTTCTTTGCGCTTGGCGATCTCCAGCTTGTAAGTGGAACAAAAGGCAGCACTCGGAGCAGTACCTTCTCACCACCATCTTCTCAAGGGCAATTAGGGATGGGCAATAAATGCTGGCCTTGCCAGCGACGCCCACATCCCAGGAACGAATAAAAACAAGTACCTTGCAGTGGTGTACAGACTAGAGGGTCGCGGGTTCGATCCCTGAGCTCTGCCAAGTCAGCTGATCTCAGACTGGGCACATGTTTGGGCACCACAGTGGGCCAAGGGCTAAGGGAAGGGAATTAGAAAATCTGCCAAAGTTGCCACCCCAGCAGAGCTGCCATTCCGATCGCCAAGCAGCGACTCCTGCGACGCGGGCGTGGATGGGGAGTCGTTGGGCGAGGTGCTAGAGGCCGTCCCTATGCCTGTGCTACCTCAGGAGGGGGGGGGGGGAAGAGAAAATAAAGGGAACAATTGGCAAAGCAACACCAGGAGACGGGCAGACATCTGGTGGAGGTCCAGACGCAGTACGTGCGTTCCACTGATTTGCACGGCTCTGGTATCTGAGATGGTCCTTTGCCAATTAACAGTCACGGTTCAACACTGCCTGAGTGAAAACAGACGAGCATGAGAAAAAGCAACCTATATTTGTAGGCTCAAAGGGGTAAATATATGTTTTTGAAGAACAACAAAATAAGCATGGCAGGGAGGGGTGGGGGCCGAGTGAGGGGAGGGTGTGGGAAGTGAAAGGTCATCAAGGCAGGTAGACTTCTGAATTAGCCACTCATTGTTTGTGTATTTTGTCATTGAAATCTCTAATGTCTGGTTTCCTGGATTCTTGGAACAAGAGGCAAGGGGTCCTTCGTTTTTTTTTCCAAGAACTGTTAATCAAGCGTTAGTTGTATGCGCAGGACTGAAGCTGTCAGTAAGAGCAGCTGGGAAATTTCCATGCTGTGTTCAGCAGTGAAACATTTGCTCAATCTGTAACCTAGTGTTGTTGGAGATTTTCTTTTTTTTTTCTTCTCGTTCTCTTTTCTCCCCCACGAGCAGTGATTTCCAGGAACTGTTGTGTCGAGAGACGTTAACCCTTTCACAGTCCAATCTGAGTACCAGAGGGAGGGCAGCCAGCTCTGGTTACCTTAGAGAGACCAGGTGTTAGAGCATCCACCTCACCAGAAGGTAGTCACCAGCACAAGGCCACCCCATGTTGCTCGAGAACGTTCAACCACTGGTTTCAACGGTGCTGTGTTTCATCCCCCCCCTGTGGAAGTGCCTTGAGGTGGACAAGGTGGCTTTCGTGCCGCAAGAGGCAAAGCCCTATGAATGGCGATTAAAAACGGCTGCCTCTGTTGGCATAAGCTGTCAGGAGTCACCTTTCTTCCAGGCTGTTGGTGGGCTGATATCTGAATCTTCCTGTATCGGCCTGCAGTTCGAGATTTTTTTTCGAGATTTTATTTTATTTTTTTACGTTACAGATCTTTCCATGGCCTTGTGACTTGGAAGCAACTGCCCACGCTCAATCTTGTGCATGCCCGGTTGTGTCTCAGTTTCCGCCAATGCTCAATGCCACCCGAAGGTGTAAACGGGGAATACCCGTGACACCGGAGCCAACACATACTAGAACATCACTTCAAATTGAAGCAGAACTGCATTATAAATGTGGTTGGATGGGCTTTGATGGGAGAGTTAGGGTACGAGAGGGATGGGCTTTAATGGGAGAGTTAGGGTACTAGAGGGATGGGCTTTAATGGGAGAGTTAGGGTATAGAGGGATGGGCTTTGATGGGAGAGTTAGGGTACTAGAAGGATGGGCTTTGATGGGTGAGTTAGGGTACTAGAGGGATGGGCTTTGATGGGAGAGTTAGGGTATAGAGGGATGGGCTTTGATGGGAGAGTTAGGGTACTAGAGGGATGGGCTTTGATGGGAGAGTTAGGGTACTGGAGGGATGGGCTTTGATGGGAGAGTCAGGGTACTAGAGGGATGGGCTTTGATGGGAGAGTTAGGGTACTAGAGGGATGGGCTTTGATGGGAGAGTTAGGGTACTGGAGGGATGGGCTTTGATGGGAGAGTTAGGGTACTAGAGGGATGGACTGTGATGGGAGAGTTAGGGTATACAGCGATGGGCTTTGATGGGGGAGTTAGGGTATACAGCGATGGGCTTTGATGGGTGAGTTAGGGTACTAGAGGGATGGGCTTCGATGGGAGAGTTAGGGTACTAGAGGGATGGGCTTTGTTGGGAGAGTTAAGGTATTCGAGGGATGGGCTTTGATGGGGGAGTTAGGGTACTAGAGGGATGGGCTTCGATGGGAGAGTTAGGGTACTAGAGGGATGGGCTTTGATGGGAGAGTTAGGGTACTGGAGGGATGGGCTTTGATGGGAGAGTTAGGGTACTAGAGGAATGGGCTTTGATGGGGGAGTTAGGGTACTAGAGGGATGGGCTTTGATGGGTGAGTTAAGGTATTCGAGGGATGGGCTTTGATGGGGGAGTTAGGGTACTAGAGGGATGGGCTTTGATGGGTGAGTTAGGGTACTAGAAGGATGGGCTTTGATGGGTGAGTTAGGGTACTGGAGGGATGGGCTTTGATGGGAGAGTTAGGGTACTGGAGGGATGGGCTTTGATGGGAGAGTTAGGGTACTGGAGGGATGAGCTTTGATGGGAGAGTTAGGGTACTAGAAGGATGGGCTTCGATGGGAGAGTTAGGGTACTAGAGGGATGGGCTTTGATGGGGGAGTTAGGGTACTAGAAGGATGGGCTTTGATGGGAGAGTTAGGGTATACAGGGATGGGCTTTGATGGGAGAGTTAGGGTACTAGAGGAATGGGCTTTGATGGGAGAGTTAGGGAAATGGAAGGATGATCTTTGATGGGAGAGTTAGGGTATACAGGGATGGGCTTTGATGGGAGAGTTAGGGTACTAGAGGAATGGGCTTTGATGGGAGAGTTAGGGAAATGGAAGGATGATCTTTGATGGGAGAGTTAGGGTACTGGAGGGATGGGCTTTGATGGGAGAGTTAGGGTATAGAGGAATGGGCTTTGTTAGGAGAGTTAGGGTACTAGAGGGATGGGCTTTGATGGCAGAGTTAGGGTACTAGAGGGATGGGAGAGTTAGGGTACTAGAGGGATGGGCTTTGATGGGAGAGTTAGGGTACTGGAGAGATGGGCTTTGATGGGAGAGTTAGGGGACTGGAGGGATGGGCTTTGATGGGGGAGTTAGGGTACTGGAGGGATGGGCTTTGATGGGGGAGTTAGGGTACTGGACGGATGGGCTTCGATGGAAGAGTTAGGGTACTAGAGTGATGTGCGTTGATGGAAGAGTTAGGGTACTGGAGGGATGGGCTTCGATGGAAGGGTTAGGGTACTAGAGGGATGGGCTTCGATGGGAGAGTTAGGGTACTGGAGGGATGTGCGTTGATGGAAGAGTTAGGGTACTGGAGGGATGGGCTTCGATGGAAGGGTTAGGGTACTAGAGGGATGGGCTTCGATGGGAGAGTTAGGGTACTGGAGGGATGGGCTTTGATGGGAGAGTTAGGGTACTGGAGGGATGGGCTTTGGGTGAGTTAGGGTACTAGAGGGATGGGCTTTGATGGGAGAGTTAGGGTACTAGAGGGATGGGCTTTGATGTGGGAGTTAGGGTACTGGAGGGATGGGCTTTGATGGGAGAGTTAGGGTACTGGAGGGATGGGCTTTGATGGGAGAGTTACGGTACTGGAGGGATGGGCTTTGATGGGTGAGTTAGGGTACTAGAGGGATGGGCTTTGATGGGGGAGTTAGGGTACTAGAGGGATGGGCTTTGATGGGAGAGTTAGGGTACTAGAGGGATGGGCTTTGATGTGGGAGTTAGGGTACTAGAGGGATGGGCTTTGATGGGAGAGTTGGGGTACTGGAGGGATGGGCTTTGATGGGAGAGTTAGGGTACTGGAGGGATTGGCTTAGGTGGGGGAGTTAGGGTACTGGAGGGATGGGCTTTGATGGGTGAGTTAGGGTACTGGAGGGATGGGCTTTGATGGGTGAGTTAGGGTACTAGAGGGATGGGCTTTGATGGGGGAGTTAGGGTACTGGAGAGATGGGCTTTGATGGGGGGGTTAGGGTACTAGAGGGATGAGCTTTGATGGGAGAGTTAGGGTACTGGAGGGATGGGCTTTGATGGGGGTGTTAGGGTACTGGAGGGATGGGCTTTGATGGGAGAGTTAGGGTACTAGAAGGATGGGCTTTGATGGGAGAGTTAGGGTACTAGAGGGATGGGCTTTGATGGGAGAGTTAGGCTACTGGAGGGATGGGCTTTGATGGGAGAGTTAGGGTACTAGAGGAATGGGCTTTGATGGGAGAGTTAGGCTACTGGAGGGATGGGCTTTGATGGGAGAGTTAGGGTACTAGAGGGATGGGCTTTGATGGGAGAGTTAGGGTACTAGAGGGATGGGCTTTGATGGGAGAGTTAGGCTACTGGAGGGATGGGCTTTGATGGGAGAGTTAGGGTACTAGAAGGATGGGCTTTGATGGGAGAGTTAGGGTACTAGAGGGATGGGCTTTGATGGGAGAGTTAGGCTACTGGAGGGATGGGCTTTGATGGGAGAGTTAGGGTACTGGAGGGATGGGCTTCGATGGGAGAGTTAGTGGACTGGAGGGATGGGCTTTGATGGGAGAGTTAGGGTACTAGAGGGATGGGCTTTGATGGGGGTGTTAGGGTACTGGAGGGATGGGCTTTGATGGGAGAGTTAGGGGACTGGAGGGATGGGCTCCATATTGCAGGAAAGATGTAAAATTATTGGAGCGAGACCACAAGAGGAGCTCAAGGATGATTCCTGAACTAAGAGGACTGTGTTATGAAGAAGGATAGTCTAAACAAGGAGGAGTGAGGTTAGCTTGGTTCCATTTTCATTATTCCCAAAAATTTAGTGCTTTATTTTACGAATCTATTAATAAAATATCAATCCTTGCACGCACAGGCAAATGAGTGGGGATATTTCCGCCCCCGGAAAATATTGGGCCTACGTTACTTAGCCTGGCACCAGTTACTCAGTAAGGCAATCTCCGTCCCCTTCAGTGTTTCCCAAACTGGGCTCCATGTGTCTTCCCATCTGGACTTTATATCTGGGAGCATTTTGTTCAGTTGAAGGAGTTTAATAAATCTGAAACATTATACCAAGTAAAGAAAAGCCCTGTGTAACAGGCATGGAACATGAACGAGCATGCATTTCTGAGCGCTTTTCACATCCTCAGGATGTCCCAAATTGCTTCAGGATCAATGTATTACTTTAATGGACGTACATCAGTTATATAACAAGTATGTAACAGCCCCATGGTAGGCTGGAACAGGTATAGAACAGCCCTGTAATATGAAGCATTCACGGGATGTGGCGTCGCTGCCAAGGCCAGCATTTATTGCCCATCCCTAACTGCCCTTGAGAAGGTGGTGGTGAGCCGCCTTCTTGAACCGCTGCAGTCCGTGTGGTGAAGGTGCTCCAACAGTGCTGTTAGGGAGGGAGTTCCAGGATTTTGACCCAGCGACGATGAAGGATCGGCGATATACTTCTAAGTCAGGATGGTGTGTGACTTGGAGGGGAACTTGGAGGTGGTGGTGTTCCCATGCGCCTGCTGCCCTTGTCCTTCTAGGTGGAAGAGGTCGCGGGTTTGGGAGGTGCTGTCAAAGAAGCCTTGGCGAGTTGCTGCAGCGCATCTTGTAGATGGTACACACTGCAGCCACGGTACGCCGGTGGTGGAGAGAGTGAATGTTTAAGGTGGTGGATGGGGTGCCGATCAAGAATTGCGTACATAGTAGCTCTAAGTGTGTAATGATTATGTGACAGCCTGTAACAGGTACGTAATGAGTATATAACCGCCCTGTAGCAAGCATGGAATGAGTCTGTAACAGAGGTGGAATAAATATATAACAGCTTCCTTAGCAGTTGTATAACAAATATGTAACAGCCCTTTAGGTGTGGAATATGCAAATGCAGTAACACTCTGAGGTGTTCAGATTACGTCCTAAACCATGAGGGTAAAGGTCAAATCAGCAAGGTGTGTTACATTCTTGAAATACACTCCAGCCTGTGTTGTGTCGAATATATCGAGGTAAAGTTAGTGGGTGTACGATTTCACTTCAAAGGCGGTTTGTTTTGGACAGTGGAGGTGCTTGATAGACTGGTGGCAAATTCCCACAAATTGAAATCAAACGTGGTTTCAAAGGCAGTGATGATGGGTTTTATTTCACTGCTGGCCCCAGAGGAATAGCATATACTGTCGCAAGTGCATCTGGGAACCTTTGTAAACAGTATTATAATTAGAAGTGGAACAAGTGTGCAACAGTGTCCCACTGTGGTTGAGTTAGTAAGTGCGCCGCCCAGTGTGGAACCCAGCCACATGGACCAGGAATGTCCCAGGTTGGATTCTGGCCTGTAGTTGGACATTGGCTGATTTTACCCAAGTCACTCGCTGGTACTACTATTGGGCTCCGAGCTAGCGAGCGGAGAAGCCGGCCAGAAAACGGCACTCCTGATTGTTACCCAGTGATATCTGCTGGGAAACGGTCATGTGAGTTGGCCAAGTGAGAGCGGGATCACGCTGGAACAAAGTCTGTGGACACTCACTGTTGAAGAGGCTTGGTGAATTAAGGCACTGAGGGGGCTGTCAGCAGCAGCTGGCGTGCAAGGTGGCTGCCTCTGGTTATAAATACTCGACTCCGCCCGACTTCAGGAAATTTGAAAAGATTCCCACTTGATTGTCACGCACTCCCGAGCAGCAACATTCGGCGATAAGAGTCTGGTGATGCTCCGGTTCGGGTTTTTTTTCTCCCACGTTTGAGTCCAATCCTGGATGCGAAGGTTTAAAAGAAAACGGCCGGCCCAACAAATGCAGTGGGGAAATGATCATGTAACGGTTTCTAAGGTTGGTGGTGGTGGGATCCCACGGGAAGGCCCCATTGCCATGGCAACATGCTGGCTTGGTTAGGCATATATGCCTCATCTGTCAAAAAGGTCACCAAACCGCCACTGCGTCTCGCGCATGAAGAATGGCCATTTGGGTGAGGAACCAGAGGGCATTTTTTTTTTTTATTCATTCCTGGGATGTGGGCATCGCTGGCAAGACCAGCATTTATTGCCCATCCCTAATTTCCCTTGAGAAGGTGGTGGTGAGCTGCCGCCTTGAACCGCTGCAGTCCGTACATCTACCGTCAGGAGAGGAAGGGAGATTACTTGACAGGGGGCTGTGGGGGGGGCAATGGGACACAACGGTGATACAACGAGACTGCTGCAAGCATGGAACAGCGCTGTAATTAGACTTCTGTTTTTACTCTGCAGCAACAAGAACAGGACCCAACGAACCTGTACATCTCCAACCTGCCACTAACCATGGACGAGCAGGAGCTACAGAACATGCTCAAGCCCTTTGGTCAGGTTATTTCCACCAGGATACTGCGGGATGCCAATGGCACCAGCCGAGGTGTCGGTTTTGCCAGGTGAGGATGGTTTGAGCCGAACTTGTATTAATACAGGGCGACAAGGTCGTCAGTTGTCCCTCCTGGGTCTGTAATTCCACATATTTAGTGCGGGTGGTCCAAAATTCTGCTGCCCATGTCCTAATCCGCACCAAGTCCATCCATCACCCCAGTGCTCGCTGACCTACATTGGCTCCTGGTCCCTGATCACCTCAATTTTAAAATTCTCATCCTTGTTTTCAAATCCCTCCATGGCCTCGCCCTCCTTATCTCTGTAATCTCCTCCAGCCCTCCGAGATCTCTGCGCTCCTTCAATTCCGGCCTCTTGCGCATCCCCGATTTTAATCGCTGCACCATTAGTGGCCGTGCCTTCAGCCGCCTGGACCCTCGGCTCTAGAATTCCCTCCTTAAACCTCTCCACCTCTCCTCCTTTAAGACGCTCGTTAAAGCCTACCTCTTTGACCAAGCTGCAAGTTATTGTTGTTGTGGTGTAGTGACACTGTGGATGAATAAATAAAATGTGGAAAACATGTTTGAATTTAGTAAGCAAAGATGAGCATTTCAGTGCAGTGCTGAGGGAGTGCTGCATTGATGGAGGTGCCGTCTTTCAGACGAGATGTTAAGTCCTGTCTGCCTGTTCAGGTGGACGTAAAAGATCCTAAGAAGACCAGGGGAGTTCTCCATGTCTCCAACACCACCAGAACCAGATCTTTAATCATTCGCTTGCTGTTTGTGGGACCTTGCTGTGTGCAAATTAGCTGCTGCACATGAAGCACTTTGGGACATCCTGAGGATGTGATAAGTTGCGATATAAATGCACATTCATTCATTCTTTGATATCACACGGCACGATTTCAACTTCTCCATTTCGCATACACCGTCCCGGGCTAAGAGCCCTCCCAAGACCGTAGCTGATTTTATTTTTCCCCATTGCTGTCCAGGGGCACTGATGTTAGTTGTATCGCCTCTACTGCTGACCTGTCTGTGCTCAGCTAATTCAGCACAGGCCCGAGATCAAAGCTGTGACCTTCATTGACCCAGTGTCGCACAAGTACCCACTGAGCTATCGGCAGAGCCTCCCTGTGCGTTTTCTTTTAATATCTCTCATTACTGTGACTCAAGGCTGTGTACCCCTTCCCCAAATCCTCCCTGGTCTCTTCAAATCATCATATTTGATTATATTTCCTGAAGAAGTTTACAGAAAGTATTCAGAAGGTTTGGTGTGCATGTTAAAATTGAGGATCGCCTTTAATGCTTTAGACTGCCAACAGGTCCAGGGGAATTTCTGTCTCCCTGGTTTGTCTGCAGGCACTAATATTACAGTCATAAAAGTACTCAAACACCAAGAGTAGCTTTATTACTGGAATAGTAACCCACTTCATCCTCAACCTTCACGCCTCAAGCTTTTTTTGTCTTCGAGTTTAAAATGTCGGATTTTTGCTCCACAGTTTCCCTGATCCCACCGTCCATTTTAGAAATGAGATCAACTTTGGTGTTTCTTAAAAAAGAAAAGAAGTGGTTTTCATTGGCTGAGAACTCTCCCAACTTTGTGGGTGTCTCCTGCAGCTTGTCAGCGCTCAATGAAACTCGTGCCCTCGGGTAAAACGAATGACATTTGTTTGTGTGTGAGTCACGGCATTCCATTGTGCCATCAATCAGTAGCTACTACATCTGATATCATGGGTTTCAAGCCTGGGAACAAAGCGGTCATTTTGGTTGATCATTCCATTCGTGTCTAATTAGGGTTAACAATATAAGGGCACCGTCACTATAGAAACCACTTGGACTATTCAACAGATGATGCAATTGTTCCAGCCAGGCCTCAAGAAGTAATGTCACTTCAAGTCATCAGTGCTAAAACCAGGGATGAGGGACTTCAGTGATGTGGAGAGACTGGAGAAGCTGGGATTGTTCTCCTTAGAGCAGAGAAGGTTAAGGGGAGATTTAATAGAGGCGTTCAAAATCATGAGGGGTTTTGATAGAGTAGAGAGGGAGAAACTGTTTCCAGTGGCAGGAGGGTCGGTAACCAGAGGACACAGATTGAAGATAATTGGCAGAAGAGACAGAGGGGGAGATGAGGAGATTTTTTTACAAAGCAAATTGTTACGATCTGGAACGCGCTGCCTGAAAGGGCGGTGGAAACAGATTCAATAGTAACTTTCAAAAGGGGAATTGGGTAAATACTTGAAGGGGAGAACATTTTCAGGGGAGTGGGACTAATTGGATAGCTCTTTCAAAGGCACGATGGGCCGAATGACCTCCTTCTGTGCTGTAAGATTCTATAATTCAAACTATCATCACATTAACTCAGGAATCTTAACTGACATAGAAAAAGGGCACTTGCTCCAACCGCCCCCACCCCAACCCCCCCTAAATTTCTCCTCCCCTCCCCTGAAGATGCTGCCTCGTGCTGGGCTGCATCCCATGGACTCCCATTTGCCCGCCAGCACTTTGCCCCAAGTGGCAGTTCTTCCTTTTGCGAAGCTAGACAAGTGGCCAGTGACCATGGAGAGCATCGCAGCTAAGTCAGACCCTGTTCTCAGCCAGTGGCTCAGTGGGTAGCTCCCTCACCCTCTGAGTCAGAAGGTTGTGGGTTCAAGTCCCACTCCAGAGACTTGAGCACATAAAGCCAGGCTGACACTCTGCTGCAGTGCAGTGCTGAGGGAGTGCTGCACTGTCGGAGGTGCCGTCTTTCAGATGAGACATTAAACCGAGGCCCCGTCTGCCCTCTCAGGTGGATATAAAAGATCCCATGGCACTATTTCGAAGAAGAGCAGGGGAGTTATTCCTGGTGTCCTGGCCAATATTTATCCCTCAACCAACATCACTAAAAAAACATTATCTGGTCATTAGCACGTTGCTGATTGTGGGAGCTTGCTGTCCTCAAATTGGCTGCCGTGTTTCCTACATTACAACAGTGACTAAACTTCAAAAAGTACTTCATTGCTGTAAAGTGCTTTGGGACGTCCGGTGGTCGTGAAAGGCACTATAGAAATGCAAGTCTTTCTTTCTTTCTTACCTGATGTGCATGGACACTTTCCAGTGCAGTTATCAGATAGCAATTGGGTACAGGAACCCTGACTGATTTCTCCACCCCGCCCCCCCACCCCCCGCAACTATTCCTGGCTTGGGGATGCTGAGGACAATTGTAGAGCCTGGTGAGATCAGGCAACTCGCCGCCAAGCAGATGAATCGAGGATAGTCATGCTCTGTAAGGCTGAATACTCGACAGAGCCGTGCCATCAGGGGAGACTTGCATGTAGTCTCCATTGGGAACTGCTGCACTCAGGCTTTCGAATGCGACGGGAAGATCTCATTATGGAGATGTTCTCGGTGTGTTTAACAAGTCATTGAACAGAGCCTGTTGCCAGTCGCCAACTCTGGTTGACTGTAGTCCTGGAGGTTTCATCACATGACCTCCCGCCCCCACCATTGGTTGCCCAACACGTCCGTCCTCGCGGTGTCCCGCCTTCCCACGGCCAATTGGAAAGCAAAAAAGATTCTTCGTTACCCGATTGGATGATGCGTGACTGTCAGTCAAACACTCTGTTTTTCCCATCACCGATAATTAATAATTGTTCAAAGAAAATGAAAAAAACATTTTTCCTGATGATTTTTCTCCCGGGTCGCTCCCAGCAGTGTCCTGGAGATTAATCTTCAATTCCTGGAGACTCCAGACCAATCCTGGAGGGTTGGCAACCCTACTGCTGCCCAACCTGGCTTCTGGTCCTTTTGCACATCTATCTTACTATCCAAGAATACTACAGGACTTTGATTGATGTCAGGAGGATGGAGGGTGGGCAGCAGGTTGGCACGGCATTGGGCTGTGCCATGGAGCGGTGGCATGAGCTCAGCCTCACTATTTCCTGCATCATGCACTCCTGATGTTGGGCAAACCACTTCCTCCAAAAGGGGGGGAGGGGGGGGGCGCGGGTTGGGGAGAGAGGGACAGGAAATTAGAGGCTGAGTCAACCCGTGCTCCTCAGGAGAGTTCGAGAGCAAAATAGCAGAGACCTGGAATCAATTTGAAAGCCTGTTTTTCCTGTTGGGGAATGGTGACTGATAATGGACCTGTCCTCATGGTAATTAGTGAGGAAGCGAATGCTTAATTCCCTGAAAGTCTCTCACCAGCACGGAAAAAGAGGTTGAAACTGAAACAGGACAGGCTTACGATGTGGAAGGCACAATAACACCCCCTTGTGTACTGACGTGATTATAGCACGGCCAATCTTTCAAACCACTCCGTTGCATTCCAGGCCTCCTGCATGTATGTGCCTTTGCTGTTCTTTGAGTTTTCTTAAGAGAAAGAGTCAAAGAGCAGGATCTCAGCTGCCCACAGCAATGTGGTTGACTCTAAACTGCCCTCTGAAATGGTCTAGCAAGCCACTTAGTTGTATAAGGTGACTCACCATCACCACCACCTTCTCAAGGGCAATTAGGGATGGGCAATAAATGCTGGCCTTGCCAGTGATGCCCACATTAGAGCACCCCTGGGCTGCATGTGCGTGCGCGCGCATGGATGTGATGCCCCCCTGCTCGCTGATTTGGCCACTTGGCCGAGGTGCCAGAGGCTGCTGGTCCTCTCGAGCCATAGTCCGAGCCATCAGGGGGACGAGGGGCGAAAAAGGAATCCAATTTCCTTCGAACTGTTGCACCACCCTTTGAAGAAGTCTGTGAGAATTGTCAATCGGGAACGGTTGAGAATCGGGGACGCTCTTGGGAGTTCCCACTGCTTTGCCCGCTGTCTGTCCATGTTGGGAAATCTGGAAGTTCCTGTAATTAAATGTTTCCCCCCCCCCTCCATTTTGTCTGCGTTTAACTTTGTCCACCACCCTTTGAGTTTTCCGATGTTACTTGCCATTGCTGAGCCTGCCCTTGAGCGACCCAGGGTCACTCTGTCCATTCTACTACTGACTCTGTCCTACTCCTTCCTTGTCGAGGGCTGCGGAGCCTCGACTTGTCCCCTTCCCCCTGCAGCAATTGGCCCTCTCAGCAGTTTCGCCGTCAAACTTCAGACATCGAGAAGCAAAAACAATCGAAAGCCGAAACCCTGTCTCCTGGCTCTCTCGCGCCAGAAACAACAGTGTGGTGGAAGCGAAGAGGAACCTGGGATCGGGACTGTTTGACCTGTGTGCGAAGCACTTGTGAAAACTCTTTCTTTCCTGTTTTTCCACATGATCCGTGGAGATATTTATTTTTGTTCCTCTCCAGTGTAATCTTTTGAACATCAAAGGTTGTCACAGTTTTTACAACAACAACAAAAATTGTTTCTGCTCCATTTACATTTCAGCTCTGCCGGCGCCAGCTCCCCCTCACTTCACTACCAGTTCGACAATGTAAATGAGGCGGCACGCAATGTTTTTCCCTGCGCTGGCAAATGCAGATGGCTGCTGCTGGTGGCACTGGGCACTGCTAACTGCCACGTTTTCTGGCTGCACAGTTGCACAGAAACAGGCCATTCGGCCCAACTGGTCTATGCCGGTGTTTATGCTCCACACCCTCCCACCCCGCTTCATTTCACCCTATCACCCTATCCTTCTATTCCTTTCTCCCTCATGTGCTTATCCAGCTTCCCCTTAAATGCATCTATACTATTCGCCTCAACCACTCCCTGTGGTAGCGAGTTCCACATTCTCACCACTCTCTGGGTAAAGAAGTTTCTCCTGAATTCCCTATTGGATTTATTAGCGACCGTCTTATATTTATGGTCCCTAGTTCTGGTCTCCCCCACAAGTGGAAACATCTTCTCTACGTCTACCCTATCAAACCCCTTCATAATCTTAAAGACCTCTATCAGGTCACCCCTCAGCCTTCTCTTTCTAGAGAAAGGAGCCCCAGCCTGTTCAATCTTTCCTAATAGAACCTCTCAGTTCTGGTATCATCCTTGTAAATCTTTTTTGCACCTTCTCCACCATTTCCATATCCTTTTTGTAATATGGAGAGCAGAACTGTGCTCAGTACCCCAAGTGCTGTCTAACCACACATAAAAATGAGTCTACTGCTCACACAGATGCCTACATGGGGTAATAATATTCCTTTTATGCACATTCAAATGCTATTGAAGGGCAGTAACAATTGCTTTGTAGGCAGATGGCAGCCACCTTGCACCAACAATGAAATGAATGACCAGTTAATCAGCTTTTGATGATGTTTGAGGGAAGGAATATTGGCCAGGACACTAGGAGAACTCCCCCTGCTCCTCTTCACGTAGTGCCATGAGATCTTTTACGCCCACCTGAACAGGCAAATAGGCTTAACATCTCATTAGAAAGATGGCACCTCCGACAGTGCGGCGCTCCCTCAGTACTGCCCCTCCGACAGTGCCGCGCTCCCTCAGTACTGCCCCTCCGACAGTGCCGCGCTCCCTCAGTACTGCCCCTCCGACAGAGCAGCGCTCCCTCAGTACTGACCCTCCGACAGTGCGGCGCTCCCTCAGTACCGCCCCCTCCGACAGTGCAGCGCTCCCTCAGTACCGCCCCCTCCGACAGTGCAGCGCTCCCTCAGTACTGCCCCTCCGACAGTGCAGCGCTCCCTCACTACTGCCCCTCCGACAGTGCCGCGCTCCCTCAGTACCGCCCCCTCCGACAGTGCAGGCTCCATTAGTACTGCCCCTCCGACAGTGCCGGCGCTCCCTCAGTACTGACCCTCCGACAGTGCGGGACTCCCTTAGTACTGACCCTCCGACAGTGCCGCGCTCCCTCAGTACTGACCCTCCGACAGTGCCGGCGCTCCCTCAGTACTGCCCCTCCGACAGTGCGGCGCTCCCTCAGTACTGCCCCTCCGACAGTGCGGCGCTCCCTCACTACTGCCCCTCCGACAGTGCGACGCTCCCTCAGTACTGCCCCTCCGACAGTGCAGCGCTCCCTCAGTACTGCCCCTCCGACAGTGCCGCGCTCCCTCAGTACTGCCCCTCCGACAGTGCGGCACTCCCTCAGTACTGCCCCTCCGACAGTGCGGCGCTCCCTCAGTACTGCCCCTCCGACAGTGCCGCGCTCCCTCAGTACTGACCCTCCGACAGTGCCGCGCTCCCTCAGTACTGCCCCTCCGACAGTGCGGCGCTCCCTCAGTACTGCCCCTCCGACAGTGCCGCGCTCCCTCAGTACTGACCCTCCGACAGTGCCGCGCTCCCTCAGTACTGACCCTCCGACAGTGCCGCGCTCCCTCAGTACTGCCCCTCCGACAGTGCCGCGCTCCCTCAGTACTGACCCTCCGACAGTGCCGCGCTCCCTCAGTACTGACCCTCCGACAGAGCGGCGCTCCCTCAGTACTGCCCCTCCGACAGTGCAGCACTCCCTCAGTACTGACCCTCCGACAGAGCGGCGCTCCCTCAGTACTGCCCCTCCGACAGTGCAGCACTCCCTCAGTACTGACCCTCCGACAGAGCGGCGCTCCCTCAGTACTGACCCTCCGACAGTGCCGCGCTCCCTCAGTACTGAACGGACGTGTAGGCCTAGATTATGTGCTCGAGTCTCTGAAGTGGGGCTTGAACCCGCGACCTTCTAACTCAGAGGCGATAACAGCTGACGCTTACTGCCTTACAGATATCGAAGGGTCACTTGGGTGAGATGCTGGAGGGTTACCAGAGCCCCTGGAACCTTGCCCCAACGAGAGTCAGCACCCTCGGGGCAAGAGGCGAGACATTAGAAAGGGAGAGATCCAGGCTAGCTTACTGCTATCATTGCAGCCATGTGAAAAGCTCGTAATTTAAAGTATGCTGCAGGAAGAGAGGAATTATAGTCATCCTTGGCATCAACAACGGAACAGCTGGATCTCAGTGTCGTGGGCGAGATAGTCTAGCTTTTGTTTCCCCCTGTGACAGAAACTCAACATTCTTGCTCCCCCACCTCATTCTTACAACCGCTTTGCGCTGTATTTTGTCACCCACTGCGGTAACCTGCTTTTCATAAGGTCTACTTTCACGGGCATAATGAAACGCGCCCAGATAGCCTCCGCTGGAGAAGATTGCAAGCGAACTACTGCTTCCCTTAGCAACCACATTGTCACCACTGAACCGGTGATGAGAACGAACCAATCAGAACAAATCCGTGCAGACCACACCCACTGTAGAATTGATCCTTTTCCCCCCCCCCCCACCCCCGCCATCGATGATGTCACTGCGCTCCACATTCCATTAATTCACATTAAATCCAGGCCATGTTTTGTCCCTTTCTCCTCTTCTTTACTCTCTGGGTTTTGCTGGGCACAGCTACCCTCTGGCACCTCCCCCAATTGGGCCAATGAATGGTGACTGACTATTCGACCACGGCGGCCATCACAACCAAGCCCAATCCTCACGGCATCTGACACCCACATAGGTGCACTTTCTAGTAGGGGGGTCACTGGATAGGGATGCGGCGTGGGAGCCCCGGTTGACGCATTTTCCCCCTCCCTAATCCAGGGACAAGAAAGCCAGTCCGAGCACCCCTACCCTCAATCTGTGATCCGTTATCTCAGCACGGACTAGGGTCGCCGACTCTGGTTGGACGTATTCCTGGAGGTTTCATCGCATGACCTCCCACCTCCAACCGTCCTCCCGCCATTGGTCCATCCTCCAGGAGCACTGCCAATTGGAAAGCGAAAAGACTCTTTGTTACGCGATGGGATTAATCTTGACTGCCAAGTCAAACAGCCTTTTTTTCCCCTCTCTCCAATATTTTTATTACTAATAAATGAAAGTGTTCGAAGAAAATGAAATCTGCTGATCTCGCTTTAATGCCCCTATGATTTTTCTCCTGGGTTGCTCCAGTAGATGAATCCTCAATTCCTGGAGACTCTATGGCAACCCTATGGGGAGCAAACCTGGAACCTTCCAGGCCTGCATGGCTCAGGAGCACACCAAGCTAACACTAACAATAGGCAGGGAAAAAGTGGCAGCGAAAAAGTATATGTATTGAGGACTAAAATAGGATTAAAATTAATGCACAATAATTGAATTAAAGGAGTGTGTGGAAAGTATATAACAGAAGGTTTTGTCAAGGGAAATAAAGTATAATTAAGGTTATGGCGGGTCATAAAGATGGATTTTGCTTGTGTTAAAGGCCCAATAAATCTACTGTTTATTGCTGTCTGTTGTATACTTTATTGCAGCTTCTGTGTTTCACATCAGTATTGTTAACCACCTCCGAGGAAAATAATGAAAACCTCACAGGGAAATGTGTATTCATCACACAATTCCTGACATCTAATTCCCACAATAAACCTCGGGCATTGTGTGCTTAAATCCTGGCTTCTGACAACGCCAGTGTTTGCTTTAGGCCTCAGGCTTCACCTGGTGCCAAAGTAAGCAGCACGTTTTTGAGCTGACCATTAAGATAACACAGTGATCAGGACAGGGCTGTGTGGATTGTGTGCAAGTAAGGTCAGGAACATAAGCCTGGTAAATCCTGGGGCAAGTAAGGAAAATAGGCCTTTAAATCCTGGGGCAAGTAAGGAAAATAGGCCTTTAAATCCTGGGGCAAGTAAGGAAAATAGGCCTTTAAATCCTGGGGCAAGTAAGGAAAATAGGCCCGGTAAATCCTGGGGCAAGTAAGGAAAATAGGCCCGGTAAATCCTGGGGCAAGTAAGGAAAATAGGCCCGATAAATCCTGGGGCCTCACCTGCTTTTGCCCAAGGCCAGAGACTCTGTCCCAAATTCTGGACATGGGGTCATTTTCAAAGCCAGGGTGGGACGCCAGCGCTTAGAAGAGCACAGTAGCCACCGCGGCCTGAGCTGATTTGCCCTTCCGAGGCAAAGAGGAGTTCTCCGGAGGTTCAACTAGGCCAAAGAAAAGAAACATTTTAACTCTTTGGTTTCCATTGGTGCCACTCCAACCAGGGGAGGTATTCAATCCCCTCCAGGATCGATTAGCTTTACTCTAGTGAAGGATTGGGGTCTTTAGAAGGCCTTAAAGGGACTCCCACCAGGTCTCTGCCGATGTGAGATCCGCTCAGGCCTTTCAAGGGCATAAAGGCAGGGATTTCTTGGGATCTCCCCCACCCCCCCCGACACTCCCCCATGATGTAGGTGGGAGATCCGCCCACCGCCCCCCTGACCAGAATATCAAAAGTTCAGTCAAAATCCAGCTCATATTCTTGGGGGCCCCTGGGGCAGAACTGCAGTTTGTGCCCTCTCCAGCCCCAGGAATTTTGGGGCCAGTGTCTCAAAATGGAGCAGAGATTAATGTTGTGTTAAAAGCAGAATATTTGAATATTTGATGCTTTTTGTCAATTTTGGACAGCGCACTGTTTGGGAAGGTTTTTGGTGAAACTCTGTCCTCGCAAAGACAGTGGAACAGCTTTGCCACCCAATGCAAGCATCAGCACTCCTAGGTCCAAGTGTAGCAAGCATGTTTCATTCTAAAGCTCTCATTACTCTGTCCAAGGAGAGACTGGAGAAGCTGGGGTTGTTCTCCTTAGAGCAGAGAAGGCTAAGAGGAGATTTGATAGAGGTGTTCAAAATCATGAAGGGTTTCAATCGAGTAAATAACGGTAAACTGTTTCCAGTGGCAGGAGGGTCGGTAACCAGAGGACACAGATTTAAGGTGATTGGCAAAAGAACCAGAGGGGAGATGAGGAAATATTTTTTTACGCAGCGAGTTGTTGTGATCTGGAACGCGCTGCCTGAAAGGGCGGTGGAAGCAGATTCAATAGTAACTTTCAAAAGGGAATTGGATAAATACTCGAAGGGGAAAAATTTGCAGGGCTATGTGGAAAGAGCGGGGAGTGGGACTAATTGGCTAGCTCTTTCAAAGAGCCGGCACAGGCACAATGGGCCGAATGGCCTCTTTCTGTGCTGTATCATTCTATGATTCTATGAAGAGCATTTAATTTAGTGGAAGCAAAATGACTTTTTTTAAGTCTGCTTTTGCGAGAGGATCATTCACACAACATGTCCACTTTTGGTGAAAAGAAGGAACTTGCATTTCTATAGCGCCTTGCACAACCTCAGGACGTCCCAAAGTGCTTTACAGCCAATTAAGGACTTTTGAAGTACAGTCACTGTTGTAATGTAGGAAACACAGCAATTTGCGCACAGCAAGCTCCCACAAACAGCAATGACAAGATAATCTATTTTAATGATGTCCGTTGAGGGGTAAATATTGGCCAGGACATCAGGGACAAATCCCCTGCTCTTTTTTGAAATAGTGAAGTGGGATCTTTTCTGAGCAGGCAGACGGGGCCTCGGTTTAACATCTCATCCGAAAGACGGCACCTCCGACAGTGCGGCACTCCCTCAGCACTGGCACTGCAGTCAGCCTAGATTATGTGCAGTTTGTGCTATGAGCCCAAGTCCACTCGAGGCTGGGTTGAGACTGTCCAAACTCCCTTCACATGGAGCCCTTACAGTCAGCAGACACAGGACACCTTGGTGGGGAGAAGGTGTCTATTTTTAAGCCTTTTGAAGTCGATTTAGCTTCTCCGCCCCGGCCTCCGTGAGGCACCTCTTGGCGGCCTTGTTTAACCTTGTGCCATTGGGTTCTTCCCTTTGTAGGATGGAATCAACTGAGAAATGCGAAGCCATCATTGCTCATTTCAATGGTAAATTCATTAAGATGCAGCCAGGAGTTCCGGGTGAGTCCATTTTATCCTGAACCTTTCACCGTTCTTCGTGCCCTTCAAAAGGTGACGGTTGGGGAAGCGAGGCAAAGATATTATTTAAGATAATGGGGCAAAGTGGGACGACGTGGGTTAAAGAGTAAAATAATGAAGCGGTGGGCAGGGGGGGAGAGTTCTTGGACCGGGCCTGAATGTCACCCTTCTCCGACATGTTGGTGTTTTTCTGTTGTCGTAGCTCCCTCGGAACCGCTGCTGTGTAAATTTGCTGATGGCGGACAGAAAAAAAGGCAAAATCAGAACAAGTACCTGCAGAACGGCAGAGCTTGGCCCAGAGATGGGGAGCCGGTAAGGAGCGAGTCGCTGTTGTATCTGTTACCTAGGCTTCAGACATTCACAGCTTCAAAGGCAGCGCGTGGCAACTGTACAAACGGGCAAACCCCAGGATGATGCAGTTAGGCCAAATCACGCAGGAATTGCTCTGTTGCCACAATCTCTCCTGCTCCTGGCCAGGCCTTCCACCCTCCGTAAACTCGAGCTCATTCCAAAACTCGGCTGCCCGTGTCCTAACTCGCACCAAGGCCCGTTCACCCATCACCCCCTGTGCTCGCTGACCTACATTGGCTCCCGGTTAAGCAACACCTCGATTTTAAAATTCTCATCCTTGTTTTCAAATCCCTCCATGGCCCTCCATCGTCCGCATGCCCAATACGAGACTCCCAAAATAAGCGCTCTACTCGGAGCTCCGACACGGCAAGAGAGCCCCAGGTGGGCAGAGGAAACGCTTCAAGGACACCCTCAAAGCCTCCTTGAAAAAGTGCAACATCCCCACTGACACCTGGGAATCCCTGGCCCAAGACCGCACAAAGTGGAGGAGAAGCATCCGGGAAGGCGCCGAACACCTCGAGTCTCTTCGCCGGGAGCAAGCGGAAACCAAGCGCAGGCAGCACAAGGAGCGCACGTCAACCCAAGCACCCCACCCACCCGCCCCTTCAACCACCATCTGCCCCACCTGTGACAGAGACTGTAGGTCCCGCATTGGACTCATCAGTCACCTGAGAACTCATTTTTAATGTGGAACCAAGTCATCCTCGGTTCCGAGGGACTGCCTAGGAAGAAGGAGAAGAGTAATTGGGCCTCAGTGGCCAGGGAAGATGGGGAAGGGGGAGGAAATCACCAAGTCTCCCTGCTCCTGATCGCTAACCAGTGACCACTGCTCGAAAGTGCTCAATGAATGAAGGGACAATTCAACTTAGGTGTGATATCCCCAATGAAGGAATAGCCTGTACTCGCTGTCTAGGCTCACACATGAAGAATGGGCCACCTGGGTGAGGTACCAGAGGGCCACTAGGTCTCGTGGAACGGTACATAGGAACAGGAGGAGGCAATTCAGCCCCTCGAGCTTGTTCCGCCATTCAATCAGATCATGGCTGATCTGTATCATAACACCATCTTAGTTCTGTAACCCTTAATACCCTTGCCTAACAAAAATCTATCAATCTAGTTTCTCTCTATCTACCCGATCAAATCCTTTAATCATCTTAAACACCTCAATTAGATCACCTCTTAATCTTCAATACTCAAGGGAGTACAAGCCTGGCCTCGTACTCCAGCATCAGTCAATACCTTCAGGAGGGAAAAGACTGGGGTTACAAAACACTGGTGGTGATTGTGATACCAGAACACGCAACATGTATTTAATCCTGTCACATTGTCCACATGTGTTTGCATTACAAAATAAATAACTTGGGGAACATGCATGGTGCAAACACATCTTTCCCATTCCATGACCCTTGTGTTATATTTCACTTCTGGTTGAAATTCTTATGAAAGATTCACAATGTTTGGGAACAGTTATAGGGATAGAGAGCGATAATCAAAAACACCATGAGACAACAAGGTTTCTACATGCCTGAACCTTGAGAGTGTCAACTGACAGTAAGTTAGGGTTGAATAGTGGAGATGTGGATATAAATATTCAGGAGTTTTGGAAGGAGATTAAGTAGGTGGGGTAGAGTCTGTGCTAGGTTAGACTGCATATGGTCTGTGGAAGGAGCAGATGGGCCAAATGGCCTTTACTCATTCCATTTTCTTCTTGTGTCCTGAGGGTGGTTGTTTATTGTCAGTGAGATGTCTGTTTAAATGGTGCTGTGAAAATAACTATACTATACCTTAATACATTGTTCATTTGTCCTCTCAGGGTGGAATGACACTGACCTATGACCCAACGACTGCTTTGCAAAATGAGTAAGTAGTTTAGCCTCATCTGTGATCGTTTTTTCCGATGTAGTTTTAAAGTTCTCCCATCTCTTTGAATGCCTTAACCCCAGCATCACCTATTCCCCTGGCTAAGAGGGAGGATAAGCAACTGGCTCCCGCTCCCCATTATCGATTCAGCCACCAGAAAACCCAGGGCCTCTGAGGCGATCCTTTTTTATCACAGAGCTACTTGTGGAACCCCCACAGAATAAAGGATTTCTTTTTTCTAAGTGGTCCCCCTCTTCTCCTGAAGCTGATGACTCCCGTTGGGGTTTAGCTCCATGGGGACCAGCTGCCCACCAGTTCCTCGCCGAAGTGACCATTCGTGCGTGGGCCTAGCTGGGTGAAGGGTGACTTTTTGTGACCTTTGCCCCCGTCGAGTCCCCAGTTCCCCAGGTGCAGAGGTCAGGAACAAGGGATCAGCAGGTCTCTGCCCCTTTTTACATTGGCACGGGAATTTCCAGGGCCTCTTTGGAAAGGAGACACTATTCCTTCCTGCACCGTTGAAGCATGGGTTAAACAAGGGACAGTATCATTGGGATTCACATAGTATTTGTGGGGCAGGGCTTCCCATGGTTGTAATCAAGCAGGATTAGAGTGGAAATGGGAAGCAACAAGGACAACACGGTGGCATAGTGGTTAGCACTGTTGCTTCACAGCGCCAAGGACCCGGGTTCAAATCTGGCCTCGGGTGACTGTCTGTGTGGAGTTTGCACATTCTCCCTGTGTCTGTGTGGGTTTCCTCCGGGTGCTCCGGTTTCCTCCCACAGTCCAAAGATGTGCGGGTTAGGTTGATTTGGCTATGATAAATTGACCCTTAGTGTTAGGGGGGATTAAATACGTGGGGTTACAGGGATAGGGTGGGATATGTGTCGGTGCAGGCTCGATGGGCCGAAATGGCCTCTATCTGCACTGTGGGGATTCTGTGATTCAAAGGAACAATAGGGGAGCATCAAAATAAATAAGTGGTTAACAATGCCTAAAATCTGTCTGTGTCCTCTCTCACTCTAGATTTTATTCCAGTCCATACAGTATTGCTCCAAACAGGATGATCGCACAGACATCCATCTCGCCATACATCACCTCTCCTGTGTCCTCGTATCAGGTGAGTGCTTGGGGATTACTCCACAATACCCTATGTATTCTAAGTGAAGGCCTCAGGCCTCAAGTGCAGGTAGGGTTGCCAACTCTCCAGGATTGTCCTGGAGGCTCCAGGAATTGAAGATTAATCTCCTGCAAGCAAACCTTGGCGAAAACGCATCAGGGCATTAAAAAAAGTCTTTTTTTTTCATTTTCTTTGATTTATTAGTTCCATAAATATTGGAGATGGGGAAAAAATGCTGTCAGACTGCCAGTCAAGAATCATCCAATCGGTTAACAAAGAGTCTCTTCGCTTTCCAATTGGCCGTCGGAAGGCAGTATGGGCACTGGCATTGTAGGATGGACCAATGGCGGGAGTGTGGGGGCGGGGCAGTTTGAGGTGGAAGGTCATGTGATGAAATTTCCAGGAATATGCCCAAGCAGAGATGGCAACCCTAGTGCAGGAGGTTGAAAATAGTAGGAGAGAAGGTGAGGCAAATCTTAGTTATTGAGTGATACCAAGCTTGGGGTTTTGAAGGTTTGTAGATTTGGAAAAAAAAAGGTCCACTGTTTTGAGGTCCTGAGAACAAATGGGTTAGAAAGGAGCAATGGAGGAGCATTGCAATAGAGAAAGACATGAAAGAAAGAACTTGTCCAGAACACTTGGAGAATTCGCTGCTTGTCTTTGAATCGTGCCATGGGATCTTTCACATCTAATGGCGCAGGCAGGTGGGCCCCTCAGTTCAGCATCTGATCCAAAAGATGGCACCTCCAACAATGCAGCACTCCCGCAGGACTGCACTGCCGTGTCACCCGAGATTCATGTTGGAGGCTAGATGTGGGCGAGGGTTTGTCTCAAGCTTTCTCTATTCTCCTGTCAAAGAATGTGAGAGGGACATTAACAGTAATGGGAAATCCACTAGCTGCAGATTTATTTTATGATTCACTCAACTAGAACCAATATTTCCTATTGGGAATTGGAGAAATTTACCCAATAAAACACCTCCCGATCTTTATTGCTGTGTTGTTTTATGAAGCTATCCTTCGTAATTGAGTGTGATGCTTTTTTCCCCCTCCCCTATCGTCCTTTCTTTTGCTCCTCCATATGCCTGACCTGTACCAAACACCATTCCCTGGGTTATGTGGTGGACAGGCAACCAGTGGAAAAGAATTTGCATTTATATGTAGTGCCTTAACACAACTCTCAAATGTCTCAAAGTACTCTTCGCACAGTGAGTATTTTTGATGTGCAGAGAGGGAAAAACTATTACACTTTCTGTTTCGTTGAAATGGCATTTTTTTTAACTTAAATTTCAATGGTTTTAGATCCAGCCTCTTCTCCACTGCGCCCTGCTGTAAATGACAATTGGATGAAATAGGGTTTTACTGACCTACTCGGTTGCAGTTCCATATTTCCCACTCCCCATAGTTTGCTGCTCCATGTGTGTCCCTAACTCCCCGCCCGCCCCCCCCCCCCCCCCCACCCCCTGCCAGTGACAGCGGAGGGTTCAAATCCCAGGGGGAACAAGTTTAACAAGAGTTAAGAGTTAGGAGTAAGAAGAGAAGACTGGCGGAAGTGTTCGTCCAGACTTATCAGAGAAGACCATTGTGCAATATAATAAGCAAGAATGGAGTGAAGGATATGGGGAAATGGTGGGGTTAATCTCTGAAAGGGTGGGGCTTGTCCCTGTTCCTAAAAGTTCTTCTGTGCAACCATTACCTTAAGCAACAAATTGATATCAAAGCTCACATGGGGCAGTTGATGATTTTGGACACATTTACACATCAACCAGGGTAACCATCACTTCTCAATCTGTATTTTAAAGCTAAATCTATATTTCACTTCCCTTTCTTGCTATGTGTTGGATATGTGCGTTGGGAGATGATGAACAGATATCCTCCGAGATCTCTGCACTCTTCCAAATCTGGCCTCTTGACCATCCCCGATTTTAATCGCTCCACCATTGGTGGCCGTGCCTTCAGCTGCCGAGGCCCGAAGCTCTGGAATTCCCTCCCTAAACCTCTCCGCCTCTCTCTTCTCCTTTAAGACGCTCCTTAAAACCTACCTCTTTAACCAGGCTTTTGGTCACCTGTCCTAATATCTCCTTATGTGGCTCGGTGTCAAATCTTGTTTGATAATCGCTCCTGTGAAGCACCCTGGGATGTTTTATTACGTTCAAGGCGCTATATAAATACAAGTTGTTGTTGAATATTCTCTTTACGTCATCCACAGGTCCATAGCCCATCCTGGATGCACCATCAGTCGTACCTTATGCAGCCTATGGTAAGCTTCCTTTATTCTTTTTTCCCCTTCCATTTTATAAAGTAAACGTCCTTTTGCCCACCCTTAATTTTCCCCCCTCCTCCCCTGATGATGTTGCCACCTTTCTGGAGTTCTTTTGGCCTTCCAGCTGAGCCTGGTCCTGTTCACCTGATGTGCCCACTTCACCAGGGTAACAACAAACGCCAGGAGAACCGCCATGGCCATCCAGGTCCTCGCCCGACATCCACCCACTTGCGAACAATCAGGAGCTTGAATCCTGGCTGACTTTCCGCCCTCCCCCAGCCCTCCAGCCAATGTTTTCTCTTCCTTTCTTGTAAGAATGAACCAATCCCCAGTCAAGAGAGTGACTGGCAACCAATCCTTGACAATACTGCCCTTTAACCAGCACCTGGAGGTGCCCAGGCCTCTACTTGCCGCCTCATCCCTCTGACTGCCCAGCCTTGATAAGGAACTTATCTGCCTTATTCAGCATTCGCTGTCAGCCTCACACTTGTTAAATGAGCACTCCAGGGCTTCTGACAGCCTTGGCATATGTTCCCAATGTGAGTTACTGCTTCCAGGAGAATGGAAATATAAAAAGCTCTTAACAGTTGGTCATGTTTGTTTTTGAAGGGAACAGTAATAACACCCACGATGGACCACACCATGTCTATCCAGCCCACATCGATGATGGGACCATTAACCCAACAGCTTAGTCACCTCTCCCTGGGCAGCACAGGAACGGTAAGTGCTGCCTACACTGGTAGTGCTCTGGGATCGTGGGGAAAAGTAAGTGAGTACATAACTAACCTGAAAGCAGTTTCTTCTTCATTGTAAATCAAGGGCTCACAACGGCTCAGCTGAGAAATACAATGCCCGCAGTGGTATTGAGCCATATTGACTTTGAAAGTCTCAGGTTAGATCCCCAATCTGTGTTGGCTGTTCTCAACTAGGCTGCTACAGTTGGACTCGGCCCTCCAGAGCTGGGGAGGGGCGGGGGGGCAGGGAAGGGGTGTTGAAATCAGCATGCGGAAGCTGCTGGACAGTGCATGTGCGTGGACATGGGACCGGCCATGGCTGTTCTGTCCCCTGTGGCCAAATAGCCTTCCAACATTTATCGCCTAAGCTGACATGTGAAGGATGACCTCCTGGGTGAGATGCTGGAGGATGCCACCACCAGTGCCCTACTGGATTTTCGAGCAGGAGTGGGAAGTCCAACCATATTTTTCCTCTCCCTCGCACTGAGGGCCAATTGTAGCAGCCACCATGGTGGAGACGAGCAAACTCAGCATAGAGCAGGTATCGAACCTGGGATCTTCTTGGCCTTGACTGTATAGCTCGGTTGCACACTAGGGGGTGAACTTATGTAGTTGAGCCAATGGGGGGGGGCGGGGGGTCTGGTAGTAATTTTTCTTTAAACAGAGGAGAAGGCCATTGTAAACCCACAACCTGAAGTGTCAGCTTGGCTCAGTTGGTCGCACTCTCACTTCTGAGTCAGAAGGTCATGGGTTCAAGTCTGCTCCAGAGACTTGACCATGTAATCTAGGCTGACACTCCAGTGCAGTACTGAGGGAGTGCTGCACTGTCGGAGGTGCTGTCTTTCGGATGCGATGTTAAACCAAGGCCCCCATCTGCCTGCTATACCTCTCTATCTCCTTTAAGACGCTCATTAAAACCGGCCTCTTTGACCAAGCTGCCCTAATATCTCCTTATGTAGCTCGGCGTCAAATTTTGTTTGATTACGCTCTTGCAAAAGGGCCTTGGGACGTTTTACTAAAGGCGCTATCGAAATGCGAGTTGTTGTTGTGGTCACTCCCTCCCCTGGTGAGCCTTTCCTCCAATGAACAATAGTGAAGTGCGAATGAAAATCACCTGCAAACTTTGTAACCAGTCAACCACATCCATGCCAGCTGCCTCTAACCTAGACCAGTCAATGTGAGGAGGCATTAGAAAGAGCAGGTGAGACTGCATATCAGTCGCTGCTTATGTGTAGCCAATACTATCCGCAGGGAAAATCCTCAGTAGTGTGTGGGCTCATTGCAGCTGGTACAGCACTTGACCTCCCCAAGTGGACAATTGACTCATTTATATTACTTCACACTATTGGCAGTCACCAAAGCCATTTTAATATTATAATTAGCATAGAAAGTGGTCTCCTAGGCACCAAAGCCAAGAGAACGGGACAAGCCCCACTCCAGGGCTCAGTAGAGGTTGGCGCTCCAATGCAGTACTGAGAGTGCCACAGTGAGAGTCTGCCTGTTCAGGTGGATGTAAAAGATCCCATGGCACTATTGAAAGAAGAGCAAGACGTCCTCCCAGGGAAGATTCCTCCCTCAACCAACACCGTGATCTGGTCGTTGACATTGCTGCCCGTGGGATCTTGCTTTGCTCGAAATAGTTGCCCACCTACCAAAACTTCAAAGTCATTCATTGTCTATGAAGTGCTTTGGGAATGTTTCTGGGGGATGTGATGAGATACCATCCTGCTTTTTTTTTAAAGAATGCTGGTATCTTGTGGAAAATACAATTTTCGTATTAAATAAGAATGCAGGTTTGATGACATACCGCCAACAAAAAAAGTGTTGCTGTTTTAGGCTCCATGGTTACATTTTCTTCCTGCCTCTTTCCCACCATCCTCTCCTCGAGGTACCAGCCTGTGCTGGGATTCAGCCCACGGGCATCAGCCAAAGGTTGTATTGCAGTTTATTTCATTGGCATTCTTCAGTATTTGTGCCCATAATAGGGCCAAAGAATAGCTGTGGAGCTTGTCTGTTGCTTGTGATAATCAATTTGTTTCTACATCTTCTTCCAGTACATGCCTGCCACCACAGCAATACAAGGGACGTACATTCCCCAGTACAACCCAATGCCTCCCTCCAACGTGTCTGTCGAGGTAAGTTCCTTCATACTCGAGACCCGCTGCCTTTTCTTGTGGTGTAGAACACAAAAGGAGGTCATTCGTCCCATCGCGTTTGTGCTGGAGCAATCCAAACTGATCCCACTGCCCTGCTCTCTCCTCTTAGCTCTGTAGCTTCCTCTACGTCAAATATTTATCCAGTATCCCCTTAAAATGTGCAATGGTCTCTGCTTCGAGCATCCCATGCTCCAACGACCCTGTGTGTAAAGAAATTTCTCCTAACCCCTCTCCTCACTCCCTTGATCATTTTCAAATGATGGCTCCCCAATTGGAGGAATTGTTCCCCATTCACTCGCAAAACCCTTCATATTTTTTACATTCTTCTATTAAAGCTCCTGCTCTGCTCCAGTGGAAATAGTTCCAGTATCTTAAGTCTCTCCTCCTAACGAGAGTTTCCCATCCCTGTCCTCCCCCTGGCGAATCTACGCTGTACACTCTCTAAGGCCTGAATGTCCTCTCCATAATGGGCTGCTCAAAACCGTAACTGTGGCCTAACCCATGTTTTGTATAAATTTAGCGTTCTTTCTGTATTCTTGTACTCTATGCCCCTATTTATAAAGTCCAAAATGCTGTTGGCTTGTTGATGACTTTATCTACCTGCACTCCCACTTTCTGGAATAATGGATTTGAACCCCTAGGTATCTCACCCTGGAGCTTTTCCTCCCAAAATGTATTACCTCACACTTCTCCACATTAAATTGCTAACCAAGTCAGTCCCAGAGAATAGATTTCTTTTTCAAAATTAGTATCCACTATCAATATTAAGCACTTTGAGATTAACTGTACCACAGGTTAGATACAGAGAAGTACTTCCTCCACAGTGCCCAAACTCCAACCTTAAAACGTTTGTAATTCTTGCTGTCTCCCATCCTCTCAGCCCTTCTGGGTGAGTATGGCAGTTGAGTGCTGATTTATGGGTAGTTGGGCCCACACCTACCAGGAAACCAGTTTACTGGCCAAACTCATTTCATATATACTGCTGATGGACCTTCGCCACTTTGGGTGGCATGTGAACCTGGGCCTCAGATGTGCAAGGCCACCTAGCCCCTCCCCACCATTGGAGCAAGGAGACCCTCCTCAGTGATCTACTGAGTCCTGGGAAATAGCAAATTTGCCAAGAGCCAGGATAGAGGCACCTGGAAGTTTAAACCAATAGACCATCTCCTGGTTCTGTTGCGTTGCTCTTGCATATCACACAACCGTTGGCAACAGCATACCAGCTGCTGCGTGCGCTCCATGGACCAGGAGATGGAACTGGAGCTTTAGACGAGCTGCTTAAATTGGGCCTTAAATTAGTTCCACCTGCTGTGAATCATGTGCTTGGTCAAATCCATGTTCTAAAAGATAATCTGCTGCACATTGGGTTCCGGAGATGTTAACTCACCTTGTCTTTGGATCAGTACTTTGTGTGGGGGAGGGAGAGAACACTGGGCTCACGGCTTTCGAACTCCAATCATTTGTGCGATTTCTCAACGTCTCCGTCGTTCCTTTTTTTTCTTTCATCAAGTCTTTACTGTAAATGAAACTGGAAAGTTTGTGTGACAGCTTCATATTTTCCCATTACAGGAACCCAGTGGCCAGCAGCAGCAGGTTGCTATGGAAACATCCTCTGAACATGCAACCTATTCCTACCAGCACAACAAGTAAACCTGAGGTAGGAGGCTAATCCTATCAGTACAGAATTTCTGTTGCACCTGTTCGGTTACTCTCAGCCTTTAATCCTCACATTTTTGTTCATTATGTTTTCCTTCCTCCTGTCCTACATTCTCTCTAGACTCCCACCTGTTCCTGGGCCGTTGCCAATGCCACTCTTGATGCCATCTGCTATGAAGTGCACGAGAGGGGCCTTGTCTTCCCGTTTTTTTTCCTCCTGGTGGCAAGGCCTGACCTGAGGCCTCCCCAATGCCGTGGCTGGATTTTCTATTGGCTAGAAATTTCCTGCGCAATGTGACATTTATCCCACAACCAAAGCCATGTCCCCAATATTACTGAGGTATTTCCAGCCAATAGGCAAGGAATGATGGGTACAAACCTGCGCACGACACTTGGAACAAAGCTGTGTTTTGATGCCAAGCTTTTTAACCCGAGGACCTGAGAATCTGGCCAACGTTATTTATTGAACGATTGGACAGTCTGAACAAGTCAAGACTCTGACCCAGGAAGAAGGGGAAATGAGACTAGAGAATGAGCAAAAACAACCTGGAGAACAGGGAAAGTGTGATCAGAGCTGGGTAGCATACAAAAGTCAAGTAGAAATGGGCTACAACATAGGTTTAGAACTCAATCTTCAGTTTCAGACCTCAGCACATAAGAACATAAGAAATAGGAGCAGGATAATGATTCCCCCTAACTTTTTTGGGTGCACGGTCTTTTTAACAGGCTGTGCGACCCATTCAACGTTTCTCGCATGCGTGAAATTTCACATTTGAAAAGCCGGTCCCGGACTGCATGGGACTGGCAGAGAGCCACGCAGCTTAGAGGGAACATAGGAGCAGGAGGAGGCTATTCGGCCCCTCGAGCCTGCTCCGCCATTCAATAAGATCATGGCTGATCTTTGACCTCAACTCCACTTTCCTGCACTATCCCCATATCCCTTGATTGCCTTAATATCCAAAAATCCATCGATTGATACCTTGAGGATGTACATCTCTAGATTCCACTCTATTTCCATCCTTCCTTTCCCTATCACCCTGAGCTCAGAACAAACATATGGTTCAGTCCTCAGAGCTCTCGCCATAGCTTAAGGCTAATTCTCAAAACTAGCATCAAAGAGCTCAGATCCTGGGACTCACCCATAAGCACAGTGCTGGGAGACAGGCACTCTTTAACCCTAGTTTGTCATGGTCAAATACTTGGCTAGAAAAAGTCATTCTTAAGGTTACTCACACCGTACTGAAATCATTCTTTAGATAAAGCGAAAAAAAATCTCAGCAAGGCAGTAACGAGGGCAAGCGTGTGACCACAGACACTCGCTGTGAGACTCGCACATGAACAGCCACGTGGGTGAGGTACCAGAGGGTAGATGATACATACCCTTGGAACCACACTCCAGCATAAGGAAAGAGGTACAGTAGTGGTACTTGTGGTACTCCACTAGCAACCTACAGGTCCAGAGTTCAAGTCCCACCTGAGGCAAATTGTAAAGTTGACATCAATCTGGTAACTTGTGGGCTGGCACCAGAAATAAAAGATCGACCATGGAAGCTGCTAAAAACCCAACTTGTTCATTAATGTCCTTCAGGAAAGGGAGCTTGCCATCCCTACCTGGTCTACGCTATGTGCTTGAGGCTGAAGTGGGTAAGCAAACCCCTCAATTGTAGGGGAGAAACACAATGAAACTAGACAAGGCGGCCCACCACCACTTCAGGGCAACTCAGGGGCGAGGTCGCCCACCATCTATCTCGAGAACAAGTAATAAAAGGAGCGATGGGCACAGATCTATTTTAAGTCTCTTTTCTTTCCTTACAGATGCGAGAGTGAGAACATGAAAAGAATCAGCTCTCCTGAATCGGTGTGAACCAGAAACCAGACTGCTCTGGAGGGAAAACAAAAAAGAGAGAAATTTTTGCACAAGATTTGGAGAAAAAAAAAACACACAAAAGTTTTTCCTTTTATTTGTAAGACATTCAACAAAGAAAGAAAAAAAAACACAGCTATTTTGATAAACTTTCTACTTCAGTTAACCAGACATACCAAACCCGGTGGCAGAATCTGTGGAAAAGAGGTTTATTTTGATACAGGAAAGAGAGCTTATTTTTTTGAAAGTGCAACTATAGCAAATCATTATTTAAGCATTCTGAAACTGCTCAGAGTGAGAGAGGAGAAGATTACACATCAAATGTCTTTTTAACCGTGATTAGTTTTTTTTTGTTTTGTAAAATATCCAGGTTGATTTGAGTTCAAACCTTCACTAGGTGGAGTCCATGACCTTGTACAGTTGTGATCTTACCATGATTTGATTTGTCTGTTGCTGCCATGACGATGCTGTAGAGATTAGTGCGGTTTCAGTTTTCTTCTTTTTTTAATGTCCTCTGTGGGAACACTAACAGAAAAACACAACTTCAAATTACAGTTTCTTTTTATCGTGCTCCTTTACACACACCCCAAGAATTCACCCTTTCTCCGCCCCCCTTCCAATCCTCTGCCCATTCCCGTTTTGCGCAGTTAGAGGTGATTAGTTCTAACCAATGGCCTGCTTCAAGGATTGTGTTAAGGATCCTTTTTCCAAGCCGTAAAAATGATACCGCGCAGAAGGAGGCCATTCGGCCCATCGTGCCTGTGCCGGCTCTTTGAACGAGCTCTCCAATTAGTCCCACTCCCCTACTCGTTCCTCACAGCCCCCTGCAAATTTTTCCTTTCCCATTCCCTTTTGAAAGCCACGATTGAATCTGCCTCCGCCACCCTTTCAGGCAGTGCATTCCAGATCACAACAACACGCTTCGTTAAAAAAAGAAAATCTCATCTCGCCCCTAAACTCTGATCCCATTAATGGTAAATTGGTGTACATGAGGATGAGCGAGCTGTGCCAGTGCTGTATAATCTGGGCTGCAGCTTGCACCTTCATCAATGTATTTATGCTTTTATTGCAGCAGGGTGAGATTTCTAAACTAGTGTAGTGTGCACAATAGTTTCGGAGCTGACCTTAGAACTTCTTAGAGTGATTAGCCAGGCAAAAGCATTAGGGATTCAGCTGAATTCTATAATGGGAGAGTTAAGGTACCAGAGGAATGAGCTTTGACGGGCCGAATGGTCTTTTTTTTTACTAGTCTTGCCATCGTTAATTTTAAGGGGAGCTTGGTTTGCTTTGGGTCTTTGAGTCAAGTAGTTCTGCAAAAACCCTTCGCTATGCCTCTAGTTAAAAAAAGAAAACCTTATATTAAAGGGGATGGAGATGAAATAGCCAATTATTAGCACATCGCAGGAAAGGATCCCACTCGCTTGGAAAGTTAAATGACACAATTCCAACATTAAAAACATTCGCGGTACATTGATTTTCTTAGCTGTATCGTTGGGCTTGGTGCATTTATGTATTGTGTTTCCTACACTGTCCTTCCCTTTAACTACGTTCCACCCTACATAAACTTGAGGTCATCCAAAACTTGGCTGCCCGTGTCCTAACTCGCACCAAGTCCTGTTCACCCATCACTCCTGTGCTCACTGACCTACATTGGCTTCCAGTTAAGCAGCGCCTCGATTTCAAAATTCTCATCCTTGTTTTCAAATCCCTCCATGGCCTCGCCCCTCCCTATCTTTGTAACCTCCTCCAGCCCCGCAACCCTCCGAGATATCTGTGCTCCTCTAATTCTGCCCTCTTGAGCATCCCTGATTATAATCGCTCAACCATTGGTGGCCGTGCTTTCAGCTGCCAAGCCCCTAAGCTCTGGAATTCCCTGCCTAAACCTCTCCGCCTCTCTACCTCTCTCTCCTCCTTTAAGACGCTCCTTAAAACCTACCTCTTTGACCAAGCTTTTGGTCACCTGTCCCTAACGTCTCCTTTCATGGCTCGGTGTCAAATGTTGTTTGATAATCGCTCCTGTGAAACGCTTTGGGACATTTTACTACGTTAAAGGCACTATATAAATGCAAGGTGTTGTTGTAGTAGTAGCACCAAAGCCAAGAAACACTGGGGTGACTGGAGAGCGAAAAGACCATGTGGCCCATCATCAAGCCCACTCCACTCAGAGTCCATGTCTGATTATTTTATCATGGATTTCCCTCTGCTACTTTAAAGGAACATTAAAGTTCCTCTCCTGGACAAAAATCAAGCAGTGTTGTTAATAACTCTCCAGTTCTCAATCCCCCTTTTCAACCAATAATGATCAAAGCCCATAATTTAAAGGTGCCAATTGACCCTGAATCATCTCCCTTACGTGGGAGTTTGGTCTTGTGGGGGGGGAAAACGTTTTTTTCTAATCTTTAATTCCGTGCGAGTTTTGTATTGTCCCAGTTAAGTAGCTTCCTAGCTTGGACTTTATCTGCAACTTTTAAATATCTAACCTGAAGTTAAACATAGGCCGAGACTCTTACTAACTCAAGGATAACACAGTGCATTAGGATAATCCACTTACTAGCAATCTGACAAAACGCAGTTAGTTGAAGGGATTCTTTATTCGAATGGGAGAGTCCCTGAAGGGAGCAAATGGTTTCTAAAGGATGGAGAGAGAAGCTCGAACTATGAGATGTCCATCTGATTGTTTCAAAGTTGCTGCACAATCACTAACGTTCTTGGGTTTTTTATCATGAGGCGACTGATCTCCGACAACACGGTAAAAGATTACGAGTGGCCTCACTGTGTGCAAATCAGTCAGGTATCCTTGCTCGTGATGTCTATCCAGTGACCGAGCACCCCCACCCCCGCCCGTCAGTCAAAATCTGCTGACACTTGCCCGCTTGAGCAAGTTACTGGAGGGTGCCTGGCACGAACTGTACCCTGGTTTGAGTCGGCACCCTCAGAAAAGGAGAGAAAAGTGTGCGCGTGTCGGTGATAGCAGCGGCCACACGAGGGAGCCTTTTCACTGTGTGGGCCTGCAATTGTGAACTTCAACTTGAAACATATTGCAGGCTCCTGCAGGTGAAGGTGACCAGAAGTAGCTGCACTGCGAACCAGTTAGGAGCTCATTTTTTTCATTGAAAGCTGACTTGTTCTCAGGAGGGATTAAGTATTTGATTTGATTTTGTTTTTTAAATGAGGTATTCATTGAGCTTTTAAGTTTAAAGGCGAGTCAGTATCGAAACAACAACTTGCATCTATATAGCGTATATTTATTTGGCTCAGTTGGTCACAGTCAGAAGGTCGTGGGTTCAAGTCCCACTCTCGGACTGGAGCACAAAATCTAGACTGAGACTTCAACAAACACAAACCAGAACTGTACGAATTTACTGCACACGAGGAGGACATTTCGCCCATTGTTTGTGCGCTGGCTCTTTGTTGTCTTTCAGATGAGATGTTAAACCGAGGCCCCTGTCTGCATGTTAAAGTGGATACAAAAGATCCCAGGATTTGAAGAGCAAGGAGTTCTTCTCAGTGAACTGGCCAAGATTCCGCCCTCAACCAACACCACCCACAAAAAAAATACACTAGTGATTAAATGGCTGTGTGCCGTTTGTGAAACTTGCTCTGCGCAAAAGCTGGCTGAGGACATAGTTATCTAAATTGGATCTCTCCATCCTATGTTGTTGAACACCAAAGGCAAGGTGAACAGGTTGACCAGAACCTGGCCTGTCCTCCAATAACCTCTTGCGATGTCCTCACTGAGTATCTTTTAATTTATCCCACACCTTCTGTTCACTTGCCCACAAAACTTTTGTGGGCACGCTACCTGCCAACAGTGCCCACTGTGGCCAGTCAGCAGAAAGCACTGGCATAACTGGCCCATCCCATTTACCCCCTCCCTTCTTGGTGCAGAATGAGGTGGTGACCGGAGACTGAGCCCTCATTTTATCCCCCATCTCCGCTCATCCTTAATATTCAACATTGCCATTCCATCTATGTCTCCATTTTGAAGCGATCGGTACCCGCATGACAATCAAGCCCGAAATCTTGTTAAGAGGATCCCAAGTAGTCTCTTGGTTTATTTGCTGGTAAACATGAATGTGTTTAGTATACACAGTTACCAGAAACTCTTGAGTTTTTTTTAAACCTTCTATAGGCCTGAGCAGAAAGGGAGCCACTCATAATAAAGCCCCCAATGTCCACTTGTGGCCTACCTCTCCTCAGCAGGCCTGCTCCTCAGTTTAGCTCTCAATTCACAGTGGGATGTTGCTGGATCACGTGCGAGTGAGAGGGGATAAAGAATGAAGTTAGTGTTCAAAGAAAATAAATGGGGTGGGAAAGAGAAAAACTGATCAGATTGA
Organism: Squalus acanthias; assembly: GCA_030390025.1. Classification (NCBI taxonomy): domain Eukaryota; kingdom Metazoa; phylum Chordata; class Chondrichthyes; order Squaliformes; family Squalidae; genus Squalus; species Squalus acanthias. Next base: position 2,120,206 of record JASTWF010000036.1, on the reverse strand, counting down.
GTTGCTTCACAGGTGTGTTAAAACGGCCCTTGACCACAACACTCCCGCAGGCTTGTGGCCTTTGACGTAGCATCAGCGAGGGCCCCACAGTGAATTAAACAAACGTGTTCTTGGTTTGTTTAAATTAAAACAACTCCCAATTCTCAACCCCTGAAAAAAAAGTCATGGCAACTCTGTACTCACCTCCCCCTCACAAAAAAAACACCTTCAGGGTGCGGCAACCATTTCGCAAAAAAAACATCTTTTTCGACAATCCGAGGAGTTTTATACATCAATGTAAACCACGAAAAGGAATGCGGACGAAGAGGCGGGTAATTTAAAGTTGTGTTGCGGATTATTTTCTTGGGTTTTTTCTCTTTCTGCTACTTGACTTTGCCGCGTTTAATGAAAATGTGGTTTTTTTTTTGCCCTAGATTTATTAGGTAGCTTTAAGATGCAAATATATTTACTTGTGTGTGTTTTTTTTTTAAAAAGCTGCTGCAACGCATCGAACTGTCTCTTTGAGCTTTGCAGGGTAATTAGAGTGGGGGGGGGGGGGGCAGTTAGAAATGATGCTTTCTTCACTGTTTTATTGCTAACTTTTTAAAAAGAAAAATGAATTCAACTCAGTAGAAATGAGACACAAAAAAAACTATGTTTGCTTTAAAATGAAATGTTTCAATTGAACACTTTTATAGATTTTTTTTTAAAACAGGTGTTTGGAGAGAGAGGCAGATGCAATTTCTTTTTAGTAAATCTAGATGCTACAGCTTGCTCTTTTTTTTTAAATGTGTTGATAAGGATACGTTTTTGTTGATGTTGCAGTCATGTCGAGTTCTATTTTGTGCTGAAAATAGTCTTTATTTGAATTTTTTTTTGTTTTGTTACTGAGATTAGACACGTTTGTAAAGAGACTTTTTTTTTCTTTTTTTTTTGCTGTTCTATAGTGTCGGTGAAGGCATCAATTTTGGAAGAAAATTGTTGTTTGCCAAGTCCCAGGGGTGACAAAATACAAAGCTCCTCTCCCCCGACCCCTTTCAAGTCCGTCCCCGCCATCTTCTCCCATTGAAAGCGAGTGGGCTACATGGGGGACAAGACGGGACGGGAGCCCACACGCTTCCCCGCCCCGCCATGTCTGCTGCGATACATTGGCCGCTTGTGTGGTATCTTCAGCGGGAGAATGGAGTAGCTGGAAGGAACTAGGTTTGGCCGACTGAGGGAAGGTGGGGAGAGGGCGAACTTGCGATTTGGCCAACTTGGCAGGGAGGGGACCTGGGGCATGCCGAGTTAACCCCTAGTCCGAAGGTGGGCTTTCAAGGAGATTCCTGGGAGCGAAATGGAAGCGGTCCTCCAGAGCCGCGTTGGCCGACCTCAAAATGGTTGGGGTGAGGGGTCGTGACCCCTTCTCGACCCTGCCACTGAGGACTACCCAAAGCAACCAGGTGTTCCACTAGTAAATAAACAGTGCCTCATGTTTAGGGCTGATGGGCATTCAGGTTCTTACAAGAAACAGGGAGACTGCAGTAAAAGGGGAAAAGCAACCTACTCCTGCAACACAATTCAATTGGCTATTCCAGCTCGTACTGGAATTCAAGGAGGACCATCAGGCCTCGGCCCAACCTCCTCAAACCAGTCGAGCCGGCATTCTTTCCATTGGAATTTGGTTCAAGAAATATTTATCTAAAGCAAGTCCACCAAGATATTTGTCTTTCCCCCAAAATTCTATCGGTCTCTTTATTTTGGTAAAAATGCACCGGCTTTAGGGGGAATTTATCAAATTGGGGTTTTTTTTGCTTCTTGACAAGGTTGGAATGAAAATTCCCCCAAACATGTCATACGATGTCATAACTGCTCTGATGTTGCAGCAGCTTCCCATGACATCTTAAATAAAACAAACATCTCGCCTCCCTCCCCCCACCCCTTTCTAAAACACACACGTGTGGGGGACTCCCTGTGCACTCTGACCTTTAAAGAGCTCATCAAGCCGGGTGTCCACAAATGGGTGAGCATCATCCAGATGGGGGTGGGACTTTTGATGACCATTTCAGCGTGGATCCCATTTGCAGTACTCATTTTGAGGCAACCTTTCCTTTCGGGCCAAACGAATCACTAGAAGACACCAAGCTTTGTGGCGGGCAGTGGAAACCCCTCCCAGCCCGCGTCCCTCTTTCCCCGGACATTCTCCCCAGCCCCTCCAAGCTCTGCCTTGCCGTTGTTGCAAATGAATAAACCTGAAATTGGTGCCTGTGCTGCCTAGTTCCTAGTTAGAGACAAGACAACTGACTGGGTACTTTGAGAGTTTTATTTACCAAAGAGTCACGATCCATCCACCAGTCATTGAGGAAGCTTTATTTCCACTTGATCATTTTTTATTTTTTTTGGACATTGCTGGACCAGTTTTACCGTGTGGTTCCTCTAGATCCAGGTGCACCTTTTTGTACAGTATGCCTTGCTGCTGGCTTCTTATGGTTCATTACTAGTCATGAAGGAAATGTACTATCATTGGTTACACAACCACCATCTCACTCACTCACAGACATACACACACACACACCCCAAAATGTATTTTGAAACTATGAAATTGCTGGTTGAATTATGGTTTTTTTAAGGAGTGGGCAATTATTGCTAACTAGGCCGGCCCATTGCCCTTGCAAACCAGGGAGTTACCGCTGATCTGAATCAGACTGGACATTAAGGCATTACTCTAGCAGCCTATAGATACCTGGTTGGCCCCATCTCCTATATACTTCTGGCTAGCTCTGTGGCCTAGTCTTGTGGTCGCTTATGTGTCCCTGAGCACATAATCCAGGCTGACACTGGACGGGGGAGGGGCGCTCATTGTCGGAGGTTTCATCTTCCAGATTAAATAGGCCACCACACCACCACCCCCCCACCCCCATCTCCCTGCTCAGGTGGACATAAAAGATCCTGTGGCCCTATTTGAAGAGGAGCCGGGAGTTCCACCGCCCCCCCACCCCCAATATTCCTTCCCTCAGCCAATGCCACCAGAAATTTTAAAAGAAGCAGCTTAATTGGTCGTCCAACTCAGCTGCTGTTTGTGGGAGCTTGCTGTGCGCACACTTTCTGCCACATGTGCCTACATTAAAGCAGGGACTGCACTTCAAACAAACAATAAATGATTGGCCGCAAGTCGTCATAAGGCGCTCGATAAACACAAGTTCTTTTTCTCTAGGTTGAAATCGGACTCGCAAATCAGAAACTCGACGTTGCGTTGACTTCTCACGAGTTTCTAGAATTGCGGCAACCTTATGAAAGGCGATGGTTATTTCAACGTCACTAGACACCTGTCTGCAGCAAATCCTCTTCACCAACCTCTAATCTTTGGCACTGTGCAACATGGCTGAAGATTCCAGGACTATTTACATCATTTTCAACAGCCAATATATTTTCACTTTGGTTTCCCTGTTTTCGTCCACACGCAGTAACCAGAGGAAAATATCCCAGCAGCAATTTCTTATGTGGAACCGTCATTGTTAGATACAGCTACAGATGCTATAACACACAGGACAAGCCATCCTACAACCCCTTCCTCCTCACTGTGTCGAACTCGAGACTCATTCTTTCCCAGACCTCCTTCCTTCTCTCAATCTACAGCCTTTTAAACTCCGGCCTAACCACTATTTCCTGGCTCAGCCTATGTTTTTCCTGTTCCTTCAGCCTTGGTGGTGTCCTGGACCTTAGCCTTTGGCCTTTCACCTAGACTTTCTGATTTAAACGGCGTTGTTAACCACTAACAGGCAGGGATCATTTTCCCCCCTCAAAATTCATGGCTGTTCACAATATCTGTTCTATTTCCAAACTAGCTTCATACAGCATGCTGCACACATCATCGGATTGGGGCTAGTTGAGAGGAACAGGGCCAAATTATAGCTAATCACATTACTAGCCCTACCACTCAAGTCTGACTCGGCCCCCTATTATTTCATTCATTTAACTACCTCACAAGTGCAGGCCCTTCACTCAGCTCAAACCCTCCCCGCCATTTATAAATCAGACAACACAGCAAGACCTCAGCCTGTTTGGGCCTTCCTTTGGAGGCTGATGACAGCAGGCTATCATAGACCACGTGCTGCTCCCCAAACCTTCAATTGTGTGCTTTTCTTTTATTGAATTGTTTCTTGATTTCACTCTCCTCGTTCCTTTAACTTTACCGAGAATTTCATAGTTTCAAAACATTATCTGCTGCTGCTAAACCACGTGAGAGACCGTAGTGTCGAGGCTGATTTTGTCTCCTAGCAACCGTCTCCATCCAACAACCACAGTGCAAATGTTACTGCTTCTTGCTTCCTTGGTTTTAAATTGATCCCCCCCCCCAGCCCCCACCAAACGCGTGCTTTAAACAGGTGTCAGATTCGAACTCCAGTAAAATCGGCAATGTAATAATTTGGTGCAATTTTATTACAGTTATCAGATTTTAAGGAACACTTTGTATCTATGTACTGTCAAATCATTAGAAAATAGTGAGGGACCTCTAGATCAGGACTGGAGGGCTTGACTTAGAAAACTGGGCCCGAGACCCTCCCTGTACAGGAACCAGACGGGTTTAGATGTCAGTCTGTCACAAATTGTGACATTGACAACTGGATTGGCCTCGGACTGGTGGGCCTCCACACCCTCACGAGGAGTTAATGTTGACCCGTTTCGGGCAAGGGTGGCAGGCTGAGCAGGAGGTGTCTCAGAGGAGGTCAATCTCTTGAAGGAGGCATTGAAGTCCTTAAGGAACAAAAGGTAACAACCTGGAGCCATGACAACAGACACTGGGCCCTAAAGTTAAGGTCAGAATTGCCTCTATTCCATTGTATTTCTGAGCTGTAAGCCCTCCTTGCCCCTCGCCCACCTGAGCACGCGAGACCCTGGAGCTGGTTTTCCTGGTCTCTCGTCCTTGTGCCCTTCCCGAAGGATGAACAAGGAACGTGCTCATAAACATCTGCTATCTCCACTCTTCAGAGCCAGCAGCTCGCAAGTAAAAGAAAGACTTACATTTCTATCGCGCCTTTCACGGCCAGCGGACGTCCCAAAGCGCTTTACAGCCAATGCAGTACTTTTGAAGTGTAGTCACGGTTGTAATGTAGGAAAGAAAGTATGCAAGAGGGGCCCTAGAGTAAGTAACTTCTCATTTTCTGTCCCAAACCTAACCTCCATCTACATCTCCCCCTTCCAGCAGCATATGTGCCGTGTGTTGAAATCACTGACACTGGCAGTTTTGTTAAGGGCTTGTTGATTTTGGACTATTGTTTCAATGCACATGATTCATCAAGAAAGAGTGAGGAGAGTGTGTGTGTGGAGAGAGTGAGTGTGTGAGTGGAGAGAGAGTGAGGAGACAGTGAGAGAGAGAGTGAGTGCGTGTGGAGAGAGAGTGAGTGAGTGTGGGGAGAGAGAGAGAGTGAGTGAGTGAGTAGAGAGAGTGAGGATGAGTGGAGAGAGAGAGAGTGAGTGAGTAGAGAGAGTGAGGATGAGTGGAGAGAGAGAGAGTGAGTGAGTGAGGATGAGTGGAGAGAGAGAGAGTGCGCGTGTGGAGAGAGAGTGAATGAGTGAGTGGAGAGAGAGTGAGGAGACAGAGAGAGAGAGTGTGCGAATGGAGAGAGGAGGCAGTGAGAGAGAGAGTGAGTGCATGTGGAGAGAGAGTGAGGAGACAGTGAGAGAGAGAGTAGGGAGTAGAGAGTAGAGAATTGCAACTTTTAAACATAGTGTAAAATTCATTAATTAACAAAATCGTGACTATTGGCAATCTTGTTATCACAACACCTGTAAAGATGAAATAAAAAAACTGGGAATCTGACATAAAAGCAGAAAATGCCTGGAAATGAAAGGCTAGACCATTTTGAGTCCAACCTTTCACCAGCGAGTCTGCCTTTCACATGTATTTAAAGCACGCATTCTAAGGGCACAGAAACGATTTGCACTTTAAACAAATCTATCCGTGCAAAAACACGATCGTACTGGGGGAGGGTGAAAAGATTGTGGGGGAAAAAAATATCTGATTTCACGCACCTCGATCCAATGTGGGGGTTTTTTTCTCCAAAAAAACTTTTGAAAATATTCATTATCGTTTGGAAGGCATTTAGAGTTGCAAATATTTCATTCGCAAATTGATGGGAATACCTCATTTTTCAGACCACATGCAAGCTAGCTCTGGTGAGACGTCACCATGGAAGCATGTGAAATGGTTCGTGTGACCGTCATGGCTGTCTGTGCTCACTGCGCCCCCTGCTGGAAGGCCCAGTGTCCTACATGCCGCTTGTGGTAAAATGGCATCCACTCTGACCTTCACTGGAACACCGGGGGGATGGTTGGGGGGGGGAAGCAAACGTTATTCCGTGAGGAACTCGTTAGGAATGTAAAAAAAAAGGTTCTCGGAAATGATTGGCACATTTGGATAATGTGATGTACTGCCTTTGTTTTGAGAGAAAAGAAATCTGTATGGACTGAACAGAAATTCTATTAAATGGATTATTTTTTTTGTCAACTGATAAAGAATGTCAACACTTGGATGGTCGCAAGAATGTAATTTAACCCTTTCTAGTTTAGAGGAGTGACAGGCCCCCCCAAGGGTCAAGCCCCCAATTCTCCAGTGGGTGAGGCATCACCTGAGTTAGTTGATCTTTCAACCAGGGCAGCACCTGACACAATACAGTTAGCTCAATGCTTTTGAGAGGGGAGGGGGGGAGGGGGGAGAAATTCACCTAGGATACCCGCTCCTGGTTATTATCCAGCGGCTCCTCATGGAATGGCCCCGTGTAGACAGAATTGGGCACCACTGTGATGCCTCCTGTAGTCGCCTAGCTTGCTGATACCGTCGAGGCTCACACTTGAATAACAGCCAGTTGAACAGAGTACCAGAGGGATGCCAGTGAGCAAGGAACTGTATCCCATGAAGAAGTAGCATGTTGAGGGCAAGAAGGGAGAGGACCATGGGGAGGGAGAGGGGAAGAGGAACACCCCCACCAACCTCAAATTAACGTTGTGCTGTTTTGAATAAAGGCTGAGCTTGAAAATAAAGAGTGGGGTTGTCCTGATTTTCGTGGCCACCCGGCTGCTGGTAAAGCAGAGTGGCGGGCAGGAGTGGCACAAAGTCCTGGCCCCTTTAGGTCACCTTTATCCGAAAGAGAAAAGAAGCACTTGCATTTCTATAGCGCCTTTTAGCATCTCAGGACGCCCCAAAGCGCTTTACAACCAATGAATTATTTTTGAAGTGAGGTCACTGTTGTAATGTAGGAAACACGGCAGCCAATTTGCACACAGCAAGCTCCCACAAACAGCAATGTAATAATGACCAGATCATCTGTTTTAGTGATGTTGGTTGAGGGATAAATATTGACCCAGGACACCGGGGAGAACTCCCCTGCTCTTCTTCGAAATAGTGCCTTCGGATATTTTACATCCACAGACAGTTTAACGTCTCATCCGAAAGACAGTGCCTCCGCCAGTACAGCACTCCCTCAGCACTGCACTGGGGTGTCAGCCGAGATTGTTGTGCTCAAGTCTCTGGAGTGGGACCTGAACCCATGACCAGAGGTGAGCGTGCCACCCACTGAGACACGGCTGACACCTTGTGAATGTCTGAGTCCGCGAATGTTTGCTGAGAATGCTCAGGTAATTGCTGCCTCTGATTTGAGAGTGAGAAACTCCCACTTCTGATGCCTCGGGTTTATTGACAAGACTGCAGGAGATTCAGATCCAGCCCGCGTGCATCTGTTGCCGAATTAAACAAACCCGGATGTCAACACGCACGATTTAATTTAATACCTCGCCTCCAAGTGATTCAACTCAAAGGTGACCCTTGCCATCAACTCACGGGAGTGACCTTGTTCAGTGTTCCACAAGCTGAGCACCGTGATTGGAACCAAAGAAGTTTACAGCACAGGAGACAGCCATTTGGCCCATCGTGTCTGTGTCAACTCTTTGCTGGAGCAATCCAAAACTCTCCTCATAGCCCTGTATCTTCCTCTGCTTCAAATATTTATCCGCTTTTCCCTCAAAAGATGTGATGGTCTCTGTCTCTTTCATTCTTTGGCATTTTAAGATCTTCTAATTCTACTTAGAGGAACCTTGGTCAAAGAAACGCACCAGTGTCAGCCGTGGCTCAGTGGGCAGCACCCTCACCTCTGCGTCAGAAGGTTGTGGGTTCAAGTCCCACTCCAGAGACTTGAGCACAAAATCTAGGCTGACACTCTAGTACTGAGGGAGTGTAGCACTGTTGGAAGTGCCGTCTTTCGGATGAGACGTCAAACTGAGGCCTGTTGATCCGTTCCACCATTCCCTACTCAGGCAGGATATCGACTGCATATCCCAGCTGATGTCCCACACAGCGTGAAAGCCACCAATCGACACTCTTGTTACCGGTGACCAGCTTAATTTTCTTAAAATTAAGAACACAGCTCCACTCAAATCAGCAAATATCTGAGGGAGAATACTGACACCAAACTCCAGACTCTCTTGGGAAATAAATTCAACGACATTGTGTACTGACTCTCTCCCCACCCCCCACCCCAGCTCCACAGTAGTGACCTCCAACTGACTCCAGTTATGGCCATCCATTGCCACCATAGAATCTTCCAACTGTCCAGAGTTTACATAAATTACACAGAATTTACAGCACAGAAACAGGCCAATCGACCCAACTGGTCCGTGCCGATGTTTATGCTCCACACCTCCTCCCACCCCTCTTCATCTCACCCTATCACCATATCCTTCTATTCCTTTCTCCCTCGTGTGTTTATCCAGCTTCCCCTTAAATACATCTCTGCTATTCGCCTCAACCACTCCCTGTGGTAGCGAGTTCCACATTCTCACCACTCTCTGGGTAAAGAAGTTTCTCCTGAATTCCCTATTGGATTTATTAGGGCCTCTCTTTTTATGTCACCCTTTGCTTTCCCACTCTGTGTCTTTCTATCTCTATGTTGTTGCATTTCTTCTCTCTGTCTTGGCCTTATTTGTCTCCTCTTTCCATTTGTTTCACTCTCCCTCTGACTCGTTCTCTCCTCTCTATCTCTGTATTTTGCCTTTCCAACCCATCTTTCTGTTTGCCTCTGACAATCTCCGAGTCTCTGTGTGTATCTCTTCTTTTCTCCTTCTCTCTGTTTGTGTTTTTTATCTCGGTCTTTCTGCGCCATCCTATTTGCCTCTTGTTCTGTTTTGTCCCTGTCTTTCTTTCTATTACTAGCTGCGTCCCTGTTGAGTGGGAAAATCAGGTCCAAGTGGAATGGACTGGCACGGTGGGTTCAGTTTTGTTCAGAGGATCCCGGGAGGTCCTCCTGGCCTGGAAATTCACAGACAATTAGTGTTAGTGGTTACACTTCCAGTGTGTTCATTTCGTGATGCTGCCTTGGGTTTGTGTACCACCGTGCTGTGCCACAGTATAGTGCACGTTCTCAATCTCAGGCCAGCCTGTCGGAGCGGGTGGGTGAGGCAACGCTATGCTGGCACACCTCTTCCTGGCAGGCGATGCCAGACCCAGTCACCTGACGACCTCTCAGTTGGACAACGCTTGCAGATTTTGTTTTTACATGAGCGACAAAGCAAAATGAACATTTACTGCAATGTGTATTTTTTTTTAATCCCTGAGTTTTGCGCCACACTGTTTTATAAGAACATAAGAAATAGGAGCAGGAGTCGGCCATTCGGCCCCTCGAGCCATTCAATGAGATCATGGCTGATTCCACATCCATTGTGAAAATTGAGGAGTAACTTCAACCCGCTAAGGGTTTAGAAAAAAAAAACAACTGGAAATGAGGAAATCTGTCCGTGTGTGGAAAAGGCCGACCTGTTCTATTGCTCGCACCTTCTGCACGTGATTTTCAAAGCAAGGGGTAAAATCGTGAAGGGGCAAAGACTCGTAGTCTAACGGAGTGGAGATCATCGAAAACTTACACCAACGGGGCAATTGGGAGCACAAACAGGAATTGGCCTGGTTACCATTGATTGCTGGGAAATGCAGGAGGTTCTGTGCAAGTGAAAGGACAAGGAGCGCAAGATAATTCGGGCTGATGAAGGCCATTCGGCCCATCTTCATCCATCCATCCAGAAAGATCCCAATGGGCTGGGGCAAGTGACGAGAGCCCAGGACAAATCCCGCAAATTCCCACAATTACTGCATGTATTGAAAATTCCCAGGGCCAGTATCCAAGCCGATCTCGGCTAGAGCACATCACTAGCCCTAACAATCACATCACACGGTGACACTCCTGAAACAAGGAGGGAGAAGCGGAGGTGGAAGGTCTATTTTAGGGCCTGTGTCTAGTTTTGAAAAGCATTCTCCAGATGTTCTGCTCTGCACGAGTGCGCTGAACTCAGATTACGGCCAGGTTGTGTAAAAAAAATGCTATCATTTGAAATCCAGACAGATTTTTACATTCACATTCACCAGTCATGGCTGATCAGATTTTATACATTTTCTATGACTTCTTCTGTTCAAATACAGTAAACACACACATTGCATAAAATGGCCGCCTATACACTGCCACAGATGTGAAATGGCTCTATACCTTCATATTGCCGAGGAGTTTGGCTAACAGGAGGGTCATTTCGACTCGTGTTTGTTACTGCTCGCAACATCACCTGAATCCTGCCTAATATAGAGTATTTTCACACACACTAAGGAGCCCGAATAAGATGAGCTGCCATTTTGACTCACAAAAAAACTACTCTTCAAATGCTGGAGTTATAATGTGGGCTTACTGTGTTTCTGATCAATAAAAATTAGCTTTTTTTGAAGTCAGATAAATTTATCTTTTACCCTGTTGCAAGATTTGCATTTTACTGCATATCTTGAACAGAGAAAAAAAATCTTTGTAGCTACAACTAAGTCCAACGTACCTTATGACATTCTTTCAAGGTCAAGAGTTGAGCTCTGAACCAGAAAGTCAGCAGTCAAGCTCCAACCTGCCTGAAGTCCAGGCCAGGTTACAAAATCTCCCACAGCAACAAGATGCTGCTTCTTGATGTGGGCTGGGGTAGGAGGGAAAGAGAGAGAGGGAATGCTCGAGAGAAAGGCTGACCTTTGATAGAGGATAGCTATGACCCCAATGACACAAGATTGCACTCTTTGTTGCCATGGCTACCATCTTTATCCTTTGTTAAATGACTCGGCCCACACCCAGGTTTTATTTTAACAGGTTTAAGCACAAACCTTTTTTATACCAGTCTGAGTTACGTGGGTATTTGGCATCCCGCTCATGCACTTGACCCTTTGACCCCAATTCTGAGGCAAATTCCACCTTTCCTAAATAACAAAATCAGTGGCCCTCCCTCTATGAGAATGCTCACCCGGGAACAAATCAAACTGTAGCAAGCAACACTCAGCAGGGCCCCTTATAGTCCTGAAGAAGTAATTGAGAATTTAAGATGAGGAATTGTGTTTGCGAAGCAGCATTTAACAAGCTTCAGCTTCATGAGAAAATGAAAAGGTGGGATATTCAGTTTGAGTCCAGCCTCGTGTAACACACAGGCATCAGCTGTGGCTCAGTGGGCAGCACTCTCGCCTCTGAGTCAGAAGGTTATGGGTTCAAGTCCCACTTCAGAGACTTGAGCACAACAATCTAGGCTGACACTCCAGTGCAGTGCTGAGGGAGTGCTACACTGTCAAAGGTGAGATATTAAACCAAGGCCCTGTCTGTCCTCTCAGGTGGACATGAAAGTTCCCATAGAACTATTTTGAGAAGAGATGGGGAGTTCTGGCCACTATTTATCCCTCAACCAACACCCTAAAACAGATTATCTGGTCATTATCACATTGCTGTTTGTGGGAGCTTGCTGTGCTCAACATTGGTTGCTGCGTTTCCCACATTACAACAGTGACTTCATTGGCTGAAAAGCACTTTGGGACGTTGTGAAAGGCGCTATATAAATGCAAGTTCTTTTTTTTCTTGTCAGCCTGAGCAGAGAAGTGTACTGGTGGCAGCACGGCGCTGTTGAAACGCTCAGGCCCGTCCCGCCTTCTGGCTGGAACGAACGCTGTGTGGCAGACAGCGTTTAAAAGGAAAGCGCTTTAAAAAAAACCGCAGTCACTACTATCATCCAGAGTATTAAATTATCAGTGAAGTATGCCCCATACACTGCCGGGAAAGTCTTCGCCTGCAGTCCAACATCCAAAAATACAGTCTCTGGTCGAGGCATGGAAAGACTCCACAGCTGGGAGTAAAACCGATTTGGTCAAAAAGGAATAGCAAGAGAAGTTGATAAAACCAAATATCAACTTTTTCCTGCCTCTAACTCCACTGACAAAGGTCTTTAGGAGGTTAATCAGTGGTCAGCCCTGTTAAGTGGGTCAAAAAACAACTGACAGACCAGGTGTTGCACATAGAAACTTCGAATACATCTCACACAAGACAGCTGTCAGTTTATGCAAAGGTTTAATTATGCCATAAAGACTTTATCGTGCAGAATAGTGAATGATAAAGGTGTTTTATTTTCAGTGCAAAGGAGCTTTCATTTACCTTCAGTACAATAAACTTGCTGGTTTCTCGGTTGGGTGCCTCTACAAAAAAAATCTGAAAATATTTAAGCGATTTTTTCTTTTTAAATCCCATCAGTTCTCCCGTAAAAATTTCTCCAACCCCACATCGTGAAGATTTTTAAAGGTCCCCCATGAAAGGAGTTGAGCATTCTCAGTCAGATTCCTAATGGGACCCGTAGCACAAACCTATCCTCAGTTCAGTGCTAATCGGCAAGCTCACTCAACTTTTTCCTGCCTCTAACTCCACTGACAAAGGTCTTTAGGAGGTTATGATGTGGAGATGCCGGCGTTGGACTGGGGTGGACAAAAATGAGAAGTCGCACAACACCAGGTTATAGTCCAACAGATTTATTTAATTTTACAAGCTTTCGGAGCTGTCGCTCCTTCGTCAGGTAAGTTAGCAATGAGAGAATCTCCCAGAATTCACAATTTAAACCCAGACAAAATCTAATAGATTTTGTCTGGGTTTAAATTGTGAATTCTGGGAGATTCTCTCATTGCTAACTTACCTGACGAAGGAGCGACAGCTCCGAAAGCTTGTAAAATTAAATACATCTGTTGGACTATAACCTGGTGTTGTGCGATGGGACAGTGTAGAGGGAGCTTTACTCTGTATCTAACCCGTGCTGTACCTGCCCTGGGAGTATTTAATGAGGAAGGAGCAAATCGATAGCTCCGAAAGCTTGTGATTTCAAATAAAACTGTTGGACTATAACCTGGTGTTGTGCGACCTCTCAATTTTGTCCACCCCAGTCCAACACCGGCATCTCCGCATCATGAGTATTTAATGGGACAGTGTAGAGGGAGCTTTACTCTGTATCTAACCCGTGCTGTATCTGCCCCGGGAGTGTTTGATGGGGCAGTGTAGAGGGAGCTTTACTCTGTATCAAACCCCGTGCTGTACCTGCCCTGGGAGTGTTTGATGGGGACAGTGTAGAGGGAGCTTGACTCTGTAGCTAACCCCGTGCTGTACCTGCCCTGGGAGTGTTTGATGGGGACAGAGTAGAGGGAGCTTTACTCTGTATCAAACCCGTGCTGTACCTGCCCTGGGAGTGTTTGATGGGGACAGTGTAGAGGGAGCTTTACTCTGTAGCTAACCCCGTGCTGTACCTGCCCTGGGAGTGTTTGATGGGACAGTGTAGAGGGAGCTTTACACTGTATCTAACCCGTGCTGTACCTGCCCTGGGAGTATTTAATGAGGAAGGAGCAAATCGATAGCTCCGAAAGCTTGTGATTTCAAATAAAACTGTTGGACTATAACCTGGTGTTGTGCGACCTCTCAATTTTGTCCACCCCAGTCCAACACCGGCATCTCCGCATCATGAGTATTTAATGGGACAGTGTAGAGGGAGCTTTACTCTGTATCTAACCCGTGCTGTATCTGCCCTGGGAGTGTTTGATGGGACAGTGTAGAGGGAGCTTTACTCTGTATCTAACCCCGTGCTGTACCTGCCCTGGGAGTATTTAATGGGGACAGTGTAGAGGGAGCTTTACTCTGTATCTAACCCGTGCTGTACCTGCCCTGGGAGTGTTTGATGGGACAGTGTAGAGGGAGCTTTACTCTGTATCAAACCCCGTGCTGTACCTGCCCTGGGAGTGTTTGATGGGGACAGTGTAGAGGGAGCTTTACGCTTATCTAACCCGTGCTGTACCTGCCCTGGGAGTGTTTGATGGGGACAGTGCAGAGGGAGCTTTACTCTGTATCTAACCCGTGCTGTACCTGCCCTGGGAGTGTTTGATGGGACAGTGTAGAGGGAGCTTTACTCTGTATCTAACCCCGTGCTGTACCTGCCCTGGGAGTGTTTGATGGGGACAGTGTAGAGGGAGCTTGACTCTGTAGCTAACCCCGTGCTGTACCTGCCCTGGGAGTGTTTGATGGGGACAGAGTAGAGGGAGCTTTGCTCTGTATCAAACCCGTGCTGTACCTGCCCTGGGAGTGTTTGATGGGGAAAGTGTAGAGGGAGCTTTACTCTGTAGCTAACCCCGTGCTGTACCTGCCCTGGGAGTGTTTGATGGGACAGTGTAGATGGAGCTTTACTCTGTATCTAACCCGTGCTGTACCTGCCCTGGGAGTGTTTGATGGGGACAGTGTAGAGGGAGCTTTACTCTGTATCTAATGCGTGCTCTACATCACTAAGGAGTGTTTGGTGCTGTCACTGGGTACCTGAAACTGGGAAGAGTCCCATTCCCCAGCACCAACATCCCTCATTTGTTGAGCACAACATTTCACCAAAAACAAGTATTAAATTCTGTAATTAAATAAGCCTGAATCCTTTTATAATAAAATGGTGCCTGTTCAAAATAGAAAAATGGAGCAAATTAAAGGGAAGACACATCTTTGACTCTAATCCTAGGACCACTTAGATGGGGTTCTCCTGAAGCCCTTTTGGTAGAAGCTGGGGGTTGTATCTTCTTATTCTGTTGTGTTCTGAAGCAGCCTAATATTTAATGTCAGCTAATAGCTCTCTGTTACCAAGTTTGAGTGTTCATTCCTGGGCTGGTTCAGGTCCCAGTTTGAGCCAATACGTTTAGGGAAACATAGAAGCCAAGGCTTAGACTCTGCTCATCCTGTCTCCTTCAGTCATTTGTGTAGCTGCGTGTTTGATTTGAAACTGTAAATGAGTCTTTTATCCGTCTGAATTTGTTTTGTAAGTGAATAAAAGATGACCAGCTCAAAGTGTCTATTTTTATTCTGTTCCACAAGCACAAACTCTTCCTTTCTGCTACACCATTCTGAACTCTATAAAGTATGTCCAAGACTTGAATCTTCCTCCGCTATCTGAAGAGGCTTGTTTCAGCATCTTTCTCAAACCCCTGGCCAGGACGCAAGGAGAAGCTTGTCATCGGTTTCTCGCACCTCCAATCCCTCTCTTGGTCCCTATCTTTCTCATATCTCTATTGTATTAGTTGTATTCTGTTCGTTGTTCGCCTGATGACTCTTGTGTTGTCGTAAGCTCTAAATTGCCACCCTACACACTCTTCTTCCTCTCCTCCCACTCTCCCGTGTTGAAATCAGCCCCATGCCTTTTACTGGACCTTAAAACTGGTGTGAACTCCTCACGACCCCAGCCTGGCCTTTCCTCAACACATCGACTGGCTTTTAAACCCCCCACGTTGCGGCATCGGCTCGCTACGACTGCTCAATTTATCTCATCTTCTCGCCTGCACTTTTAAAGGGTTCAATTATGAGGACAGGTTGCAGAGACTCGCCCTGGCAAATAATGCATCGGTCACCTGCCTGATGCAGTTGTGGGTGGCTGACTGAGACTGCCTCGATGAGTCTGCAGAGCTCCGTGACCAGCTGCCTTGACAATCGGAGCCTCCTGAAGCACTGCTCCTCGGACAGGTCAAGGAAGCTGAGCCTCTGTCTGTACACCCTGTGAGGTGGGTAAGGCCTGCTGCGCGCATGCCCCCTCTGTTGTTGCCTTCTCTGCGGCCCACCTGCAACTCCTTCTACAGTATGCCCTTACTGCTGGTGCTCCTCTTCCTCCTCCTCTTCTTCACTCTAATAGAGTGCAGCTAGAGCAGCACCTATTATCAGATTCTCATTTTTTTTAACAAAGTGTATCGAAAGCACAACCCAACTTAAACAGTGATCACAGAATCATAGCCCACAATGAACTGAAAGAGCACGTGTGGGTGTTGCACCTTTATTCAGATCGGGTCCCCTTTAGTTTCAGCACACGGATCAGTTCGCACGCAATCCTATCGGGGTCCTAATTGCATCATAGGACTACGATATATGTATATTCATGAGCCTCCCGTCGATCACTAAAAGCTAGTGGACAGGTACAAAAATAATTGAAAAGGCTAATGGACTGTTGACCTTTATCTCAAGAGGGCTGGAATACAAAGGGGTGCAAGTTATGTTACAGTTATATAAAGTATTTAGAGTATTGCGTTCAGTTCTGGGCACCGTACCTCAGGAAGGATATATTGGCCTTGGAGGAGGTGCAGATTCTCCAGAATGATACTGGAATTAAAGGGTTAAGTTATGAGGACAGGTTGCATAGACTAGGCTTGTATTTCCTTGAGCATAGAAGATTAAGGAATGATCTAATTGAGGTGTTTATGATGATTAAAGTAGTTAATAGGATAGATGGAGAGAAATTATTTCCTCTGGTGGGGGAATCCAGCACAAGGGGGCAGAACCTTAAAATTAGAACTAGGCTGTTCCGGGGTGATGTCAAGAAGCACTTTGTCACACAAAGGGTAGTGGAAACCTGGAACTCTCTTCCCCCAAATAGCTGTTGACGCTGGGGGGTCAATTGAAAATTTCAAAACGGAGATTGCTAGATTTTTGTTAGGCAAGGGTATTAAGGGTTGCGGATCCAAGGCGGGTCGATGGAGTTAAGATACAGATCAGCCATGATCTAACTGAATGGAGGATAAGGCTCGAGGGGCTGAATGGCCTCCTCCTGTTCCTATGTTCCACCTTGGAGGTGTCCTGCACTAGGGTCTTCGGCCTTTCAACAAGGTTTTTCAATGTAACAAAATCCCTCAAGCTCAGATCAGTGTGTGTGTGTACTCGTAGCTTCCTCGGGAATGAGAGACAGCTGCAGTTCAGGAAGCCAGGTTTGGAGGCCGGGGGCAAGGGGTGTGGGAAATGGATCTCAGCTCCTTACAAGTATGGGTTGCTCATTGACACAACAACTTGCATTTATAAAGCACCTTTAACATAGTAAAACGTCCCAAGGCGCTTCACAGGAGCGTTATCAAACAAAATTTGACACCGAGCCACATAAGGAGATATTGGGACAGGTGCAGTCCGTGTGGTGAAGGTACTCCCACAGTGCTGTTAGGGATGGAGTTCCAGGATTTTGACCCAGCGACGATGAAGGATCAGCGATATATTTCCAAGTCAGGATGGTGTGTGACTTGGAGGGGAACCTAGAGGTGGTGGCGTTCCCATGCGTCTGCTGCCCTTGTCCTTCTAGGTGGAAGAGGTCACGGGTTTGGGAGGTGATGCCGAAGAAACCTTGGCGAGTTGCTGCAGTGCATCTTGGAGATGGTACACACTGCAGCCACGGTACGCCGGTGGTGGAGGGAGTGAATGTTTAAGGTGGTGGATGGGGTGCCAATCAAGCAGGCTGCTTTGTCCTGGATGGTGTTGAGCTTCTTGAGTGTTGTTGGAGCTGCACTCATCCAGGCAAGTAGAGAGTATTCCATCACACTCCTTACTTGTGCCTTGTAGATGGTGGAAAGGCTTTGGGGAGTCAGGAGGTGAGACACTCGCCGCAGAATACCTAGCCTCTGACCTGCTCTTGTTGCCATAGTATTTATGTGGCTAGTCCAGTTAAGTTTCTGGTCAATGGTGAACCCCAGGATGTTGATGGTGGGGGATTTGGCGATGGTAATGCCGTTGAATGTCAAAGGGTGGTGGTTAGACTCTCGCTTGTTGGAGATAGTCATTGCCTGGCACTTCTGTGGTGCAAATGTTACCTGCCACTTATCAGCCCAAGCCTGAACGTCGTCCAGGTCTTGTTGCATGCGGGCATGGACTGCTTCATTATCTGAGGAGTTGTGAATGGCACTGAACACTGTGCAGTCATCAGCGAACATCCCCACTTCTGACCTTATGATGGAGGGAAGGTCATCGATGAAGCAGCTGAAGATGGTTGGGCCGAGGACACTGCCCTGAGGAACTCCTGCAGTGATGTCCTGGGGCTGTGATGATTGACCACCAACCACCACAACCATCTTCCTTTGTGCTAGGTATGACTCCAGCCAGTGGAGAGTTTTCCCCCCCGATTCCCATTGACTTCAGTTATACTCGGGCTCCTTGATGCCACACTCGGTCAAATGCTGCCTTGATGTCTAGGGCAGTCACTCTCACCTCACCTCTGGAATTCAGCTCCTTTGTCCATGTTTGGACCAAGGCTGGAATGAGGTCTGGAGCAGAGTGGTCCTGGCAGAACCCAAACTCGGCATCAGTGAGCAGGTTATTGGTGAGTAAGTGCTGCTTGATAGCACTGTCGATGACACCTTCCATCACTTTGCTGATGATTAAGAGTAGACTGATGGGGCGGTAATTGGCCGGATTGGATTTGTCCTGCTTTTTGTGGGCAGTTTTCCACATTGTCGGATAGATGCGAGTGTTGTAGCTGTACTGGAACAGCTTGGCTAGAGGCGCAGCTAGTTCTGGAGCACAAGTCTTCAGCACGACAGCCGGGATGTTGTCGGGGCCCATAGCCTCCAGTGCGCTCAGCCATTTCTTGATATCACGTGGAGTGAATTGAATTGGCTGAAGACTGGCTTCTGTGGTGGTGGGGACCTCAGGAGGAGGCCGATATGGATCATCCACTCAGCCCTTCTGGCTGAAGATGGTTGCAAACGCTTCAGCCTTGACTTTTGCACTCACGTGCTAGGCTCCACCATCATTGAGGATGGGGATATTCATGGAGCCTCCTCCTCCCGTTAGTTGTTTAATGGTCCACCACCATTCACGACTGGATGTGGCAGGACAGTGCATTTCTCCAGATAACGGATAAGAACATAAGAACATAAGAACATAAGAAATAGGAGCAGGAGTAGGCCAATTGGCCCCTCGAGCCTGCTCCGCCATTCAATAAGATCATGGCTGATCTGATCCTAACCGCCAATCTACTATCACAGAACCATCTCCTGAACCTAACAGAATTGGACACACGAAATAGGAGCAGGATCAGGCTACACGGCCCCTGGGCCCGCTACGCTACCCACAGGGCCATGACCGATCCGAACCTAGACTCATGTCCAAATTCCTGCCCGCTCCCCGTAACCCTTAATTCCCTTTACTTCTAGGAAACTGTCTATTTCTGTTTTAAATTTATGTAATGATGTAGCTTCCACAGCTTTTTGGGGCAGCATATTCCATGGACCTACCACCCTCTGAGTGAAGTAGTTCCTTCTCATCTCAGTTTTGAAAGAGCAGCCCCTTATTCTAAGACTATGCCCCCTAGTTCTAGTTTCACCCATCATCGGGAACATCCTCCCCGCATCCACCCGATCCAACCCCTTCACAATCTTATATGTTTCAATAAGATCGCCTTTCATTCTTCTGAACTCCAATGAGTAGAGTCCCAATCTACCCAACCTCTCCTCATATGTCCATCCCCTCATCCCCGGGATTAACCGAGTGAACCTTCTTTGTACTGACTCGAGAGCAAGTATGTCTTTTCTTAAGTATGGACACCAAAATTGTATGCAGTATTCCAGGTGCGGTCTCACCAATACCTTGTACAACTGAAGCAATACCTCCCTATTTTTATATTCTATCCCCTTAGCAATGAAAGCCAACATTCCATTGGCCTTCTTAATCACTTGCTGCACCTGCATACTAACCTTTTGAGTTTCGTGCACCAGGACCCCCAGATCCCTTTGTACTGCAGTACTTTCCAGTTTCTTGCCATTAAGATAATAACTTGCTCTACTATTTTTCCTGCCAAAGTGCATAACCTCACACTTTCCAGTATTGTATTCCATCTGCCAAATCTCTGCCCACTTACTTAGCCTGTCTATGTCCCCTTGCAGATTTTTTATGTCCTCCTTACTCACTACTTTCCCTCCCATCTTAGTATCATCTGCAAACTTTGATATGTTACACTCGGTCCCCTCCTCCAAATCGTTAATATAGATTGTAAAGAGTTGGGGACCCAGCACTGACCCCTGCGGAACACCACTAGTTACTGATTGCCAGTCTGAGAATGAACCATTTATCCCAACTCTCTGCCTTCTGTTAGATAAAAATGAGAAGTCGCACAACACCAGGTTATAGTCCAACAGATTTATTTAATTTTACAAGCTTTCGGAACAGTTCACTCCTTCGTCAGGTAAGTTAGCCAATCCTCTATCCATACCAGAATATTACCCCCAATCCCGTGATTTTTTATCTTAAGCAATCTTTTGTGTGGCACCTTGTCAAATGCCTTTTGGAAGTCTAAATACACCACATCCACTGGTTCCCCTTTATCCACCCTGTGTGTTACTTCCTCAAAGAACTCCAGCAAATTTGTCAAACATGACTTCCCCTTCATAAAACCATGCTGACTTTGTCCTATTAAATTATGATTATCCAAATGTCCCGTTACTGTCTCCTTAATAATGGACTCCAAAATTTTACCTACCACAGATGTTAGGCTAACCGGTCTATAGTTTCCAGCCTTCTGTCTACTGCCCTTTTTAAATAAGGGTGTTACATTAGCAGTTTTCCAGTCTGCCGGGATCTTTGCTGAGTCCAGGGAGTTTTGGAAAATTATTACCAATGCATCCAGAATCCCTACCGCCACTTCCCTCAAGACCCTAGGATGTAAGCCATCAGGTCCAGGTGATTTATCCGCCTTGAGTCCCATTATTTTACCGAGTACCACTTCCTTAGTGATTTTGATCGTGTTTAGCTCCTCCCCCCCTATAGCCCCCTGTTTGTCCAGTGTTGGGATATTCTTAGTGTCCTCTACTGTAAAGACTGATACAAAATATTCATTCAGTGTATTTGCCATCTCCATATTTCCCACCATTAATTTCCCGGTCTCATCCTCTAAGGGACCAACATTTACTTTAGCCACCCTTTTTCTTTTTATATAACTATAAAAACTCTTACTATCTGTTTTTATACTTTTTGCTAATTTACTTTCATAATCTATCTTCCCTTTCTTAATCAATCTTTTTGTTATTTTTTGCTGTCTTTTAAAGTTTTCCCAATCCTCTATCCTCCCACTAGATTTTGCTACCTTATAAGCCCTTGTTTTTAGTCGAATATTATCCTTAATTTCTTTACTTAGCCATGGATGACTGTCTTTTCTTTTACACCCTTTTCTTCTCAGTGGAATATATATTTTTTGGAAGTTGTAAAATAACTCCTTAAATGTACACCACTGATCATGTATCGTCTCACCCTTTAATCTATTTTCCCAATCCACTCTACTCAATTCCGCTCGCATACCTTCATAGTCTCCTTTATTCAAGCTTAGCACGCTTGTTTGAGATCCAACCTTCTCACCCTCTAATTGAATATGGAATTCAACCATGTTATGGTCACTCATTCCAAGGGGATCCTTTACTAAGACATTTTTAATTAATCCTGTCTCGTTACACAGGACCAGATCTAAGGTTGCTTGCCCCCTGGTCGGTTCAGTTACATACTGCTCAAGAAACCCATCCCTAATACACTCAATGAACTCATCTTCAAGGCAGCCCTGCCCAATTTGATTTGTCCAATTAATATGATAGTTAAAATCCCCCATAATTAAAGATGTTCCCTTATTACAAGCCTCAACTATTTCCTGATTGATACTCCGTCCAACAGAGTTGCAACTGTTCGGAGGCCTATAGACTACGCCCACTAATGTTTTTTTCCCCTTATTATTCCTTATCTCCACCCAAACTGTTTCATTATCCTGATCTTTTGACCCAATATCATTTCTCTGTATTACAGTGATTCCTTCCTTTATTAACATAGCCACCCCACCTCCCCTTCCTTCCTGCCTGTCCTTCCTGATCGTTAAATAACCTGGTATGTTTAATTCCCAGGCATTGTCACCCTGCAGCCATGTTTCTATAATGGCCACAAGATCATACCCATATGTAGTTATTTGTGCCATTAACATAGAACATAGAACAGTACAGCACAGTACAGGCCCTTCGGCCCTCGATGTTGTGCCGAGCATTGTCCGAGACCAAGATCAAGCTATCACACTCCCTATCACTCTGGTGTGCTCCATGTGCTTATCCAATAACCGCTTGAAAGTTCCTAAAGTGTCCGACTCCACTATCACAGCAGGCAGTCCATTCCACACCCCAACCACTCTGAGTAAAGAATCTACCTCGGACATCCCTTCTATATCTCCCCCCATGCACCTTATAGTTATGCCCCCTTGTAACAGCTGCCTCTACCCGAGGAAATAGTCTCTGAATATCCACTCTATCTATCCCCCTCATCATCTTATAAACCTCTATTAAGTCGCCTCTCATCCTCCTCCGCTCTAAAGAGAAAAGCCCCAACTCCCTCAATCTTTCCTCATAAGACCTCCCCCCCCAAACCAGGCAGCATCCTGGTAAATCTCCTTTGCACTCTTTCCAATGCTTCCACGTCCTTCCTATAGTGAGGTGACCAGAACTGCACACAATATTCCAAATGTGGTCTCACGAAGGTCCTGTACAGTTGCAGCATAACCTCATGGTTCTTAAACTCAAACCCTCTGTTAATAAACGCCAACACACCATAGGCCTTCTTTACTGCTCTATCCACTTGAGTGGCAACCTTCAGAGATCTGTGGATATGAACCCCCAGATCCCTCTGTTCCTCCACGTTCCTCAGAACCCTGCCGTTGACCCTGTAATCCTTATTCAAATTTGCCCTACCAAAATGAATCACCTCGCACTTATCAGGGTTAAATTCCATCTGCCATTTTTCGGCCCAGCTCTGCATCCTATCAATGTCTCTTTGCAGCCTACAACAGCCCTCCACCTCATCCACTGCTCCACCAATCTTGGTGTCATCAGCAAATTTACTGAGCCACCCTTCAGTCCCCTCCTCCAAGTCATTGATAAAAATCACAAACAGCAGAGGACCCAGCACCGACCCCTGTGGCACACCGCTGGTAACTGGTCTCCAGTCCGAAAATGTTCCATCCACCACCACCCTCTGCCTTCTATGAGATATGATGCGGAGATGCCGGTGTTGGACTGGGGTGGACAAAATTGAGAGGTCGCACAACACCAGGTTATAGTCCAACAGTTTTATTTGAAATCACAAGCTTTCGGAGCTATCGATTGCTCCTTCCTCAGGTGAAGTAAATTAGATACAGAATCGCCAAAGGCATGGTACATCGGCGAGACCATGCAGACACTGAGACAACGTATGAACGAGCACCGCGCAACAATCGCCAGGCAGGATTGTTACCTCCCAGTCGGGGAACACTTCAGCAGTCAAGGACATTCAGCCTCGGATCTGCGGGTAAGCGTTCTCCAAGGCAACCTTAGAAACACACGACAACGCAAAATCATCGAGCAGAAACTGATAGCCAAGTTCCGCACTCATGAAGACGGTCTCAATCGGGATCTTGGGTTTATGTCACGATACATGACGTGATCCGGACTCGAGTCGTCGTTAGCTTGTTCACAGATGTGATTCCCAGTAAAAAAGTAAAAATTTTCCCAGTAAAAAAGTAAAAATTTTAAAGCTTTTCGTTTTACATACAGACGGCAGCTTTTGACACGTTAGAACCCCTGCGACTACACCTCATTGTCTCAGTTGTATCTTGCTATGTCTTTGATGTGGTACCTTCCTGGCTGACTTAATTAACTTTATCACACCTCGGCAGATAGTCAGGATGATTTAATTTAGTGGTCTGCAATTGTAAGATACACATGCTTTGTTCTCTATCTATATATGCTTTGGCGATTCTGTATCTAATTTACTTCACCTGAGGAAGGAGCAATCGATAGCTCCGAAAGCTTGTGATTTCAAATAAAACTGTTGGACTATAACCTGGTGTTGTGCGACCTCTCAATTTTCTATGAGATAGCCAGTTACTTATCCAATCGGCCAAATTTCCCTCTATCCCACAACTCCTTACTTTCTTCATGAGCCGACCATGGGGAACCTTATCAAACGCCTTACTAAAATCCATGTATACGACATCAACCGCTCTACCTTCATCCACACACTTAGTTACCTCCTCAAAGAATTCAATCAAATTTGTTAGGCAAGACTTACCCTTCACGAATCCGTGTTGACTATCCCTGATTAAGTTGCCCCTTTCCAAATGGTCATAAATCCTATCCCTCAGGACCTTTTCCATTATCTTACCAACCACCGAAGTAAGACTAACCGGCCTATAATTACCAGGGTCATTCCTATTTCCTTTCTTGAAGAGAGGAACAACATTCGCCACTCTCCAGTCCTCTGGCACCATTCCCGTGGACAGTGAGGACCCAAAGATCAAAGCCAGAGGCTCTGCAATCTCCTCCCTTGCCTCCCAAAGAATCCTAGGATATATCCCATCTGGCCCAGGGGACTTATCGACCCTCAGGTTCTTCAAAATTGCTAAAACATCTTCCCTCAGAACATCTACCACCTCCAGCCTATCCACCTTTATCACACTCTCATCCTCAAGAACATGGCCCCTCTCCTCGGTGAACACTGACAAAAAGTATTCATTCATCACCTCTCCTATCTCTTCTGACTCCATGCACAAGTTCCCACTACTGTCCTTGACCGGCCCTACCCTCACCCTGGTCATTCTTTTATTTCTCACATAAGAGTAAAAGGCCTTGGGGTTTTTCTTGATCCGACCCGCCAAGGACTTCTCATGCCCCCTCCTAGCTCTCCTAAGCTCTTTTTTTAGCTCATTCCTTGCTACCTTGTACCCCTCAATCGACCCAACTGAACCTTGTTTTCTCATCCTTACATACGCTTCCTTTTTCCTCTTGACTAGACATTCAACCTCTTTTGTGAACCATGGTTCTCTCACTCGGCCATTTCCTCCCTGCCTGACAGGGACATACCTATCAAGGACACGCAGTAATTGCTCCATGAAAAAGCTCCACTTTTCGTTTGTGCCTTTCCCTGATAGTTTCTGTTCCCATCTTATACTCCCTAATTCTTGCCTAATCGCATCATAATTACCCCTCCCCCAATTATAAACCCTGCCCTGCCGTATGGCCCTATCCCTCTCCATTGCAATAGTGAAAGTTACCGAATTGTGGTCACTATCTCCAAAGTGCTCTCCCACATACAAATCAAACACTTGGCCCGGTTCATTACCCAGTACCAAATCCAACGTGGCCCCAGCTCTTGTCGGCCTATCCACATATTGTGTCAGGAAACCCTCCTGCACACACTGTGCAAAAACTATCCCATCCGAACTGTTTGACCTATAAAGGTTCCAATCAATATTTGGAAAGTTGAAGTCACCCATGACAACTACTCTGTGACCTCCACACCTATTCATAATCTGCTTTGCAATTTCTTCCTCCACATCTCTATTACTATTTGGGGGCCTGTAGAAAACTCCTAACAACGTGACCGCTCCTTTCCTATTTCTAACTTCAGCCCATATTACCTCAGACGGCAGATCCCCCTCGAACTGCCTTTCTGCCGCTGTTAAACTATCCTTGATTAACAATGCTACTCCTCCACCTTTCTTACCAACTTCCCTACTCTTACTGAAACATCTATACCCCGGAACTTCCAACAACCATTCCTGTCCCTGTTCTAACCATGTCTCCGTAATGGCCACCACATCGTAGTCCCAAGTACCAATCCACGCTCCAAGTTCTCCTACCTTATTCCAGATGCTCCTTGCATTGAAGTAGACACACTTCAAGCCATCTTCCTGTCTGCCGGTACATTCCTGCGACCTTGATACCCTCCTCAGTACCTCCCTACACTCACCACTGGCTCCTGGACTACAGCCCTTTTTCCCATCTATTTTGTTACGAATGCTACGTGCATTCAGATAGAGAACTTTCAAATATGTTTTGTGACACTTAGTTCCTGCTTTTGCCCTTTTTATTACTTTACCTTTTACTCCATACCTTCTGCCCCTTCCTGACACACTCTGGTTTTTAATTTCCCCACTGCTACCTAAGTCTATGACCTTCTCTGTTGTCATTTTTATTATTTGCTCTCTAGGAACCTCCCCCCCACTAGTTAGTTTAAAGCCCTCTCTACAGCCCTAGTTATATGATCCGCCAGGACTCTAGTCCCAGCACTGGCCAAGTGAAGCCCGTCCCAACGGAACAGCTCCCTCCTGCCCCAGTACTGGTGCCAGTGTCCCAGGAAGCAAAACCCATTTCTCCCACACCAGTCTTTGAGCCACTCATTTAACTCTCTAATTTTATTTGTCCTAGCCAAATTCGCTCGTGGCTCAGGTAATAATCCAGAGATTAATACCCTTGAGGTTCTGTTTTTAAATTTGACCCCTAGCTGCTCATACTCCTTTAACAGAACCTGCTTCCTTGTCCTATCTACGTCGTTTGTACCAACATGGACCACGACAACTGGATCCACCCCCTCCCACTGCAAGTTTCTTTCCAGCCCAGAGGAGATGTCCTTAACCCTGGCACCGGGCAGGCAACACAGCCTACGGGACTCTTGCTCTCGGCTGCAGAGAACTCTATCTATCCCCCTAATAATACTATCCCCTACCACTACAACATTTCTATTTACTCCCCCCTCTTGAATGGCCCCCCGTTCCACGGTGCTGTGGCCAGGTTGCTCATCCTCCCTGCAGTCCCTGCTCCTGTCCCCACAGGGAGTAAGAACCTCGAACCTGTTGGACAAGAGCAAGGGCTGCGGCTCCTCCAACACTACCTCCTGGATCCCCGTACCTGCCTCACTCGTAGTCACACCGTCCTGTCCCTGACCATGGGCTACATCTGAATTAAATAACTTCATAGGTGTGACCACCTCCTGAAACACAAAGTCCAGGTACTTCTCCCCCTCCCTGATGCGTCAGTGTCTGAAGCTCAGACTCCAGCTCATCAACATGGAGCTGGAGTTCCTGTAGCAGCAGACACTTGTCACATATGTAATCACCGTGAGCCTCAATGGGGTCCACCGGCTCCCACATCTCGCAACAGTAACACATCACCTGCTCCATTCTATGTAATTAATTTAAAAAATTTATTGTTAGTTATGGACACTCTGCCCGATTATAGATGCTAGTATACCCTCTAATTAATTGGATTTAAATTAAATCAATCCCTCTAAATTACACCAGTTAAATGGTTTACCAACAGTCACTCTGCACCAGAAAGGCCTTATTAACTATAACCCACAGAGTTTAAGTTTAAAAAGAGAGAAATACTCACCAACCAATTACTTACCTGCTTTCTGGTGATGTCACACCTCGATTTTTTTTACCTCTCTCCCTCCCTCCAAGTTCGGAGACTGGTCCCGCCTTACCTGGTCTCTGGAGCCTTTTAAAACCTTTACCGCCGCCTCACCTCACACAGGTCCGCCGCCGCACCAGGAACCTGACAAAGATGGAAAAAGGAAGGCACACCTCCCTCCCCGAACTCCCTCACTCACCAAACTCGCAGCTTAGCACTCTATTCCAAATCTGCACTCCGTGACAAACTGCACTCTAGTCTCTCTTATTTATACTGCTGAGATTTAAATAAGTGAGCTCTCTGGCAGTTACAGAACCCAATTAGACCAGTTAATTAATTAATTACTATCACCTGCTCTCCAGCACAGAGCTTGCTTAGCCCTGCCCAAGCCTGGAAGAAACTTAAAACTTGAAACAGTAAATTTAAATGCTAATTGCAAGCACACAAGACTAGAATTTATAAAAATAAGAGATTAACCTTTAAGAGTTACTCCCTCACTCACCAAACTCGCAGCTTAGCACTCTATTCCAAATCTGCACTCCGTGACAAACTGCACTCTAGTCTCTCTTATTTATACTGCTGAGATTTAAATAAGTGAGCTCTCTGGCAGTTACAGAACCCAATTAGACCAGTTAATTAATTAATTACTATCACCTGCTCTCCAGCACAGAGCTTGCTTAGCCCTGCCCAAGCCTGGAAGAAACTTAAAACTTGAAACAGTAAATTTAAATGCTAATTGCAAGCACACAAGACTAGAATTTATAAAAATAAGAGATTAACCTTTAAGAGTTACTCCCTCACTCACCAAACTCGCAGCTTAGCACTCTATTCCAAATCTGCACTCCGTGACAAACTGCACTCTAGTCTCTCTTATTTATACTGCTGAGATTTAAATAAGTGAGCTCTCTGGCAGTTACAGAACCCAATTAGACCAGTTAATTAATTAATTACTATCACCTGCTCTCCAGCACAGAGCTTGCTTAGCCCTGCCCAAGCCTGGAAGAAACTTAAAACTTGAAACAGTAAATTTAAATGCTAATTGCAAGCACACAAGACTAGAATTTATAAAAATAAGAGATTAACCTTTAAGAGTTACTCCCTCACTCACCAAACTCGCAGCTTAGCACTCTATTCCAAATCTGCACTCCGTGACAAACTGCACTCTAGTCTCTCTTATTTATACTGCTGAGATTTAAATAAGTGAGCTCTCTGGCAGTTACAGAACCCAATTAGACCAGTTAATTAATTAATTACTATCACCTGCTCTCCAGCACAGAGCTTGCTTAGCCCTGCCCAAGCCTGGAAGAAACTTAAAACTTGAAACAGTAAATTTAAATGCTAATTGCAAGCACACAAGACTAGAATTTATAAAAATAAGAGATTAACCTTTAAGAGTTACTCCCTCACTCACCAAACTCGCAGCTTAGCACTCTATTCCAAATCTGCACTCCGTGACAAACTGCACTCTAGTCTCTCTTATTTATACTGCTGAGATTTAAATAAGTGAGCTCTCTGGCAGTTACAGAACCCAATTAGACCAGTTAATTAATTAATTACTATCACCTGCTCTCCAGCACAGAGCTTGCTTAGCCCTGCCCAAGCCTGGAAGAAACTTAAAACTTGAAACAGTAAATTTAAATGCTAATTGCAAGCACACAAGACTAGAATTTATAAAAATAAGAGATTAACCTTTAAGAGTTACTCCCTCACTCACCAAACTCGCAGCTTAGCACTCTATTCCAAATCTGCACTCCGTGACAAACTGCACTCTAGTCTCTCTTATTTATACTGCTGAGATTTAAATAAGTGAGCTCTCTGGCAGTTACAGAACCCAATTAGACCAGTTAATTAATTAATTACTATCACCTGCTCTCCAGCACAGAGCTTGCTTAGCCCTGCCCAAGCCTGGAAGAAACTTAAAACTTGAAACAGTAAATTTAAATGCTAATTGCAAGCACACAAGACTAGAATTTATAAAAATAAGAGATTAACCTTTAAGAGTTACTCCCTCACTCACCAAACTCGCAGCTTAGCACTCTATTCCAAATCTGCACTCCGTGACAAACTGCACTCTAGTCTCTCTTATTTATACTGCTGAGATTTAAATAAGTGAGCTCTCTGGCAGTTACAGAACCCAATTAGACCAGTTAATTAATTAATTACTATCACCTGCTCTCCAGCACAGAGCTTGCTTAGCCCTGCCCAAGCCTGGAAGAAACTTAAAACTTGAAACAGTAAATTTAAATGCTAATTGCAAGCACACAAGACTAGAATTTATAAAAATAAGAGATTAACCTTTAAGAGTTACTCCCTCACTCACCAAACTCGCAGCTTAGCACTCTATTCCAAATCTGCACTCCGTGACAAACTGCACTCTAGTCTCTCTTATTTATACTGCTGAGATTTAAATAAGTGAGCTCTCTGGCAGTTACAGAACCCAATTAGACCAGTTAATTAATTAATTACTATCACCTGCTCTCCAGCACAGAGCTTGCTTAGCCCTGCCCAAGCCTGGAAGAAACTTAAAACTTGAAACAGTAAATTTAAATGCTAATTGCAAGCACACAAGACTAGAATTTATAAAAATAAGAGATTAACCTTTAAGAGTTACTCCCTCACTCACCAAACTCGCAGCTTAGCACTCTATTCCAAATCTGCACTCCGTGACAAACTGCACTCTAGTCTCTCTTATTTATACTGCTGAGATTTAAATAAGTGAGCTCTCTGGCAGTTACAGAACCCAATTAGACCAGTTAATTAATTAATTACTATCACCTGCTCTCCAGCACAGAGCTTGCTTAGCCCTGCCCAAGCCTGGAAGAAACTTAAAACTTGAAACAGTAAATTTAAATGCTAATTGCAAGCACACAAGACTAGAATTTATAAAAATAAGAGATTAACCTTTAAGAGTTACTCCCTCACTCACCAAACTCGCAGCTTAGCACTCTATTCCAAATCTGCACTCCGTGACAAACTGCACTCTAGTCTCTCTTATTTATACTGCTGAGATTTAAATAAGTGAGCTCTCTGGCAGTTACAGAACCCAATTAGACCAGTTAATTAATTAATTACTATCACCTGCTCTCCAGCACAGAGCTTGCTTAGCCCTGCCCAAGCCTGGAAGAAACTTAAAACTTGAAACAGTAAATTTAAATGCTAATTGCAAGCACACAAGACTAGAATTTATAAAAATAAGAGATTAACCTTTAAGAGTTACTCCCTCACTCACCAAACTCGCAGCTTAGCACTCTATTCCAAATCTGCACTCCGTGACAAACTGCACTCTAGTCTCTCTTATTTATACTGCTGAGATTTAAATAAGTGAGCTCTCTGGCAGTTACAGAACCCAATTAGACCAGTTAATTAATTAATTACTATCACCTGCTCTCCAGCACAGAGCTTGCTTAGCCCTGCCCAAGCCTGGAAGAAACTTAAAACTTGAAACAGTAAATTTAAATGCTAATTGCAAGCACACAAGACTAGAATTTATAAAAATAAGAGATTAACCTTTAAGAGTTACTCCCTCACTCACCAAACTCGCAGCTTAGCACTCTATTCCAAATCTGCACTCCGTGACAAACTGCACTCTAGTCTCTCTTATTTATACTGCTGAGATTTAAATAAGTGAGCTCTCTGGCAGTTACAGAACCCAATTAGACCAGTTAATTAATTAATTACTATCACCTGCTCTCCAGCACAGAGCTTGCTTAGCCCTGCCCAAGCCTGGAAGAAACTTAAAACTTGAAACAGTAAATTTAAATGCTAATTGCAAGCACACAAGACTAGAATTTATAAAAATAAGAGATTAACCTTTAAGAGTTACTCCCTCACTCACCAAACTCGCAGCTTAGCACTCTATTCCAAATCTGCACTCCGTGACAAACTGCACTCTAGTCTCTCTTATTTATACTGCTGAGATTTAAATAAGTGAGCTCTCTGGCAGTTACAGAACCCAATTAGACCAGTTAATTAATTAATTACTATCACCTGCTCTCCAGCACAGAGCTTGCTTAGCCCTGCCCAAGCCTGGAAGAAACTTAAAACTTGAAACAGTAAATTTAAATGCTAATTGCAAGCACACAAGACTAGAATTTATAAAAATAAGAGATTAACCTTTAAGAGTTACTCCCTCACTCACCAAACTCGCAGCTTAGCACTCTATTCCAAATCTGCACTCCGTGACAAACTGCACTCTAGTCTCTCTTATTTATACTGCTGAGATTTAAATAAGTGAGCTCTCTGGCAGTTACAGAACCCAATTAGACCAGTTAATTAATTAATTACTATCACCTGCTCTCCAGCACAGAGCTTGCTTAGCCCTGCCCAAGCCTGGAAGAAACTTAAAACTTGAAACAGTAAATTTAAATGCTAATTGCAAGCACACAAGACTAGAATTTATAAAAATAAGAGATTAACCTTTAAGAGTTACTCCCTCACTCACCAAACTCGCAGCTTAGCACTCTATTCCAAATCTGCACTCCGTGACAAACTGCACTCTAGTCTCTCTTATTTATACTGCTGAGATTTAAATAAGTGAACCGAGGAGGGATCGGCTGGGAAAATTGGGCTACCTTCAAAGTCACACGATCTGCATTGAATTTAAAAAGTGAGCTAGAAGGCTCTGGAATGCTATTCCAGCTCTTCAACAACCTTTGTCTTTCCCGCTCCTGGTCTCTAGTTCACAGTTACCACAAAACGTATGATGGCATAGTCAACCCCGCACGCAGCCCGATATACTGTTAACTTGCTATCTGTCTTTCTCCGTCTACAGCTACAGGTTGAGTGAAAGTAAGTTCTATACGCACGCAGGCAGAGCTTAACCATACTGCTCAGTAACAGAGCAACCATGTTATAACTTAGTGATTATTATAGAGTAGTTTCATTCTTGCTAAGGAGTAGGGGCAGACTCTGCTACCATTAACATGGCAAAAAAGATCAAGTATACTTCATAACGAATGCCACTTTAATCACTGCTCCCATACTGAACATCCTGATAGATAGTACACCCATTTATTACTGAACATCCAACATTTTTTGTGATTTTTGCAACAGAAACCTTTAAGTGACGTGTGTTCCTGTGTCCCGTCACCTCCATAATGGGTGCGAATGGAGGAATCATCCTGCTACTTTCTCCAATCCCAGAACATCAGGTGGTTCCAAGCACGTTGGAGGCGGAACTCCCATTGCTTGGAAAAATTCAGGATTCAATTAACAGGTTCTTTCATCATCCCTTCCATCCTTTGTTGAATATCCCAATTAAAAGCAACTCACTTCTTGCTGCAGTCAACCCCTTGGCTCATGACCTTCAGGAATCAAATACTGAGGAGATTCTCACCATCTAAATCGCTTAAG
Source organism: Squalus acanthias (assembly GCA_030390025.1). Classification (NCBI taxonomy): domain Eukaryota; kingdom Metazoa; phylum Chordata; class Chondrichthyes; order Squaliformes; family Squalidae; genus Squalus; species Squalus acanthias. Next base: position 2,087,583 of record JASTWF010000036.1, on the reverse strand, counting down.
GACTGCCGCGGTTCAAGAAGACGGCTCACCACCACCTTTTCAAGGGCAATTAGGGATGGGCAATAAATGCTGGCCTTGCCAGCGACGCCCACATCCCATAAAAAACGAATCTTAAAAAATTAATCGGGATAGGATTTCAGTATCGGAAATAAAACCAGAACACACTGGAAGTATACGGCAGGTCGGAGAAAGGATGGGTTAGTCTTTCATGTATCTCAAAGCATTAACTTTTCTTCCCAGCATTTGGAGTTTACCCCCTTTATTTGTCCCATCAGCACCCTTTCATTTTATTTCTTCAGCGCCCAATACAATGAGATCTCAGGAATCCACCACATTGGTCGACCGATGATGAGAAATGCTGGGTAATCGGAAGCTTCCCCCTACACACAAGTGTTTTGTTTCCGATTGGTCTATTGCGCTGACTTCTTTCACTACCCACCATGTGCAGACAAGGCCTGGGTTTTTCCATTTGAAAAAAAGATCTCGTTTTGAAACACATTCTGGTAGGCCCAACTCCTGCTCGTCTCCTGATGCGGTGCAGAAATGCAAATTCTATTAGGTACTGAACATCTATCGTGCTGGACCAAGATCCCAGTCTCTCTGAACAATCATTTTCAAATGCTCAATTGAATTTTTGCTGGTTTAGGCAAAAGCAAATATTGACTCCCAGTAAGCATCATGAAGGCCGATAACCTGAGATCGATGGCCTCACCTCATGGCAAGTTTAGGGGTACGCTCTCACAGGCCCAGTGTTGGGGTGAGCTGTCACAGGCCCAGTCTTGGGGTGAGCTGTCACAGGCCCAGTGTTGGGGTGAGCTGTCACAGGCCCCATGTTGGAGTGAGCTGTCACAGGCCCAGTCTTGGGGTACGCCTTCACAACTGAGCCAAGCTGATACAAAAACCAAGTTCAAATGTTAAGCAGAGGTAGGTCAAATGAGGATATAAGCAAGAAGGTGAATAACTGCTCAAAAAGGCCACCTCCTGACATCTGTTTTTTAGGTTACATTTATTGTCATATTTACATTATCAAAGCTTCTGCCAGTGACACACTGGAATTGACCCTCAGATGCTCCACAAGGCAATGCTGAACACCACCTGGAGATTGGTGGGTTTACACCCACTTGAAACCCTCAGATTGATTTGAATTTGAGATTTTATTGTAATAAACAACCAAATGAACCACATTTCTGCTGCCTGATTTCCATTACAAAGAAGCAAAAAGCCTGCTCAACAAAATGGACCATCCTTCCAAAAACAGAAACCTGACTGTCCAGAACCATCAGATTTGAAATGCTGACAACACAAGTAGCACTTTGACAGCTTGTTCACCAGGGGGCAGCAGTGCATTAACTGCGCTCTCTTACCGTTAGCAAAATACTGCGGATTGTTCCTCTGTCAACCCTTGGAATACAGGGAACTTCTCCCAGGTGTCCTGGGCCAACATTCATCCCTCAACCAACATCGCCAAAAACAGATTACATACATGCAGAGTATTTACAGCACAGAAACAGGCCATTCGGCCCAACTGGTCCGTGCCGGTGTTTATGCTCCACACGAGCCTCCTCCCACCCCTCTTCATCTCACCCTATCACCATAACCCTCTATTCCTTTCTCCCTCATGTGTTTATCCAGCTTCCCCTTAAATGCATCTGTGCTATTCGCCTCAACCACTCTTTGTGGTTGAGGAGAGACTACACAAACTAGGGTTGTCTTCCCTGGCATTTAGAAGGTTAAGTGGTGATCTGATCGAAGTTTTCAAGATATTAAGCGGGTAGATAGCGAGAAACTATTTCCGCTGGTTGGGGATTTTAGAACTAGGGGGCCGAGTCTAAAAATTAGAGACAGACCTTTCAGGAGTGAAGTTAGGAAACACTTCTACACACAAAGGGTGGTCGAAGTTTGGAACTCTCTTCTGCAAACAGCAGTTGATGCTCGATCAATTGTTAATTTTAAATCAGAGATTGATAGCTTTTTGTTAACCAAAGGTATTAAGGGATATGGGGCAAAGGCGGGTATATGGAGTTAGGTTGCAGATCAGCCATGATCTCATTGAATGGCGGAACAGGCTCGAGGGGCCGAATGGCCTCCTCCTGTTCCTCTGGTATGGAGTTCCACATTCTCACCACTCTCTGGGTAAAGAAGTTTCTCTTGAAATCCCTATTGGAATTATTAGGGACTCTCTTATATTTATGGCACCTAGTTCTGGTCTCCCCACAAGTGGAAACATCTTAACCGGTATGTCATCTCACTGCCAATGTTGTTGGGGTTGAATAGCAGCCACATTTAACTGCATAAACAGCCACCACACTCCAAGTTGCTGTTGATGTCACAGACTGATAAGTCTATTTGGAGCTTTCGTGCTTTCAAACTAGGGTTGCGTCGGGAGAGAGTATTGTTTGAGCTGTCTAACACTAGGGCCTGGTCATTGGTGCAAGTGACGGGAGCAATTTGGGGTGGTGTTTTTGCCTGTATTGTAGATACACTGAATAAACCTAGTGACTCCAGATTACCAAGGCCTTATAGTACAGCGTCCCATCCATTCAGGATCGCGAGTGTACAGAGCAAAATGAGCTTAAATGGCTCGTTAAAACCATTGCAAATGAGATCAGCGACATCCAGGGCAACATTATTGGCCAAACCATTTCTATACAACAGGCTTCTCCAAGAGGCCTACATTCACCATTTGGATCACTATTAAGAATGTCCAGTTGACATTTACACTGATAAAATGTTTTGCCACAGTTAATCACAATGAATCATCAGTACTCACACGGAGTCAATCTGGGGGTGGGGTGGGGGGGTCCAGTCAGAAACAGAAACAAAATGGCAGCTCCAGCATGGTAGCAGGAGTCTGAATCATTGCAAGCATTTCCTCCCATCTGCTTCTCTTATATCTACAGCAGGTTATTTTGATCGAGGTCCGAGTGTTGTGGAAGGCTTTCTATATTTCCTCCGATGGGTGCCACGGGCAGTGTCTATCGTCAGACTGCCCCACCCAGTCCACGCATCTGCACCACAATATTCAATTTGTGCCATCACCACTACAAGTTAACAGGAATTCTCCCTTCCCTCAATTTTCTCCTCTCCTCAGTATGCCGAGTCTCGCATTCGCGCGGGAGGCCTTCCAGCACCTTGCTCAAGTGGCCTACAGGGGAGTGTCAGCAGGCTTGAGTGGGGAGCAGGAGGGCAGCACACTGAGGCCCGTACTATACTGAGTGTATCAGCCTGGATTTTTGTGCTCAAGACGCTGGAGTGGGACTTGAATCTGTGCATAATTATAACTTTGAGGTTCTGTGGTTCTCCCTAACTAACTCTTTCCAGTAAGCTCTTCGGCAATGGACACAGAAATGTTGGGTGTTGGGGCAGGTTTCCCTTCCTCCCAACCTGCTGAGTTTATGGTCTAGGCAGTACGAAGTGCAAGGGGAGCAGAGACTTGAGCAGATAATCCAGGCCGACACTCCCAGTACCGTACTGAGGGAGTGCTTCATTGGCTGTAAAGCGCTTTGGGGCGTCCGGAGGTCATGAAAGGGGCTATATAAATGCAAGTCTTTCTTTTTCTCCTCACGTTACCAGTCAGCGACAAGACGTGCTTTGGAAGATTCCTCCAAACCCATCTGTCCGAAGAACTAGGATCAAATCCAACCTGGGTGTCTTTACTTGCTCCATGTTAAGCACAAAAACATCAAAAGATTTTTTTTCCCCCCAAAACAAAAAGGGACTCGAAGGGAAGGATTTCCATGAACATTTTACAAATTAATTATATACATAAGCTTTGGGCTCTACTGAAATTTTATATATTTGTTTTTAAATCATACTCCTTAAAATAATTATATGCCACATTAGTTTTAAACATCCCTTCAAAAGGGAGAGAAGAATTTGACACATATTTTGAGACGACGGTGTCACAACTCAGAGGCCCTGAAACACCGGTCATTAATATAGCCTTTATTTTAAAATTACATTAGCATCTGATATGAGCATTTACCTCAGATTTATATTAATATAAAGACAATGGTTTAATATGCATATACAAACAGGATTCTTTTATATCAATTACAGATCAAAACAAGTAACACTGTATTGAGGCAAGATACTGCGGATGCTGGAAATCTGAAATAAAAACAGAAAATGCTGGAAATACTCAGCAGGTCAGGCAGCATCTGTGGAGAGAGAAACAGAGTTAATGTTTCAGGTCGATAACCTGTCGTCAGAACTCGAAAAAGTTAGAGATGTAACAGATTTTAAGCAAGTACTGAGGCAGGGAAAGGGGGGGAGGGGAAAGAATGTACTCGGAAAAAAAGAGGTGCGGGAAGGGACTCGAGTAGGACTGGAACAAAGATTTGTGGGATACGTGGCACATTATTTGTTCCAGTCCCACTCAGGTCTCCTCCCTCACCTCTTTTTCTAGTACATTTATGACTGTATCGGTGCCGCTTCCTGCTCTCGTCCCACTCTGGCCACGGCCTCCTACACCGTTCCAGTGAAACTCAACGTAAGCTCGAGGAACAGCACCTCATCCTTCAATTAGGCACTTTACAGCCTTCCGGACTCAACACTGAATTCAACAATTTTAGATCATAACCTCTGCCCCTATTTTCTGAGACAGCAGGTGCTGGTAATTATTCTGCTGTTCATTTAGTCTCTCCTGCCTTCCACCCTATCACAGACCTTCCCTTTTGTTCTTTCCTCTCCTCCCCTCCCACCTTTCCCGGCCCCTACACTTGCTTAAAAACCTGTTCCATCTCCAACTTTTTCCAGTTCAGACGAAGGGTCATCGACCTGAAACGTTAACTCTGTTTCTCTCTCCACAGATGCTGCCTGACCTGCTGAGCATTTTCTGTTTATATAACACTGTATTGTACGTCATATTCCATCTGTGAGTTCTATGCAGGACAACTAAATTTAGGCTTCAACTTCCCTGAAGGCCTGACTGTAGGCAAGAGTGAAAAAAGTACGGACATCCGATCTAATCTTAGGAAACATTTCTAAGCCCTCACAAAAAGTTCATCTGAACCCCTTAGAGTTCAGAATTACAGCCGAAGGAATCTTCATACTTCATAAAAATGTTTAGCCATCAAGGAATGACAGCATTTATATCAAATCCCAGAACTAGATTCAAACCCATGTAACTGGGGCTGAATCTGCGTGAACTGGCTTGGTGTACCTTTTAAGAACAAGGTAATGTGATCTCTTAATTACAGAACTCCACGTCACTCAACACTTGCCGATTTAGCTGCTTTGTAATTTAATTCACCATCTGATAGAACCTGGTATTCTGTGAGATCCTGCATCAGAGAGTGGTAGAGGTTAAATAAAATAATTCCATATAAAATTTACAGGACAAGTGACAAATGATTGCAGGTCGTAAGTGGATTGATATTGGGGTGAGGGCTGTCACCTTTTGCCCAAAATAAAGCTAGACAGGGCAGGGAAGTTAGAAAAAAAAATTGCTGCCTGCAAGCACAAAATGGGCCCACTCGTAAAGCCAGCACGTATCAATAAAAAGCACAAGAAACCTGGGCCAGCTTCTTCCTGCACCAGAAATACATTGTTAAATGAAAAATAAAATACATATTATTGCTGGAAATAAAATACAAAATTCTTCACAAATCTTTGAAATAAAACGAACTGGCAGATCAGGGGTCTCTCATCTCGGAGTGCTTCATTCTTAAGAGAACGTTTGGGTAGCATTTTTCTATTTTATGGTCTCCAGCTCAGGTCAGATGCAGACATGGGGTAGAAATCGGTATGCGTTGCGCCTGTTTTTCCAGGTGTTAGACAGGATTAGCTGGGACAGCCTGTGCCCAATTTTTCCCGGCGTCCCGGGTGACCACCTAAACCAGGAGTTAGTCGCCTTGCATATGTTAATCAGGGGCCTAACACCTGTTGAAGGACCCCTCTGCTCAGGATTCTTCAGCGGCCGCCAACTAAAGGCACTATTTTTTTTTAAATATGCTCTTTGGACTCCAAATTCACGCCCCCCCCCCAACCATAGCCCACTTCAACCCCCCTCCTGGGACTTACCTTGGGCCGCTGCCAGCGAGGCAAGCGACCCGACATTCGTGACCCACAATGCTGAGCTGCCTGCGGAGCTGCGACAATCTTGGAACTCCCACGAGTGCTTTAACTCCAGGTTAACTGTTCCTGTTCTAAAAACAAATGCAAGAGCTCTCATCTCAACCCCTCTCCTTCAGCTCCCATGACCAGCTCTCTTTAGTTCTTAGGAGAACCCGGACGGATGTCAACTTGGAACATCTATAACCTGAAAGATCTTTTCTAACTACACACGATATATTAAGACCAACAGTTTCGCTAGAATTTTATATCTCAATACACCTGCAATTTCAATTACAATTGGATAAAAGTCGTGGTCGAGTTGACTGAAAGTTAGTCAACAAAACCGATCCAGATGCATTGTGGGAACGAGCCTCCTTTGCAGTAATTAATTAAAACTTGGAAGCTAAATCTCACAATGCATTGAGCCCATTTGTGCATGCAGAACAAGAAATGAGAATACCGACTTATTTTCCAATCCTTTAGTAGTTTATTATGGGGTCGAGTTTCTGATTGTTTATGCGAGTAATATCAGCGTAACCCAGGCAGAAATGGCCAAACCAGCACAAAGATCGGGAAATTTTAAACGCGAGTTATGTCCAAAAACCACTTACGCTCGTGTTTTCCGCCATTAATGATTCAATTTGCCCGAATCAGGCCTCACCCACCAAACAGGCCACATCCCCGGGTTAACACTGAGATTCCGCCAATTGCGGTGGTTCGGGAAGGCTCTTCAAAGTGCACTCATTTTCTTAGTCGCACAGCCAGGGCCGGCCTTAAGGAAAAGGGCGCCCTGGGAGAACTTGTATTTTGCCGCCGTTTCTTTGAGCTTAAGTATGTAACAATATTAGCGAAAGTTTCAGAAACAAAGCTGTAATCTCAATTTTTTAAATTTAAATAATAAACGATACAAGTCATAAAAAATATTACAGCTAAGTGCCAAATAAACTAAACATTAATCAAACACTAAATTCATAAATAACGATAACAAATAAAAAACTTTGTTCACCAAGACATTTTGAGCCACATCATTCTCGATGGACAGCGAACATAGCCTGGCGTCTCCCATGGTCGATCGCGAATATGGTTTCATGAGCTTCAACTTCGAGAAGCTCCGTTCGCTGCTCGCCACTGATGCGGGCATGGCTAACGGGATCCTGAGTGCTATCCATGCGTTCGGGAACTAGCTCTTGAAACTTGAAGTTTGCTCTTCTGGGGGAGTGCTACAGTCCGTTGGAAGCAGACTTGAGATAGCCATAGGGGGCGATTTTCCCAGCCCTGGGGAGGTGGGTTTGGAGGCGGGACTGCCGGGAAAATGGCAGAATCTGGGAGCGGGTACCCATCCCGCCTCCAACCCGCCTCCGTGCCATCTTCCCAGGAGGCGGGTACCCGACCCGTGCCGGGTCCCGTCTCCCTGAGGCGGGAAGGGGATTAGTGCCAATTAACTGCCTGTTAACAGGTAGTTAACAGGCAGTTTTTTGGTTAATCCCTATTTTGAGCCTTGAAGTGTGGGCTTCCCGACGGCTCCGAACCTCGCCAGGGTCAGTGAGGCTGAAATGTCCGCTGTGGAGGTGAGTGATGAGTGCAAGTGTGGAGAGGTAAGTGTGTGAGGTGAGTGTAGAGTGTTTTAATAAGATTACTTACCTTTGCTTCTTCCTCCAGGCTTCATCCCTTTAGGCTGCGGAGCTGCCTCATCTCACCAGCAGAGATGACAGAATGGCTGCTGCATTCTTAAATGCAGCAGCCTTCTGCTTTCTGCTCAGGAAAGCTTTCTAAGTGAGTCTTGAGTACAAGGACTCACAAGTACACAAAAATTTTTGACAGATGAAAGGTCATACGCTGACATTCTCTGTCACTGGCTTTCCCTTAATTGGGCGGGCTTAACAAGGCCAATCAAGGGAAAATAGCGTGGGTTGGCCGGACGTCGATGGAGGCGGGACTAAAACCCGACAAGCAGCTTTCCCGCCTCCATCACGTCCCCATTGATAAAATCACCCCCAAGATCTTCGCAGAGGTCGACGCCGTTAGCGTCAGACCCTCTTGACCACGGCACCTCCCCTGACCACGGTGCCCTGGACGGTTGCCCACCCGCAAGGCCGGCCCTGCGCATAGGCACCAGTAGGCACGTTTAAAAAAATTTCATCTCAAAAAATATTTAATACTAAGAAACTGATTAGAATACAGCAATAAAACTATTCAATGGTTCAGTATAGATTTTTTTTTTTAAAGTCATTTTCAGTGATTTGAAATCCGGTTACTCTCAGGTGGAGGACTGGACACCCTGATTAATCATGCTTATTGTGCTGATAAACCCATTTTCAGCTGCATGAATAAAACGGCACCAGGTCACCACTCTGAAATACGTCAAGGAAGACTTTTGAATGGAAAGAAAAAAATAGAAACAATTGCGTTCTATTACGCTGCCCAATTGCACTGGTTCCTGAAGATTTTATGCTGATTATGCAAATTAATTTTAGCATAAACTTGAAGCCGAACCAAACCAGCGAAATTTCAAGCGCATTTTGGGCGTAATTTCCCGATTGCGTCCAAAGCGGAAACTCTACCCCCAGACACACACATATTATATGTTTTATATTTAGCTATATCGATGTTAAAAACCTGCTTCTCTCTGTACGAGTGCGAGATTTGCCAATACTTAGCGTGTGACACGAGTACTGCTTTGATATTTTGCGTGAATTGAACTGTGTTCGATTAGTTAGTCAATTAAACCCCAGCGATGTCTGGAAAGGGTTCCTCGAGGTCGACCTGGTTACTTGTGTTCTGGATGATCCTGCAGGCACTGGATGAACTCGGAGACGAGCTTGCCTTCGTAACAGATCTGGTACACGGCAGTGAAGAGAGGGAATCTGGAAAGAAACAAAAGAAATTTACACAGTCAGTTGCACGTAGCTGAATATTAAGCTGAATTCTAATATGCACATCATCGAAAGAGGCGGCCGATTTCGGACACTTTTTCCCTCCTGGCTTGTTTCATTTTGCACCCCTTCCCACGCGCAGCCTCACTCTGTGAATTTCTTCCGACATCATCAATGGCACTCCGAAGGAAGTTACAAAACAGGGGCAGAATAGCTGAGGCAGTGAATTAGACACGGGCCTTCCACCGCTGGAAGTTGGGCTCAAACTGATGGGACGAAAGTTGCTTCTGGTTGTACGTGTCTTTATGTGAAAGGAGTTTGGGTAGACTCAATCCAGTTCCCGGTGCGTGTGGGCCTACAGCACTAAACTGGCACTACTTTGGCATGAATTGGTACTAAGTTGGTCATTTCACTCATTGGCCACAGGATGGTTGCCATGGGGCGGCACGGTGGCATAGTGGTTAGCACTGGTGCCTCACAGCGCCAGGGACCCGGGTTCGAATCCGGCCTCGGGTGACTGTCTGTGTGGAGTTTGCACATTCTCCCCGTGTCTGCGTGGGTTTCCTCCGGGTGCTCCGGTTTCCTCCCACAGTCCAAAAATGTGCGGGTTAGGTTGATTTGGCTATGATAAATTGACCCTTAGTGTTAGGGGGGGGATTAAATATGTGGGGTTACGGGGATAGGATGGGATATGTTAGGGGGAATTAAATACGTGGGGTTACGGGGATAGGGTGGGATACGTGTCGGTGCAGGCTCAATGGGGATTCTGTGTAGGAAAAGCAGGGACAGGGTACTGGATTTGGATGATCAGCCATGATCGTATTGAATGGTGGAGCAGGCTCGACGGGCCGAATGGCCTACTCCTGCTCCTAGTTTCTATGTTTCTATGAAATGGAACAGCATTACACTAATGTCGTACAGCGTGCTCGTCTAATGTTAGAGCCGGGCCACACGACTGGGGCAGTGTAGAAAAAAGACTTGCATTTATATAGCGCCTTTCACGACCTCAAGACGACCCAAAATGCTTCACAGCCAATGAAGTACTTTTGAAGTGTAGTCACTGTTGTAATGTAGGAAACGCAGCAGCCAATTTGCACACAGCAAGCTCCCACAAACAACAATGTGATAATGACCCGATCATCTGGTTTTTAGTGTTGTTGATTGAGGGATAAATATTGGCCCCCAGGAAGAACTCCCCTGCTCTTCTTTTAAAATAGTGCCATGGGATCTTTTACGTCCACTTGAGAGAGCAGGCGTTGGTTTAACGTCGCATCTGAAAGACTCCCTCAGTACTGCCCTGGAGTGTCAGCCTAGATTTTTGTGCTCGAATCTCTGGAGTGGGACTTGAACCCACAACCTTCTGATTTAGAGACGAGAGTGCTACCCACAGAGCCACAGCTGTATTCTGCAATCTAGACTGACACTCCCCAGTCGTTTGTCTGAGACATTAAACCGAGGCCCCGTCTGCTCTCTCAGGTGAACGTAAAAGATCCCGTGGCACTATTCCAAAGAAGAGCAGGGGAGTTCTCCCCGGTATCCTGGGCCAATATTTATCCCACTGGCAGGAGGGTCAGTAACCAGAAGAGACAGATTTAAGATCATTGGCAAAAGAACCGGGGTGTGTGGAGGAGAAAAGATGGGATTTTTTTTTTTTTTTTTTTTTTACACAGCAAGTTGTTTTGATCTGAAAGGGCGGTGAAAGTAGATTCAACAGTAACTTTCAAAAGGAAATTGGATAAATACTTGAAAAGGAAAAAAAAAAATGCAGGACTACAGGGAAAGCGCAGAGGAGTGGGACTAATTGGACCGCTCTTCAAAGAGCTGGCAGGGACACAATGGGTCGATGGCCTCTTTGTGTGTTGTACGATTCTAGACGACACCGCCTTTTTGGTGTGCCAAGCATGGGCTGCCCAAGGATAAACCAGACGAGGGCTGGTCTCCCGCGGGGTGTGGGAGCAGGGATTGAAGTACACGCCTCCACAACACTTACTTGTCCACCAGGTTTTTGAGCTTCAGAGTACGATTGATTTCAACAGCTGTCTGCGGTCCCTGGAGCTTCTGCCCATTTAGCATCTCTTTTTCCAGCTGTTCAATAGACTGAGGAAGGATACAAGAATCGGTCAGGAATTTAGCTGCCAGTTTAAAAACAAATTCATGTGATTTCCTGAGCGAAGTGAGCACTGTCACCTCAATTTGTCACCTCTGTCCGAAGGTGGTCCCATTAAGTGTTGGAATCCGTACAAACACAATTGGCTTCAGTACCCCTTAACTTGGGCGAGGGAGGTACTCATCCATGGCTCCCAATCCTGGTGGAGTTCCGCCCCCCAACCCCCAAAATTACTTTTGCTGGAAAATGCAGATGTGGGACATAGGAACAGGAGGAGGCCATTCAGCCCCTCAGGCCTGCTCCGCCATTCAATCAGATCGTGGCTGATCTGCACCTCAGCTCCATTTACCCGCCTTTGCTCCGCATCCCTGGTTACCCTTACCCAACAAACAATCGGATGAGGACAGGGTTGGGTTTGGTTTGGTTCTGATGGCCCCCACCACCCCCTCTCTCTCCCTTGGACAATCACTGCCAACAACCACTGGAGAGCAGCCACTTGAGTGAGGGAACGAGATTGCGCCCTCGGGGTTAGGCAGTGCCTTCAGCAGAGGAGCTTTGCCATTTCGAAGGGATCTTATCTCCATACTCAATATAGGCAGTGCACCATGGGGAGAACGGGACACCTTCTGTCAGGAGAGTGTCCTCCATCTCCAGAGTGCAAAAAACCCCAAAATCCCAAATACAAAAACACAGGCATCAGGCACGCAGCAATTCTAAACTAATGATCATAGGTGAGTTTTTTTTTTAAATTCGCTTATGGGATCTGGGCGTCGCTGGCAAGGCCAGCATTTATTGCCCATCCCTAACTGCCCTTGAGAAGGTGGTGGTGAGCCGCCTTCTTGAACCGCTGCAGTCCGTGTGGTGAAGGTGCTCCAACAGTGCTGTTAGGGAGGGAGTTCCAGGATTTTGACCCAGCGATGATGAAGGAACGGCGATATATTTCCAAGTCAGGATGGTGTGTGACTTGGAGGGGTACTTGGTGGTGTTCCCATGCGCCTGCTGCCCTTGTCCTTCTAGGTGGTAGAGGTTGCGGGTTTGGGAGGTGCTGCCGAAGAAGCCTTGATGACAATCATAACCTGCCTTTAAGCAGGATTCGCTGTCTATTGTGACCTACAGCCAAGGCCGCGATAGAGAGCTTACGTTAGGCCGCAGTGCTCCTGGACCAGGAAGGGGGAAATCAACCATCTAGTGACTCCTGCAATTTCAGATAAGGGTACGATCAGGCTTGGCTGTGATGCCACACGTGGTGGAATAGCCAGCCGACATTCACTGCCGCCTCACGTTTGAAGAACGGATACTTGGGCGAGGTCCCCAAGGGTGGCTGGAGCCTGTGGAACGGGGTCCCAGCAAGAGTCGGCGTCTACAGGAGAGATAGGGTTTCGGGTCGTTCTCAACTTAGTTACCGACTGCGGGATTGAAGCGCAGGGTGGGGTTGAGAGATACGGCTGTTCAGTTCCCCCCCCCGCCCCGCCCCACCTTTCCCGTTACTGCGAACGCTTCCGCAATCTTCCTGTTGCGGCCTCCGTAGCAGGTGGCAATGAGGTCCGCCACTCCGCAGCTCTCGAAGAAGGTTGAGCACAGCACCGAGCCCTTGCAGTACAGCCTCGCAAAGGCAATCATCTCCATCAACCCCAGTCGGATCACGGCAGCTTTCGTGTTGTCTCCGCAGCCCAGTCCATCACAGAATCCGGCCCCGACCGCAACCACGTTCTTAAAAAGAAAAGGGGGCGAGAAGAGGCCGTGCATGAGCCAATATTCAGATAAACAGAGCTGGGGAGAGGCCTGAATAACTCACGATTCCAGTGAATCACTGACCAAACGGTGATTCAAAAGAACAAGAACTGGTATTTACCTCTGGGCCAGAAATTCGTCTCTCCGGCTTCCCACGGGTGCAAGGATCGCGCGCGTACTCACCTACCGCGCCTGCCGTTGTGCTTGGGGCCCGCGTGGAATTCGGGTCCTGGGCCTCCTGCAGCTGCCGGCGCGCAGTGCTCGCGTATCCCAGGGGCGCAGTTAGTTCGAAGCGTCCCCTGGGATCACGTGGGCCATGGAGAGCCAATCGGAGCAGGGAATCTTCATTCATAGATTTGACAGAATAGAGATCGGCCCCAAAACCTCACTAAAACTTAAAATAATTTTTTTTTAAAAATCACATTTTTAAAATAACTATAAATTACATAAATTAACTATTTTAAACAAAAATTTAAATTTTTGAAAAAATTAATTACGGTTTTTAACGGGGCTAAAAATAAACTTACCTTTCTTTAAAGTATTTAAAAAAGATAAACCTGTGGGAAAAATGTTTAAATTTTACTTAATTCACCTCTTACCTTGTTAAAAGCAGGCCTTGCGCCTGCTTTTTCCCCGCGCAGCTGCTGGGGACTTACCCTCACACAGAAACCTGTAAAAAAAGCGGAAGTTCGCTGCGTACGCGCTGCCTCTCCGGCGCACGCGTTTGACCTCCGAACCCCTTCCTTCAAGGGAACGGAAGTTCCGGTTTCCAGCGCATGCACAGTGCATGCGTGAAACAGGCACTTTCGTTGGGTCTTCGGGTGAGTACACAGCGCGTACTCACCCATGGAGACCCGAATTTCTGGCCCATTACGTCTAACAGGGCCTCAGTACGTCCCAGAGTGCTTTGCAGCCAATGGATTACTTTTAAAATGTTATGGACTGTTGTTATGTAGTCAAGCAGGGGAGTTCTCTCTGGTGTCCTGGGGCCAATATTTATCCCTCAACCAATATCACTAAAACAGATGATCTGGTCATTATCACATTGCTGTTTGTGGGAGCTTGCTGTGCACAAATTGGCTGTCACGTTTCCTACATTACAACAGTGACTACACTTCAAAAATTGGCTGTAAAGCGCTTTGGGACATCCTGAGGTCGTGTATTCATCTGCTAAACCGCCTCGGTTTAACGTCTGATCTGAAAGACAGCACCTCCGACAGTGCAGCACTGCACTGGGAGTGTCAGCCTAGATTGTTGTGCTCAAGTCTCTGGAGTGGGACTTGAACCCACGACCTTCTGACTCAGAGGCGAGAGTGCTACCAACTGAGCCACGGCCGACACCCATCCGTCTAAAGTTTGCGCTTCAGAAATGTAATCACTCTTATCTCTACTGTACACAGTTGAATTCTCATGAACAACACACAATCGTAAAATTGAAAGTTAAAATAATAATCCTCAAAATAAGCAGGCAAACCACGTGGGAGAGCTTTATCTACCTTTAAGGCCCCGCAGATCTCTACAGTGTCTGCCTCCTCCACCACCCTGATCCTGAAGTTTTGCGTCTGCAGTAGTTCTTTTAAAACATTTCCGTGTTCAATGTTTGTGGCTCCTGAACAGTAGAAGAGGTCACGCAAAGTTTAGTCAAAGGATAAACCGTGCCAATGGCACACATCACACTGTAGTTTACATAAAAAAGGAAACGCTTCAAGGACACCCTCAAAGCCTCCTTGAAAAAGTGCAACATCCCCACCGACACCTGGGAATCCCTGGCCCAAGACCGCACAAAGTGGAGGAGAAGCATCCGGGAAGGCGCCGAACAACCTCGAGTCTCTTCGCCGGGAGCAAGCGGAAGCCAAGCGCAAACAACGCAAGGAGCGCACGTCAACCCAAGCACCCCACCCACCCGCCCCTTCAACCACCGTCTGCCCCACCTGTGACAGAGACTGTAGGTCCCGCATTGGACTCATCAGTCACCTGAGAACTCATTTTTAGTGTGGAAGCAAGTCATCCTCGGTTCCGAGGGACTGCCTAAGAAGAAGAGGAGAAGGAGTTTACATACCAGAGGTATGTTTATACACTATGAACATAAGTCAGAGGACACCATACCTTGAGCACTGTGACCAGTTCTGGTCGGCAATACATAACGGAAACAATAACAGACGACAATTCAGATAAGGTCCATGAGACTGATCCCTCGAGTGAGAGGAGAGACTGGGCGATTCAATCTTAAAAGAAGGCGACTTCGGGGCGATCTCGTATTTAAGTATGCAGAGGATAAATCCGAAACATAACAGTGAGGCAAACCAATAGAGCAGAACAAGGGGTGGGGCACAGGTAACCATGAGAAGGTAAATTTAGGACTGATGTCAGGAAACTCTTTTTCACACAGTGAGTGATCGACACGGGGAATGGATAGGGCAGTAGATGAGAAATCATTCAACAGACATCTCGATGTAATGATGGGGAGACTGTGGGATGTTCTGAATGGATGAGCGAAGATGGGCCAGTGGAGGTAGAGAAAAAATGGGGAATTATAGACCGGTAAGCCTGACATCGGTAGTGGGGAAAATGCTAGAGTCCATTATAAAAGATGTAATAGCAGAGCACTTGGAAAACAGTGACAGGATCGGACAAAGTCAACATGGATTTACAAAAGGTAAATCATGCCTGACTAATCTACTGGAATTTTTTGAGGATGTAACTGGTAGAATAGATAAGGGAGAAACAGTGGATGTGGTGTATTTGGACTTTCAGAAGGCTTTCGATAAGGTCCCGCATAAGAGATTAGCGTGCAAAGTTAAAGCACATGGGATTGGGGGTAAGGTACTGATTTGGATAGAGAACTGGTTGGCAGACAGGAAGCAAAGAGTTGGAATAAACGGGTCTTTTTCCGAGTGGCAGGCAGTGACTAGTGGGGTACCACAGGGATCGGTGCTAGGACCCCAGCTATTCACAATATATATTAATGATCTAGACGAGGGAACTAGATGTAATATCTCTAAGTTTGCAGACGACACAAAGCTGGGTGGGCGTGTGTGCTGTGAGGAGGATGCAGAGAAACTCCAGTATGATTTGGACAGGTTGGATGATTATACTGCATCTGCCATGCATCTGCCCAATGTGGATAAATGCGAGGTTATCCACTTTGGTGGCAAAAACAGGAAGACAGATTATTATCTGAACGGCAATAGATTGGGAAAAGGGGAAGTGCAACGAGATCTGGGAGTCCTTGTGCACCAGTCGCTGAAGGTAAGCATGCAGGTGCAGCAGGCGATTAAGAAGGCAAATGGTATGTTGGCCTTCATAACGAGAGGATTAGAGTACAGGAGCAAGGATGTCTTGCTGCAGTTGTACAAGGCCTTGGTGAGACTACACCTGGAGTATTGTGTGCAGTTTTGATCGCCTTATCTGAGGAAGGATGTTCTTGCCATGGAGGGAGTGCAGCGAAGATTTACCAGACTGATACCTGGAATGGCAGGAATAACGTATGAAGAGAGATTGGGTCGATTAGGCTTATATTCGCTAGAGTTTCGAAGAATGAGAGGGGATCTCATTGAAACTTATAAAATTCTAACAGGACTAGACAGACTAGATGCAGGAAGGATGCTCCCGATGGCGGGGGAGTCCAGAACCTGAGGTCACAGTTTAAGGACAAGGGGTAAGCCATTTAGGACTGAGATGAGGAGGAATTTCTTCACCCAGAAAGTGGTGAACCTGTGGAATTCTCTACCACAGAAGGCAGTTGAGGCCAATTCATTAAATATATTCAAGAAGGAGATAGATATATTTCTTAAGGCTAAAGGGATATGGGGAGAAAGCAGGGACAGGGTACTGAATTTGGATGATCAGCCATGATCTCATTAAATGGCGGAGCAGGCTCGAGGGCCCGAATGGCCTACTCCTGCTCCTATCTTCTATGTTTCTATGCAAATGTCTTCCTCATCTGCGCCTTATCTTGTGATTGGATTGCTTATTGTGATCGGTTATGCAGCGCCTCGATTTCAAAATTCTCATCCTGGTTTTCAAATCCCTCCATGTCCTCGCCCCTCCCTATCTCTGTAATCTCCTCCAGCCCCACAACAACCCCCCCACCCCCACCCCGAGATATCTGCACTCCTCTAATTCTGCCCTCTTGAGCATCCCTGATTATAATCGCTCAACCTTTGGTGGCCGTGCCTTCTGTTGCCTGGGCCCTAAGCTCTGGAATTCCCTGCCTAAACCTCTCCACCTCGCTACGTCTCTTTCCTCCTTTAAGACGCTCCTTAAAACCATCTCTTTGACCAAGCTTTTGGTCACCTGCCCTAATTTATCCTTATGTGGCTCGGTGTCAAATATTTTGTCTTAAAACACTCCTGTGAAGCGCCTTGGGACGTTTTACTATGTTAAAGGCGCTATATAAATACAAGTTGTTGTTGTTGTTGGTGCTTACTGAATAGATAGGGCTATAGCATAGATGAGTTCAGAAAAGAAACCACTTTTCTTATCCCAGTTCCTCAGTGAGGGCACCAAGTCAGGTAACCATACTCTTCACCAAATTGCCTTCACCCTCAGTAGAGCAACCCCTTTCTGTAGCACAGTGACACTTCAATTCCCCACACCAGTGCTCCCTTATAGTCGGAGTGACATTGCCAATTTATGCCTACATTACTTTTTTTTTATGGCCTATCTTGGAACTGCACCGTCCATATTACAGGATCACAGAAGAATCACAGAATCCCCACAATGCAGATAGAGGCCATTTCGGCTCATCGAGCCTGCACCGACACATATCCCACCCTATCCCCGTAACCCCACGTATTTAATCCCCCTAACACTAAGGGTCAATTTATCATAGCCAAATCAACCTAACCCGCACATCTTTTGGACTGTGGGAGGAAACCGGAGCACCCGGAGGAAACCCACGCAGACACGGGGAGAATGTGCAAACTCCACACAGACAGTCACCCGAGGCCGGATTCGAACCCGGGTCCCTGGCGCTGTGAGGCAACAGTGCTAACCACTATGCCACCGTGTTGCCCTTATTCTTAAATATTTATTTCACAAGCCATTGGAATTCAATGCTCTTTTGGATTAGCCATGAAGTCATTTAAAGACAGTGTAGGTATTGCCTATGCAAGCTAGATTTGCTCAGGAACAGCGTCAAACCATCACTGGGCACAAATCCCAAAATATACTCTGTTCCCAATCCCAAGTACAAATTTCCCTCAGCTTGATTAAGACGTACCGTACCACTAAGAACATCAATTTTCTCTTCACGTGGCTACTGCTCTCTGCCTTTCGAGCCCCATGTGCATTACCAGTGACCCCCCTACTCCTGATCCTGACATTTGGTGCCTGCCAAGTGAAGGAGTCATGTACCATTTCTTGGGCGAGGGGTTTTCTGGCTTCTTACCTCTACTCCTTGAACTAGCTGCTCGGTGTACAGGGGCTTCCAAGTTTCCCTGTCTACCAGCAGAGATGATGTCTAATCCCTCTCGCCCTTCCCCAACCCCGTTGCCAAGGCTGAGATCAGAAGGTTTTCTTTGGGGAGGGGCCATCATGCGGCCCACCATTTTACTGTAGGTTTCAGCTCCCAGGTCCTGCCCCTGTGTACACAACACACACCCTTCGACCTGGTAATGGATGACTGTGTGACATTACCAATGGTGGTCTCGCAGAATTTCCCAGCTGCTACTTCACAGGCGAGATTGGCCCCCATCAGCACGCTAACTTCAATCCCGAGCTTTTCCCGGATTATATCAGAGATCAGCTTCAGACCATCCAGTCCAACGTCAATACCCTGCAGAAAATAACATTTAAGACGATGATTTTACAATTGTACTTGCAGGATCCGAGCAGAAAGATTAAACCGAAGTAGGCAGTCCAGCCCATGGGTAAAGCACTCACTGTGAAGACATTCTTTGACTAGATCCAGTGGGAGGCTATTGATATATTGGGCAGAGTCAGCTCAGGGGAAACAGAAATAGACAGAGGGAGGCGAGAAGGGGCGAGAGAAAAGAAAAGACCCTTCCTATAATTGCAGGATCACACTGTACCTTAATAAGAGAGATTCCAATAGTGGAAGGCTTGATGTGACCTTTCAACTCATCGCAGGTTCGTCTGATGAACTGGTGCGGGACGACGAACATTAAAATATCTGCATCTTTTGCCGCGTCCAGCAGCTCAGGCACCGCAACCTAAAAGGATTGGACAACAAACATCGGTGAGGAGCGGTGAAGTTACACAAAGCCCAAGTCCAGACCAGGCCAAGCAAATAAGCACAGAACAGACGGAACCCAGGAGTGGCTGAATTGGGGAACTGTCTGAATGCAACAAAAAAGATCCAGTATACTAATTCACCCAGCTGTGCCAGTCTCGATTGACGGAGCCTTTTCAGGATTTCGGGAAATCTCAAGCATTTTCCAGTTATATTGGCTGCTATATCAGCGTTCGCTGACCCACATCATCAACAGATACATGGATTAAAAAAAGGCCCTTCAGGAAATCAAACCTGCTCCTTCCACAGACCACGTGATTGTTCCATTACGGATTCTAGCAAACACATTTCATCTCGAGGAGGAAGCTTCTGCAAAGTTTCCCCTTGCCTCCCGAAAGTAAAGCAATTGCTTTGGGAGACTTCAGTTCTGAAACCGGCCAATGACAAAAAGAAAGAGCACCGAGAAAAGCCAGTATTCTTCACATCTCCAATTCAATGTCCCATTCTGGCTTCAAAGTCTACTTCAGTCCACGGACACCTGTATTGGGAGAACAGTCTGTTTTTGCTGGGGAGGTTTGAGTTTTTGTTAATGGGAATCTTGCAATTTTGTGCATGGCAGTCTCACACGCTGCCTCATTCCAAAGCGTTTAAACAGATGTGGCCCATTTGCTGGTTGTTGCACTCCCACAACTATCGGATTATGGTTCTTCCCTCTCTGCTTCCTGTTTCTCCAATGACTCTACTTTCTGCACCAGAGCTTTAATCTTGGCAAAGATTTCCCCTGAACTTGACCATGTCTGCTCCACTTCCTGTGATTCTGCTCCGAACCCTCCCTTCAACAACAACAGGATCCCCCCCAACTTCAACCTTACCCATTCACCAGATCATCTTCCCCTATCTCTGCCACCTACAGAACCCTATGATCCCACAACCAAGTAGGTCTCCCTTTCCCCCTCTGCTGTCCAGAGGGACCATTCCTTCAGAGAGATGGGGAGAAAATTGACAAGATTGGCACAGTCTATCCTTTAGAATTTCCTGCCTCCATCCCTCACCACCACCAACTTGTATTTATACAGCGCCTTTAACGTAGTAAAACGTCCCAAGGCGCTTCACAGGAGCGTTATCAAACAGAATGTGACACTGAGCCACATAAGGAGATATTAGGACAGGAAGCGGTAGGTTTTTAAAGGAGCGTCTTAAAGGTGGAGAGAGAGGTAGAGAGGTGGAGGGGTTTAGGGAGGGAATTCCAGAGCTTAGGGCCTAGGCAGCTGAAGACACGGCCGCCAATGGTGGGGCGATTAAAATCGGGGATGTGCAAGAGGCCAGAATTAGAGGAGCGTAGATATCTCGGGGGGGTTGTGGGGCTGGAGGAGGTTACAGAGATAGGGAGGGGCGAGGCCATGGAGGGATTTGAAAACAAGGATGAGAATTTTGAAATCAAGGTGTTGTCAGACCAAGAGCCAATGTAGGTCAGCGCGCACAGGGGTGATGGGTGAAAGGGACTTGGTGCGAGTTAGGACACGGGCAGCCGAGTTTTAGATGGGGTCAGGTTTATGGAGGGTGGGAGATGGGAGGCCAGCCAGGAAAGCATTGGAATAATCAAGGCTAGAGGTAACAAAGGCATGGATGAGGGTTTCAGCAGCGGATGAGCTGAGGCAAGGGCGGAGATGGGCAAGGTTACGGAGGTGGAAGTAGGTGGTCTTAGTGATGGAGTGGATATGTGGTCAGAAGCTCAGCTAAAGGTCAAATAGGACGCCAAGGTTGTGAACGGACTGGTTCAGCAACCAGATCGAAGAGTCATTCCATGGAGCTGTCTAGGAAACCCCCTAACCCAGGGGGGTGTCCAAACTTCAGCCCCATGACCATTACCAGCCCCCAAGCCCTGACAAATCGTCCGGGAAGCCCAG
The DNA here is from genome assembly GCA_030390025.1 of Squalus acanthias. Taxonomy (NCBI): domain Eukaryota; kingdom Metazoa; phylum Chordata; class Chondrichthyes; order Squaliformes; family Squalidae; genus Squalus; species Squalus acanthias. The sequence continues at coordinate 2,066,712 of JASTWF010000036.1, read as the reverse complement.
ACAACTCAACTTTACCTGTCCTATGTTTTGTTTATTTGTTTGAATGGCCTGGAGGTTTGCAAAGGGCTGTTCTTAACACCTCGTTGATGGATAAATCCTAAAGCAGAACTGCAGGATCTGATAGTGTTGGGAGTTGGAGATAAACGCTAATTAATGGGAACATGGATTTAAACAATTCTACACGGCCTCCCAAGCTCCATACCAAAGTGAGAGTGAGACAGAAAAAGCACTTGGGCACTCCTGCCCCAGCCCCCCGGGAACCTCTCCCCTCTGCTAACCTGCCGTATGCTCTCTTGAGCCAAGCTGAACAGCACTCACCAGGTTCGCTGGCAGCTTGTATCCAGGCAGGTACTTCACATTCTCATGCTCCGTGTTTATAATTTCCGTTAGCTTCCTACCGTTCACCATCTCTTCAAACACCCACATGTTAACAGTGTTGTCAAACTTCTTACTTTTGGCCGCATTCTCTCCAACTATTTGTCCGATGACTGATCCCCTGGGGGGTTGGGGGAAGAAAATAAAGTTGTCAGAAAATAGTGAGAATTTATGAAAGAAAAAAAGAACTTGCGTTTATATAGCGCCTGTCACAACTTCCAGATGTCCCAGAGCGCTTTACAGCCAATGAAGTACTTCTGAACTATAGTCACTGTTATAATTTGCGCACAGCAATGAGATAAATGACCAGCTTATCTATTTTTAGTGATGTTGGTTGAGGGATAAATATTGACCAGGACACCGGGGAGAACTCCCCATCTCTTCTTCAAAATGGTGCCATGGGATCTTTTACATCCACCTGAGAGAGCAGACGGGGCTTCGGTTTAACGTCTCACCTGAAAGACGGCACCTCCGACAGTGCAGCACTCCCTCAGCACTACACTGGGAGTCAGCCTAGATTTTGTGCTCAAGTCCCTGGAGTGGGACTTGAACCCACAACCTTCTGACTCAGAGGCGAGGGTGCTACCCACTGAGCCACGGCTGACACCTTCAAACTGTGCTGATGCTGAAAAGCAGGTCAATGTTCAGCACAGAAGATTGCTTCTCTCAAATGTCCATCCCTGTGCTGTCCCTGTCCAACAACCATCGAAAAGTGTGGAATCTCATTAAGTGACATTCGGAAGTGAAGAGCCAGGTTGACAACAGAATAAGTGCGGTCTTGGCTGAACAAGTTGTTTCTGTCTCCACAGCTGCTGCGTGACCTGCTGAGTATTTCCAGCATTTTATATTTCAGATTCCCAGCATCCGCAGTATTTTGTATTGATAGATTTATGTTGGGTGAGGGTATTAAGGGTTACGGAACCAAGGCGGGTAGATGGAGTTAAGATACAGATCAGCCCTGATCTAACGGAATGGAGGAACCGGCTCGAGGGGCTGAATGGCCTCCTCCTATGTTGCTAAGTATGTATTTTGCTTATTAGAAGCTCCTCCTTTAGGCTTGGTGGATAAAGGCCTGGCATGGCACTGAACCGAAGAGGCCGGGGAAGGTCATGGGTTCAAGGCTGAGTTAGCGCATTTCAGACAGTGGTGGTAAGGGCGATGCAATTAGTGCAGTACCCCTGGGCTCAGTGGCAAGGGGGCAATTAGCCAGGATTTCCACTACCGATCACTGTCCAGTAACTTTACTGCTGGAAGTGCGAATGTCGCCAAAAATCGGGCTTGGCCACAACATGCTCCATTGTCGAAAGCCCGCCGCCACTCACTGTCCACCTTAGGCAAGGTACTGGATTCCAACAGCTTGGTATCCAACAATCACCTCCATTTATATCGCACTTTTTATGGAGAAAGCATCCGAAGGGGCTTCACAGAGGCCAGAAAGAAAATGGATGCCAAGCTACAGGAGGAGAGATGACCAAAAACTTGGTTTATGAGCGGAGTTATAAGGAAGGTTTTAAAGGAGGAGGGGGAGGTGGAGAGGCGGAGGGGAATTACACAGCGTGGGGCCTCGGCTACTGACAGCATGGCCGCCAATGGTGGGGCAAAGGGGCAGGGGGCTGCACAAGAGGCCAGAGTCAGAGGAATGGAGCATTTGGGAGGAGGGTTGTAAGGCTGGAGGAGGTTAGAGAGATAGGGAGAGGCGAGGCCACGGAGGGATTTAAACACAAGGATGAGAATTTGAAGTTTGGAGGTGTCTTGAATGCCCTTAAGGTTTACATCTCAACTACACTATCTGGAAGAATAGCACCCTTCATATCAAGAAGTCTGTTCTCTTATCTGATCTAAATTTAACATTTTACGGTTCGGAATATATATATATTATAGGTGACAGGGAAAGGAAATCATAAAAAACACAAAAAACTGGGAAAAGAACATAAAGGGAAGGCAAAGAGAGAAGATGGCAAAATGGGTGAACAATTTAAAAAGAAAAACAAGTGCCAAAACTAAATCAACAAAATGGCGGTGTGAAGGGTCTCGTTATAAACAGCAGAATTAAGCTTTAATAAGCCAACCCCTAAAGGGCAATCCATAATACGGCAGAGAGAGAAAGAGAAGGCTGAGGGGTGACCTGATAGAGGTCTTCAAGATTATGCAAGGGTAGACTTAGAGAAGATGTTTCCACTTGCGGGTGAGACCAGAACTAGGGGCCATCAATATCAGATAGTCACTAATAAATCCAATAGGGAATTCAGGAGAAACTTCTTTACCCAGAGAGTGCTGAGAATGTGGAACTCGCTACCACAGAGAGTGGTTGGGAAGAATAGTATAGATGCATTTAAAGGAAAGCTAAGTACATGAGGGAGAAAGGAATAGAAGGATATGGTGATGGGGTGAGATGAAGAGGGGTGGGAGGAGGCTCGTGTGGAGCATAAACACCGGCACGGACACGTTGGGCCGAATGGCCTGTTTCTGGGCTGTAAATACTTTGTAATCACAGACCCTCTGGAAACAACAGGAGCTACCAACTCGCAGCCTGCCTCATCGTACTTGAAACTGGAATTCACAGTGGGACAGCATCAACCAATGCCCTTTGCCCCAACTCTGCTCCTGGGCAAAGGTGAAAGGTACTTGTTGCTCAATTACTCTATTTGCACAAATATTGGGGACAGGCACACTTACAAATATCAGGGAAGAGCACACTTAATTGTGTTGGAATAAAATTCTGAAGCTAACAATCCAACTGACTGCTCCTATTGTGCCCTCTCCTTACCAATACACTACGCAATTCATCTACCCCACCTCCAATCTTGGTCCCATGTTTGTCACTTTTGTACATTAAGATTAGTGCAACTGTTCCCATTCGGCCCGTGAGGAACATGCGACAGTCTGTCACAACAAGCTATTTACCACAGAGTAGAGCCCAGCGCCTCACTGTTGGTCTTTCCCCACAGGACAATACCCCAGAACGTCAGCTCTTAAATGACTGTTAATGAATAGCAAGGAACTGGTTTTAAAAGAGCCAGTCCCAAATTGCATGAAATGTTAACACAAAAAATGGTTTAATCCTCATCAGACTTTCGCACAGAATCAGAATCAGTTACACCATCTTTTGACAAAGGGCATGTTTCACTTTGAAAAAAACTGAACCTCAAAACACTGTTCCGGATTTTTTTTTTTAAAAAGCTAGTTCATCTGAATAATTACAAGTTGGCTACATTAAGTCCAAAAGTCGTGTTTGCAAAGTGATCATGGAACTGGAACTGCTATAAGGAAATCAAGTTTAAAAATCGCAATGTTCCTGGGCAATTTTTATGAAGTTGAGAGGATCAACAAGATCCGTGATCAAGTGCAAGAAAAAAAGATTGGAAAAAGGATTATCGACCAACCAAGCAAAACAATAAAAGCAACCACCCCTCTCCATCGGGATTACTGCCATCGTATCGCCTTGTTGTCAAGCACCCTGGGTTTCTAAGCATTGGCTGGTATTGAATGGTGGAGCAGACTCGACGGGCCGAATGGCCTACTCCTGCTCCTAGTTTCTATGTTTCTATATTTCAGAAGTTTCAACCTTCTACTAAATACAGTCGAAACACTTCCACATTACAGGAAGGATGTGATTGCAGTCGAGCGGGTACAGAGAAGATTTACGAGGATGTTGCCTGGACTGGAGAATTTTAGCTATGAGGAAAGATTGGATAGGCCGGGGTTGTTTTCTTTGGAACAGAGGAGGCAGGGGGGAGACCTAATTGAGGTGTATAAAATTCTGAGGGGCCTGGATAGAAAGGACCTATTTCCCCTTAGCAGAGAGGTCAATAACCAGGGGGCATAGATTTAAAGTAATTGGTAGAATGATTAGAGGGGAGTTGAGGAGAACTTTTTTCACCCAGAGTGTGGTGGGGGTCTGGAACTCACTGCCTGAAAGGGTGGCAGAGGCAGAGACCCTCATCGCATTTAAAAAGTACTTGGATATGCACTCGAAGTGCCGCAACCTACAGGGCCATGGACCACGAGCTGGAAAGTGGGATTAGGCTGGATCGCTCTTTATCGGCTGGCACGGACACGATGGGCCGAATGGCCTCCTTCTGTGCTGTAAATTTCTATGATTCTAGGTAGGTCACGTGCTATTTTGTAATATACAACTGAAACAGACAACCGAGTAAGAGCTATAAAATTCAATGGTGTTAAGCAAGTGCAGTTATGTAGAGAAATCTCATTTATTCTCTGAAATTTGCTACCTTAACGTTACAAATCTGACTTTCTGGATCTGCACAGTGCAAAAATGGTAACTGTACTGATTAGGATCAGTGTCCAAACTGACACATCTCAGTTTTAACTTGGTGAAATGTTCTAAATGAACCAAACTACAATCCAAAGAGATCTTATTACCGCATATACCAATACTCATTTTGGTTAAATGCAGATTAACAAATATGAAACCTACATGAAAATTACACGAACTGAAATGCAACAGATGTACATTACAGTCAAGAGCAGGAACAAGGCTCACACCTACCAGTTACCAGATCCAACGATGCAGACTTTGATAGGAGGAGCCATGGCCACTTGTGCTGTTGCATAAGACACAGGAGTTGTGCGCTCTGCCGCTGTTCGCTTGCTCTGCAGCCGATTCCGAGACACTTTTGCGCACTCAGGGCTTTCAGACGCGTTGTTCTCGCCAGTGCAAAACACACCTCGCTTTCAGCTCGCTAATTGGCTCGCTTTGGGGTCAAGCTCATTGTTCCGCTTTGGGGTCAAGCTCATTGTCCCATTAGTCAGCGATGATATCAATTCAGAATAGTTACAAGGTGTGTTTGCAGCAGCAGCTTTCAGGGAGCGTCTCAAAAACGGCACCATTATCCCAAAACGTACAGAGGAGGACTGGCATTCTGATCCTAAAATCAATTTTGTCCTTAAGATCCAGACTTATGCTAGGATGCATCAAGATTGCCCCCACCCCACCTAAGTGACAACTGGTGCGTACCCCAGAAGGAAGAAAAAGGAGACTTGCATTTATATAGCGCGTAGGACGTCCCAAAGCGCTTTACAGCCAATTTGTAGCCACTGTTGGAATGCAGGAAACACGACAGCCAATTTGCGCACAAGTGCCCACAAACAACGTGACAATGACCAGATAATCTGTTTTAGTGATGTCGGTTCAGAGATAAATATTGGTCAAGACACTGCTCTACTTTGAAATAGTGCCACGGGATCTTTTACATCCACCTGAGAGAGCAGACGGGGCCTCGGTTTAACGTCTCATCCAAAAGACGGCACCTCCGCCAGTGCAGCACTCCCTCAGCACTGCGCTGGAGTGTCAGCTTAGATTTTGTACTCAAGTCTCTGGAGTGGGATTTGAACCCACAACCTTCTGACTTAAGAGGAGCGAGTGCTACCCACTGAGCCAAGGCTGACACCTGATTAGAAAACTAAGAAAGCTGATGTATTTGATTTAAAAATATATACAGATCACAGAATTTCCTGATCAACTCAAATGCGCAGCAATCCTTTGGCATGAATGTATCACAGCAACCAACCTGAAACTTAATAAAGCTACTTCCCCTCGTGAACAGCAGATATCAAACAGAAGCAACTTTAAGTGGGTTATAAATCAGTCATTAAATGAGTGATACAAAAGCAAAATACTGCGGATGCTGGAAATCTGAAATAAAAACAGAAAATGCTGGAAATACTCAGCAGGTCAGGCAGCATCTGTGGGGAGAGAAAGAGTTCACGGTTCAGGTCGATGACTTTTCGTCAGAACCTTTTGTCATCGACCAGAGACGTTAACTGTGTTTCTTTCTCCACAGATGCTGCCTGACCTGCTGAGTATTTCCAGCATTTTCGGTTTTTATTTTCAATTAAATCAGCGATTCAGATTCTGCCTTCATTGTTTATCGGATCCCTTGCCAAGGTTGCAACCTTCTATTCACTCCCTGCTATTCTAGTCTAGAAATTGGCCTGAATTCCAAGCTATCATTCATTGCTGTCCACTTTAACATTTGTGCAGAGAAAGATTTTTACTTTTTGCACGCACAAGCGAGCAGATGGATGGCTGATGATCAGAACTCCCAATTTGAGAGCATTTTTGACCCATTCCCTTAGCCACATTTACAAAACCCATCGGTTCTTTAAAAAAAAAATCGGCACCTCCCTCAATTTGATGGGTACAATTCATTTGTCCATATTGAAATGACTTGATCTGCCACGGCATTTATTGTTTGCGCTCAATAAAAGTGCAGTGGTTTCAGAAAACGTCCTTGTCCACAGAGCTGCAGTAGGAACGGTTTTGATTTGTTGCCATTTTCACATGGGCCTATTTAACGACTCTTCGTGTGGCTAATGAGATTGCTGCAGTCTGGTTGGAGACACGGAGCAGGGTTTCAGTGTTTGTACTAGCTCTGCCAGAAATTCTCTGTGAGAGACAGAAAAAAAGGTTTACTTTTTAAGGGTGTTCTCAAACTAGAGATATTGGTCTCAGACCAGTAAAAGGCTTGCATTTATACAGCGCCTTTCACGGCCTCAGGACGTCCCAAAGCGCTTTACAGTCAATGATGTACTGTCGAAGTGTAGTCACTGTAGTAATGTCGGAAACACGGCAGCCAATTTGCGCACAGCAAGCTCCCACAAACAGCAATGTGATGATGACCAGATCATCTGTTTTTGGTGTTGGTTGAACATTGGACAGGACACCAGAAAGAACTCACCTGCTCTTCGAATAGTGCCATGGGATCTTTTACGTCCACGAGGGGGCAGATGGGGCCTCGGTTTAACCGTCTCATCCGAAAGATTGCACCTCCAACAGTGCAGCACTCCCTCAGTACTGCACTGGGAGTGTTAGCTTAGATTATGTGCTCAAGTCTCTGCAGTAGGATTGAACCCACAACCTTCTGACTCAGAGGCGAGCGTGCTACCCACTGAGCCATGGCTGACTGTAGTTGTGGAGCGTGATTTGCGCCAGCTGCACCCTGCCCAGTGATAAAGGAGCTCTGCCTATGCATGCAAATTTGTTAGACACGGACAAACGAGTGATAGCTCTCTGCAAGTAGTCCAGTCTGTGCTTAGTTAGCTGATCAATGCAGGGTGCATACTTGGGGGCTAAAACTGGCCTCAGCAACTAAGGGAGAGAAAAAGAGCGCTCCTTATCACTAACCAGTGATTCTAGCTGGAAATGTGTGCTTGGACATTGGAGGCGGGCAGGATCGAGCTCAAGCATAATGTCCTCACACAGTTGGAACAGCCTGCCAGCATTCCCCGTCAAGATTCACACAAAGAATGGCCAGTTAGTACTGCTAGCATCTATAAGACAATACTGCCGCACAAGACAGCACCTTCGGGAGAAATGGGGAGAAAAAGTAATGCATTCAAATTTAAAAAGCCAGGAGGGAGTGTCACACCACTTGGGACTTCACACTGGATGTAATAAAACTCCAGCCCAGTGCGAAGCCAAGTTTAAAAAGTTCCAACTTGGCTTTGCACTGGGCTGGAGTTATACTGCACCTGGAAGTGGTCTTGCATCTTTTTGCTTTAGTGCACTCGGGAGAGTCAGATCACCCACCTGACTCAGGAGTTTCACAACCACTCTTAGGTCAATGCGCTTCCAAAACCGCTTCGTGTCAACACAAAGGTGGTGGTATAACACTGTTCATTGACAGCACAAGGCAGTTATTGGGTGGTTCTTTCATACTCAAAGAATAAAGCCATCATTTTTGTTCCTGTTCCCATTCTCCTCACTGTCCTTTGGGTCAGATGTTAAACAGAGGCCCCACCTGCCTGCTCAAGTGGATGTTAAAGATCCCACGGTATTGTCCAAGAACAGGGCACTCTCCCAGTGTTCTGGTCAACCAAAATGAGTAAAATCAGATGAACTGGTCATTCAAGCTCATTACTGTTTATGCAGTTTCGGCAGAATCCATGGTATAGAGCAGAATAGGTGGCAATAGTATAGGATCACAATGCCAATCAATTGCAGCACCCAAAGCAAACTTTACCTGTGTGGACACCATAGATTGGAGGTAATTTTGGTTACACCGTCAAGTTTTTTTGTTATAATTACAGTTAAAATTACAGTGGAATCTAAAAGTGGTGGGTCTCACTGATCATATCTCTCACTGCACAACAAACCATTGCTGAACACAGCAGAGATTACATTAAATCTTTTTAAAGTTTGACACACTTAAAGCTTTACTCTGCTGGCCCACTAAAACAGGCTTGAGAAACAAATTAAGGACACCCTTTTGGTTGAACCAACTGAACACTTTATAAGCAAATTTACAGGATTTTGAACATCACCTTTCAAGTTCTGTGAGAGACTGGTGGCCCCGATTTTAACTCCAGGTGGATTCCCCGCTCAGGCCAGAGTTAAGATTACAGTCGGGTCTCAATGATGTCATCGGGCCGCAACATGCAGTAAGAATCATAAAATCCAAGTCATTTTTGGTGAATTCAGTTTTTGCAATCAGGCTACCAAACCCAATGTGTAGATAGCTTGAGTTGCTACCAGTAAAATATTGGATTTCAATCCCTGCATATACTGAAAGCCCAGATTGTATGGACAATGGGGAGATTTAAAAAAAAAATATATAAAACACTTGATTTCCAAGATACAAGATCCCATTGTGCACCTGTTATAGTTCAATTCCACTGAACTATGTTCACGCAATTATCTATTTCCTATAATCCATCAATTAGCAATTTGAGTTCAACACTGTCCAGATTGTGTTTGGTACCGTAACAGAGTGTGTGTGTGTTTGTTTGTTTTTTGGGGGGGGCGGGGGGTGGAAAGGAAGAAAACCTCTATGCTTTGTGTAACAGCCCACAAGGTCCAAAATGTCTCTTCTATTGAGATTTCTATAGCACCTTTCACGACCACCGGATGTCCCAAAGCGCTTTACAGCCAATGAAGTACTTTTGAAGTGTGGTCACTGTTGTAATGTTGGGAACGCGGCAGCCAATTTGTGCACAGCAAGCTCCCACGAACAGCAATGTGATAATGACCAGATAATTTATTTTTGTGATGTTGATTGAGGGATGACTATTGGCCAGGACACCGGGGAGAACTCCCCTGCTCTTATTCGAATAGTGCCATGGGATCTTTTACGTCCACCCGAGAGAGCAGACGGGGCCTCGGTTTAAATTCTCATCCGAAAGACGGCGCCTCGGACAGTGCAGCGCTCCCTCAGCACTGCACTGGAGTACACCCATTTTTACTGGCCTCATCCAAAGTGCTCATTCTGTAGCTTGCGGTTGTACTGTAATTGCTTTGCTAGAACATACCAATTGCATTTATCATAGTCATTAACTTCAAGAAGAAACAAATTGCCAATTTGATTTCAACAAGTTTGCAAACCAAACAAAAACCTAAAACACCCTATCGGCTTCTCACTCGAGCCAGTTCAGTTCATTTCTCGTTGCTAAGCAAGAAATGTATTTTGCACACAAGTTGGTGGTCGTTTATTTGTCCATGCAGTAAAATATGGCTGGACCCAAAACTCTTCTGGAATAACAGTGACATTGGAACAGGTTATAATTTCAGGTAACCTATCCCTTCGTTACTACAACAGATAAATACTGCACTTACGGCAAAACGCTTCAACATCTGAAGCTGCAGGCCCTTTTAAAAAAAAGATATATCTAAAAGAAATCACAAATTTAACCGCCATGCACTGAACAAAATGGCATCAAGATGCTGCAGGAGCAGCCTCACGATGCTACGCCCCCCTTCAGCATTAAATGCAGTAAATCAGACAGTAACATTCTGTATTGAAGGTTTTATTAAAACTGAGTGACACATACAAGCATACAGTACAAAAGTCTGGTCCCTCAAAATACTTAGTAAAAATACAGTTTATTGCAGCAATAACGGCAGAGGTTCAACTGTCTAAATACAGCTTCTGTTCGTGACTACTCCCATCCTAACCAGTCATACCATACTTGGAAAGAGAAGGCAAGGAAGAGTTTGAAATCAAATTGCCTTCATGTTGTTTCTTCTACATTTGGCAGAGGTGGCTAACTGGAATAAAATAGACCCTAGAACACCTGGCAATATAGAGCAGGCTTATGCCATCAAACACACGGCGACTACTTCAAACGTCAGTCTGAGTAAGTGGTTTCAATTTATGTATTTAATAGCAGCGTAACTAAGAAAAGCCTTTCAAATGTCACTGGACATGTAACTGATTTATCTTCAGCTGTAATGTCCAGCTAGTCAGTTACTGATGGCAAAGGCCACTTTCATATTCTATCCAATGACATATTTTAGAAGATCTGCCCCCTCCAACCCTTTAATCTTCCGAAGTTATGGTTTCATGGGTGCTGGCAGTCTTCCCCGCCCCACCGTCTCAAAGGAACTATTCACGAGCAAGCCTAGATACTGAATACTGCTACGGTATTCAATGATGGAGAGCCAAACAGCTCATTCTGTCTGTGGCGGGTATCCACACTTAAAGCACTTTCCAGCAAGGGTGACTGGACAGTGATTAGGAGTGGGAACTCTGGCTAATTCTTTTCCCTTTCCAGCCTGGGGACATTGAGACCAATTGTAAGGGCCCCTAATCCTGTCCCAGCTGAAAACTGGGACAACTCAGAGCAAACTAGCAAGTGAACTTGGGGCTTTCCTGTTCATGCGTGGCTTAAGTATCATACCATAGACTGCATTTATCCACTGAGCTACCAGGGATGCCCACCCCACCCAACCTATTTGGGTGATTTTTTTATATGAGAGAGAGATTGATTAACCTTGGGACACTGATCTAAAAATGAAGAAAATTCTAAGATCAACAAGGTTTAAAAAAAATGCTTGGACTTTTTAAGTTTACAGTGCAGAAATAAAGCGACGGCATGACAACAGTTTCTGCAGTGTTATGGGAAGGTGGAACAATTCTGTCCTCTTCCCCTTCAGATTAGCATTACAAATCTCACATTTTTTTAAAAACAACTTTTTCTGCCCATCCTTTTTTCTGCCACTGATTCCTGGCACCATTCCTGGTCCAGTATCTTGCCCAGCTGATCACTCTTTATCAGAGAGCCTGGACAGCAAGTGTCAACAGGCTAGACAGCCACAGAGGGCATTAGAGCAGTGTCTGATCCAGTGGATAGTACGCTATTGGTCGCCGAAAATTAAACGTCAAAGCATATACATCCATTTGTTTAAGCTATGGGGATTTTTATAGAATTTACCCTTGCAATTCATTTCTTTTAAACAGGGAGCTGGGGAAACCTGGTTTATCACACTTAAGAGGGTGGCATCAACTCTTTCCAAGTTGAATGGTAGAATCAAGTTATAATGGGCTTAGGTGAAGAAACTGATTTCAATGCCACAAAGTTAAACTTGGCTAATACAATAACATGTGGTTCACACAGAAGAGGGATCACACATGATTAGCATAAGCTGCTACAATGCTGCTGCAAAGACAGGGAATGGTTGTGTATCAGTTTGTCACCCCTTCACTTTTTAAAACTAATTAACCTTTAAATCGCTACAAAATATTGACTCCTACGAAGCTGCACTCTTCGAAGACTGAGTCCAACTGTTGCAGTTTGTACAACTATTGAACTGGGTTTCACTCACTGCTACATGGATTTACATACATGTTCACAGAGGTCAGAGGTTACATGGCAAGGACAAAAGTTGAGTGACCATTTTGTGCCTTGATCAAGATTAAAGTGTGTTTTGAAAAGTTCCCAAACATCAACATCTTGCTACAGTTATTACTGTGACCATTCCGTAGAATTGTACTGAGTTCTATTAAGACTAATGCAAAGTACAAGGGTGATGTTTAGGGTACAGCACACACAAACCTTTAAGTTTAAGAATTGAACGATACATAAACAAGGGAACATACGTAACACCTTTATCAATGCATCAGATAAAGCAACTATAGCCAGACGGCCACCTTTAAATTGGAATTGTACACAACAGTTTTCTTATCTAAAGCCAGACAAAATTATCCCTTCATTTCTGGCCTTGAAACTTCTGATAGGAGTCAGGAGGAATAAAGAAAAATACATAAAATACATTCGACCCAGTATATAAAGCAGCACTGGAGTGATTTTTAAAGTCATTCACTAATTTGAGAGCAAAACTCATTTTAAACTCGTGTAACTTCTTACTTGTCAAATACTAACGAGATGAATTTCAAACCAGAGAAAATGAGACTAGGAAAGAAACCTTTCGGTGCAAATTAGAATCAGCCTCGGAAGGAACAAGAAGACAGAGGAAGAATGGATTGGAGATAGAGGGATTAATAAATCTAGGTTACTTGCAAGCTAGTGATTTTTTGGGAATTTTTTTTTAATAAACGCTGTAATCTAACATGGCCCCCTAATAGTTGTCAAGTGGCATAGTTTAGCCTTGACATGAAGGGGTAAAGAAGCGCTGACCCGCTTTCAGGCAGGTACCAATACTGCTGCTGCAAGTACACCGGCGCTGTCTCACTGATTTTAAGGAACACTCCATTGGTAAAAGAAGCACAGGGTTCTTTGAGGGCGGGTATTAAGGAAGGTAGCTGGAATCACAGTTTGTGGTCAAAATACTTGCCACTTTCAACACAAAGCCACTTACAAAAAAAACGCAGCAAAGGAAGCAAATATAACATCAAATCTGTCTGATCTAGTTTGCTAATGTGTCACTATTAGTAGTACTACTAGGTCATTTATATACCATTTTACATAGTTACTGAGGTCACCACTTGTGGCTTATACTTCCCCAATATAAGCTAACTTTATTTTCTAATCCTATGCTGTTTTATAAAGGGAACGTGTCAGTTGTACTAAAAGGTAGCAAAGAACACTTCAGGAGTACAAGGGCTATGCGGTGATTTATTTTGTGCAAGTGATGCATGTAGTTTTACAGTTTGTACACTGTAACGGAAATCTTTGTGCACGTATAAAACTGCGTTCAACCTTGAACCCAGACATCTCGTGTCAACTCGGTGCCACTCATGGGACGAGGCCACGCAGATCTCTTATGTATTGCGGATGCCAAGGGCTTGTTCAAGCTCCTGTCTTCTCTGCTGCACCTAAAACAAATGAGAAAGGAGAGAAAAAGTTGCTAATTCAGCTTTAGAACAAAGGGATTGCAACAGATATAACACACAATAGGGTGATTTTTCAGGCCTCCTGCCCTGGCGGAAACAGCAGGCAATGGCACACTGCTGCGGTCACCGTGCTCCCCCTGGCCTACCGGTTTGGCGACAGAGTGGCCCCCAAGTCAGGCCCATTTAAAATCACGTACAGAAGATCCCAACTGGCATTTCTGGACTGAACTGGGAAGAGCGTGTCAGCTGGTAGCCTGGCCGAAGAGGACCCCAAAGGTAAGTTCCTCTTTATTGCTGTTGGGCAAGGAGGAGCCGGAGTTCTCCACGAAAATAGCCTGGGCCCGTTGCCCCGCCCTCAATCAATCTACCGTCTGAGAAACATAGAAAAATAGGAGCAGGAGTCGGCCATTCGAGCCTGCTCTGCCATTCAATATGATCATGGCTGATCCTCTATCTCAATACCATATTCCCGCTCTCTCCCCATACCCCTTGATGCCTTTTGTGTCTAGAAATCTATCCATCTCCTTCTTAAATTTATTCAGTGACTTGGCCTCCACAGCCTTCTGTGGTAGAGAATTCCACAGGTTCACCACCCTCTGAGTGAAGAAATTTCTCCTCATCTCAGTCCTAAATGTCCTACCCCGTATCCTGAGACTGTGACCCCTCGTTCTCGACCCCCCAGCCAGGGGAAACATCCTCCCTGCATCCAGTCTGTCCAGCCCTGTCAGAAATTTATACGTTTCAATGAGATCCCCTCTCATTCTTCTAAACTCTAGTGAATATAGGCCTAGTCGACCCAATCTCTCCTCATACGACAGTCCTGCCATCTCAGGAACCAGTCTGGTGAACCTTCGCTGCACTCCCTCTATGGCAAGTATATCCTTTCTTAGGTAAGGAGACCAAAACTGTACACAGTACTCCAGGTGTGGTCTCACCAAGGCCCTGTATAACTGTAGGCCCAGAGCCAGCAAGATGCACGGGGAAGGGGTGCTGGAGGGACATAGCCTAAAAATTAGAGCCAGGCCCTTCAGGAGTGAAGTTAGGAAACACTTCTACACACAAAGGGTGGTAGAAGTTTGGAACTCTCTTCTGCAAACGGCAGTTGATAAAAATCAATCTCAGATTTAAAATTAACAAAATGTATTAAGAGATACGAGGCCAAGGCGGGTATATGTAGTTAGGTCGCAGATTAGCCATGATCTTATTGAATGGCGGAACAGGCAAGAGGGGCTGAATGGCCTCCTCCTGCTCCTATGGAATTCCAGCCGCAGCTCGTCATCCTGACACCAATGAGGCCCTGCCATCAAAATGGCCTCCCCGGGGGGGCTATCGGACGATGGGGGAATCTACCCCTGCATCTCTTGAAATGGGATAGAGGATACCACATGGGTCCTGATGTGAACCCACATCTCAGTAAGTAGAACAGTTTGCATAACAAGAGCAGGGATGCCCCAAAGATGTTGCTTCAGTTGGGCCCACAAGTTGTTTAAATGCCACGTCACACCAGGATCCATTTTATTTATACAATAGCCAACGTGCATTCGTTGCTTAAAACGCAGGAACGTGAAAACCTGTAGATTTACCTTCCCTGTGGGCAGGGAGGAATACCATACTTTGCAGCCAGCCACTCAGCAGGTACACAACCGGTTGAGTTAGCAGCTCATGGTGCGTGGATGGTTCAAAGGTTGCAGTTTCAAAAGTTTTTTTAAAATAAAATCTTTCTAAACATTTCCCTTTATTTAAAGTCTGTTGTTGGAATGGTTGGATTCTGTAGTTCATTTTTCCCCCTTGTATATAAAACAGAAGGGGAGAAACTCAAGGATAATAAATTTAAATGAATGTATGGGGTAATGAATCTTATATTTGTGTAAATGTCCCCATTAAAGCAATTTTTTTTTTATAGCTCATCTGTCCCAATTACTCGTTCTCTTGTTCGACTGATCTTTGAAGCCCTGAAAACCATGGCGAAGTGTTAACTTGGCTCATTTGCTATCACTCGTGCCTGAGGCAGAAGATCGTGAGTTCAAGCCTCATTCAAGCACATAATCGAAGCTGACAATTTAGTGCAGTTCTGAGGGAGTGCTGTATGGTTGGGGGAGAGACGTTAAACCGCGGCCCCAGGATTCCATGGCACTTCACAAAGAAGCAGGGAGCTCTCCTGGTGCCGTGGTCAACATTCATCTCTCAACCAACACCACCAAAAACAGATTAACTGGCTATTTATCATTTTGCAGTTTGTGGGGCCTTGCTGTGCCACATTTAGCAATAAGTGACCATGCTTCAAAAGTAATTAATTGGCTGTGAAGCGTTTTGAAGTGTCCTGAAGATGTGAAGGGCTTGGATCTTTTTTCTGTGCATGATGCAGTTAATGTTCTGCCATTCAAATATTCCCTTTACCTTATACACTTAATGATTGCACAATTTAATAATGTGCTGGAGGTCACATAACAAGCCAGCACAAATACATAAAAGGAAAACCCTGTTCAACAGTCCAGACTTGTACAGAGCCCAGCAATGTATATTTACCAATGAGCTACCTCAAATAGACTTGCCCTCTTCTACAACAATGTGCCTTAGCTTCATAAAACGCTTTCATATCACAAGCGTACTTTTCCCCCCATTTCCCAAACCAGCCATTTTTCTGGCCTCTGAGCACGATTGCCAATTTGTGTCCAATTGTGGGAAATTTTGTGCACTGGCGAGGAAGAGGGTTGACACCAACGTTCCCCCTAATTTCTTTTGGGTGCGTGGCCCCTTTAAGGGGCTGCGCGGCCCATTCACAGTTTTGCGCATGCGTGAAATTGAACATTGGAAAAGCCGGTCCCAGGCTGTGCGGCCACGCAGCTTAGAGCAACCGTTGGTTGACGCTACCCCAAACTCAATCTCACATGGGGACTTCAGACAGCAGAGGTACGCGAGATATTCACCCCATCAATACAGCATGGATCTAAACCCAGGTTTGGGATGAATGAGAAATATTCACTCAACGGTGCCACCCAGTCCCCATTCTATTATGCAAAGTAATTGGAACAAAGATTTCACCCAATGTTTGGTAGGTCTCATTATATTCTTACCTTAGAATAGAAGTATCTGCAGACAGCTTCTTGAGCCCAGGGCTGGAAGTAGAACTCTGCTCTGCGCTCCTCCTCCGGGTTTCCTACCACATCAGTCATAGACTACAAATACAAAATATCAAACAAGTGACTGGAATAGACAGATGCAATTTAAAAATAAATGGTGTCGAAGGCTCCTCAGATTCTATGCAAGTCACGAGGGTAGACCAAGTTCACTCGCTATCAAAATGTCAGTGGGTGGAATGGAAGGCTTGTTGGCAATTGCACTTTGCATTTCATTAGCGCATCACAGAAACACACCGGATCGGAGATGCAGTTGAAATGCACCTTCCTGCCACTTCATGCTGTAGAACAAAGCGCAAATTGCGAATATTGCAATGTAAGGTGGCTGGAGAAAGTGAAGCAGGTGCTCAAATTTGTTTTGGGGTGTAATGCAGAAAGCAAGGGAATGTGTGAGGGTAAATAGAAGTGCGCTGTTAGTAAGGCAGCCAGGTTATGATTAACTGTCTTAGAATAGGTACGTACATAGAAGCAGGAGTAAGCCATTCAGTCCCTCCAGCCTGTTCCACCATTCAATCAGATCACGGCTGATTTTCACCATAAGGACGGGTCTCTACTCTTTCGCAACATTAATATTTCACAAGTTTTATCTCTTGCAAAAAAAAAACCATAAAAGCCAAGTGCTTGCTTTTGCTGTTTTTTTTCTGAATGCTGTGCTGGTTTACAGGTGCTTATCTACATTGCTACTTTACAAAACAAATTTGTTCATGGGGTGTGGGTGGGCCTTCTATTAGTGATTTTTTTTTAACAAAGGAGTGGCTTGCAAAAGCATGTAGCGTGGGAGTGAGTCATGTGTAGGTCAGACATGGGAGGGTGGAGGATTCCCCTCCCTCAAAGCACGAAGTGAACCAGATGGATTTTTAAAACAATGCAGCTTTCATGCGCTTTTTTTTTCTGGCACCAGCCCACAAAGGACTAGATTGCGATTTAAATTTCACAATGCGCCATGGTGTGATTTGAATTCATGACCTCTAGGTTGAGAGTCCACGACTGTATCCTTATACACAGCCTGTCTGCTGCCAGCCACAGCTCCACTGTTGGTGGCAGAGTGGCGGTACAAACTACTGTAGGAATCCCCCTGTAATATTAAAAGGGGCAGGGACGATCTACAGCAGCCAGGACTCTGCATCACAGAACTATCTCCCGAAGTGGTTCTGCGATGCGAGGCTTCATTTAGATTGCAGTGCTGCTGACAGCTACCCTAAAATGTGGTTTCACCCAGGATGAAAACGCCACTGGCAAGTACGAGCAGACCGCTGCAGGCGGTCACAGGCCACCATTTTATTCTGGCCACGGGAAGGCTGGGAGCTCAGCCACTCACACAGGCCACCAATGCATTTTTGGCATCGCTGGTCTGTATGGACCTTCCCATCAAGCAGAAATGAAGAGTAACATGTAGTTGCTGCTGGTGCCCTGAATTTAGCTCCACTGCGTAATTGGCTCAAGTTTGGAGCATCCAACGCATTGCAGAATCGAGAGAGAATGACTGTTGGCAGTGAGCAGCAATTTATCATGACTTAAAGCAGAAAGCCATGTACTTGCAGCCAACTGATATCTAAAGTTAAACACTCAAATCTAGTTAGTATTTGGCAAGGACGGAGATACGACGTGCCCCTGCTGAATAATAGTCAAGAAGGAAGCAATGAATCATGAACCATGTGTGGCCCTTGTATCCAACAGCACCATTCTAGAACAAGACCAGTACTGACCACGGCAATTCGAGGTTCCGAGTTTTACTTTTGCTTTGCGCACTCGAGTTCCAACAAAAGGAAAAGTTTCTATTTCTATTGGAACAGAGTCCATTTGTACATTTTTAAACTAAAGAAAAAAGCTAGTATTAACAGCAGGGATGTGTGTTGGGACTTCTCTTGCTCTCCATAGACATAAATGATATGATGCGGAGATGCCGGTGTTGGACTGGGTGGACAAAAATGAGACGTCGCACAACACCAGGTTATAGTCCAACAGTTTTTTTTTAAATTACGAGCTTTCGGAGCTGCTGCTCCTTCGTCAGGTAGGGGTACAGTCTACCTGTACCTCTACCTGACGAAGGAGCAGCAGCTCCGAAAGCTCGTAATTTTAAATAAAACTGTTGGACTATAACCTGGTGTTGTGCGACTTCTCATAAAATGATATGGGCAGAGAGAGATTAGCAAGATTTACTAATGACACCAAATTGGGGGGACTGAGGAAGAATGCAAAAAGGGCATAGGGGACTGGGCAGTTGTATAGCAAATGCAGCTCGACAGATATATGTGAAATGAAAAATTTGGGCCCGGGGAGGGGGGGGTAAAGAGAACAGAAATATACCCTAAACAGTAAAATTCTCAAGGAGTGAAGTAGTATATAATCATGGGGTGCAGATATGTAGAACTTTAAAATCAAAATTGCAAGTGGAGAAAGCCGTAACAAGGGCTAATGGGATCCTGGATTTTATATAACAGGGCATTGAATATAACGGCAAGGAGGTGGTGATGGATCTGTCAATTAGGGTAACAGTTTTACAGAAAGGATACGAGAACCATGGAAACGGTGCAACACAGATTTACGAAAAGGAGAGGAAATAATTATGGTGAGAGGCTTGAAAAACTAGAGGTGCATTCATCAGAGAAAAGAGGAGAACCAAATAGAAGCGTTAAAAGGGTTCGAGGGGGTAAAGTCAAAGATTGTTTCCACTGGTTGAATTGTGGCATAAATTCAGGATTAGTACAAGTATAAAGGGGGGGAGGTTAAAAGGATTATTTTTCACATGCAGGATTATCAGAATGTGGAATATTCACAGCATTTTAGCCGATATACACTCAAAAGAGGAAAAGTATTATTAAAGGTTACAGGAAAAGAGCAGGGCAATGGGATTGGTTAGCTCCAGAGTGGAGCTAGCACAGGCACAGTGAGATAAAATGGTCGCCTTCTGAGCTGAAATTTCTATAAATTTGAGTGTCAAATTTAAGATTCCTTTGAACCTCTGATTGCCTCAAACAGAATGCAGAGCTCAGATTTGCCATGGAAACAGCCTCAAATACCAGCAAACATTTCTATGTAAAGTAGACTATGAGGGTTAAAGCTAAATCTGTTGTTAATGGTCTGCAGGCAGCTTCTGCTGCAGCGGTGCAAAAATGTTGCACCCAATGTGTGGATTTGGATCTCAGCCTGTTACTTGTGTACCCTTACTGCACACCATTCTCACCGGGTTTACAGCCAAGCCATTTGCTGTGCCATCCCTGTGAAAATCCACGCTCTCTGCTGTCAAACTGGTTGGAAAGAACGAACGAACACACTTGCATTATTTAGCGCCTTTCGTGACCTCAGGATGTTCCAAAGTGCTTTGCAGCCCAATTAACTACTTTCGAAGTGTAGTCACTGTTGCAATGTAAGCAAATGCGGCAGCCAATTTGCGCACAGCAAGATCCCAAAACAGCAATGAGATAATGACCAGATGATCAGTTTTTTTTTTTAAGGTCATGTTGGTGAAGGGATAAATATTAGCCAGGATACCACTGCTCTTCTTTTCAGTGATATTAGTGGGCAAACGCTTCATCCATTCATAAAACATTCCTCTGTCTGCTATTTTAAAACACAGGCTTGATGACCCCCCTGATGGGAGTCAAGAACAAGTCTTAAGGTTGAAGCAGGGTCCGATAATTGGACCAGGGTGTGCAGCTGGAATTGCGTGCCCACTTTCAAGTCGTACATTGTGTCCTTATTTTATTATAGCTTCCTATGTCCACATCGATAATGGAAACCGTCCATACAAACGCACCACACTGTAATTACACTCAGTGGTGGTGCTGGAGGCACTATGGGGGGGAAATAAAGAGGGTGTAATGACAGCAAAACAAGTCCACATGGGCAGCCTCCACCACAAATGTGGACATCGGAATTATAATGGGAAAAGTTCACAGGAAGTGCACACAGACACAAGCTGGGTTAACATCTCCACTAAACTAACAGTCGCAGGAATGTCATATAAATGCATTCAGCATTGTCTGCTGATACTGTCAACTGTTTTGTATGGTGAAATGGGTTGAATCGAGCCCAGGATAGAGCGGTTTGTACACGGCCCGTGGAAAGAAAGGGCTTGGTGAATTGAATGACATTTTCCCGTCCTAGGCTTCCTAAGCTTTTATGTTGGCAGCTGTAAGCGCAGGATACAACAATGAGCAAGAATCTGGCTTTTGGGATTTAAAATAAAGCCCAGCTCTGGAGTTTTTTTTTAAAATAAAAAGGCCATCAGGAGAATCAATGTGGAGTACAGCAGTGCAAAATAAGGTAACACAATGTGATTCCTGCAGGACAACTACCAATTCAATTCGTGAGCAGTTAAAGCATTTGGTTGAAGTCTTGCTTTCTGAAGGATTGCTCAGTCCTAATACAACAATGCAGATAATACCAGCATGACTCAGCAGAAAGCGTGTTCCAAATAAGTACGTTGATGGCGTAACCCGTTTACAATGGCAGACTGGAGGTCAAGATACAGGGAGATCAGAAACTCGTCCCGTGTTGAAATCACAAGCAGCAATCTCTGTCCTTTAATCTAGAAGGGCACTCTGGCACCCTATTCTTTTACACAGTTTAATCAGCCCAGATGCCATGCAAAAGGAATGTGCGTTAACCCACCTGCCTGTGGCAATTCACAAAGTTAAAGCGACATACCCAAGAGAATCAAGAGTTAGCAATAGGACTGCCACAGGAGTATACTCAATCATCAATACCTCGCACCAGAACATATGGGCTGTGTGCGTGCCTCTACATAAGGCTTACTCCCTCTCGTTCTGTACTTCAATATTGTACACACTGAACTATGCTTCCTGTATACTATGCCAACAGTGTACAGTTGTATGTCTGTGTTATAATAATGGAAAATAAAAAATCTAGTCTTAAGTTAGTCAACAATTCACCACAGACACAGCTCAGATTGGGAATACAGTAGTTTGGGTCAAATAAAAAAAATTCAGGTACGGTCAGAGATCAAATACTTATTAAATTCCCTTCCACACAATACACGCCTCTTGTAAGAAAGTAAGGAACTTTGAATAGTGCTTCCTGTAACTTGGAAGTATGTGTCTTCGTAAGTAAACATTATTCCAATAAATGCTCATGTCTGAAGTAGTTTTACAAACTAGTTTTCCTCAGGAATACAATGCACGGTGATGTAGTGTCAGAAGAATGCACAGCCAAAAGAGGAGCTAAACATGGCTTCAGCTGGTAAAATACGTACCTTCAGGTCACGGCACTGTGACTGCAGCCAGTCATTGATGAAGCCCTGTGGATCTCTGGCAAAGCTCAGCATGAACTCCCTCTGTGTCTTGAGCTGGTTAATGGTCTCTATTGTTTCATGGATCTGTGCGAGTAAAACAGCAGGGTTACACGGTTTATACTTGGGAGCTGCACTGAACCTCAAACCCATGCTCTCCGACAAATAGGCTACTTAGATCTCTCTTCGCAATTAACTCAGAAAATACATTACTTATCTAGTCTGTGGAAATCGCCCGAATAATCTCTTCTGTACATGTTCTTCAGCTTAATAGGTAAAACCCCAACAGTTAGGGGCAATTTTTTTTTTTTTACATAGAGCAAATTCACAAATTTTATTAATTTTTCTTTTCTTCCTCAATGCTGTGCTATCTCTAAAGCATGCAGACAAAAATATTACAGAGCTACTCAAGACTCAACACGGATAAGCTGGCTATGGGCGAACTGGGCGGGCAATTGTTTTACATGAACAAGCCCCAATCCTTAGAGACATCTTTTTACAGTTTGCACAACAGCTCTGCCTGTTCTGTGAAAGATTTACAAACCCTTTATCGGGCACGGGGCTTTTTAAGAAATAAAAACAGGAAATGCTGGAAATACTCAGCAGGTCAGGCAGCATTTGTGGAGAGAGAAACAGAGTTAATGTTCCAGTTCTGACGAACGGCCATCGACCTGAAACATTAACTCTGTTTCTCTCTCCACAGATGCTGCCTGACCTGCTATGCGTGTTTCCAGCATTTTCTGTTTTTCTTTGATTTCCAGCATCCGCAGCATTTTGCTTTTGGCTTTTTAAGAATGTTGCCCAAGATTTAAGTCACTTTGTGGAGGAATAGCAACAGTTACACAAAGTTCACATGTAGCCTTCTGACAATATACGTAATCTCTCATTAAGATTCTTAATACGGTGCCCCTGAAGTGAATAATTTTTAAAATTATACAGGAGCAGATGTTTTGCAGGTTGTCAATTAGTGGCAATATCTCAATTTAGAGGTTAACGCATGAAAAAAAGGCCTCACACATTTGTAAGAGGACAAGGAAGATCTGGCCTAACTTATACCCAAGGAGAAACCACGGCTTTTCCTCACTCTTCAAAGTGACGTGAACACACTTTTCACTGTGAGTGGAAAAACTTGTTCGAAGGCGCAGCTCCTGGGGTTTTGATGGCGTGGGAAGAGGCACCACCTAGCTGTAATGTCACAAAGTTTTCAGGTGCAAACTAAGTACACGGATTCCCAAGAAACAATCAAGCTAGACTTCACTCCTATGGAGGAATGCATGGAAGCCCTGAATGAAGAACTAACATTTAAAAAAAAAATCTTGCACATTTATCAAGATGAGCATTTAATTTTGTAAGTACATAAGGAAGCATGGACTGGGAAAAAGCTATTTGGCTCATGGAGCACACTCCCCGCCCCCCCAGTATATCATCCACATCAGCAGGGCCTCCACCCAACCCAACCCAGAAATTCCCAGGCAATGGAATTTAAATCAGATAAAAACCAACAAAAATCCAAATATTTCTGCCATGTACTGACTAACACGCCATAAGCCTTCAATCCCACTTTCTGCGAGATAATCAGCCAACTTCTTTTTAAAGGAGCTTAGTGAATTAGCAACAAAGTCCATTCCATCAGAGAATAAAAATTCCTACTAATCTCTAGCCTCGCATGAGGTTTGACTAGTTTGGATGTACAATCTCTAGTCTCAGGACTACAACTGAATTCAAAATATACACAGCCCTTTCACCATCTAGGGCTTCAATAAAAGGTCATCTCACCAGAGCGAGGTGCAGAGAGAGTCTTCACTCAGGTCTCAACACTGGATTTACACTACAGTTCAGTGCCGGTGTAAAGTCAAAGTTGTTTGCCCAGAACCACAAATGTACTCAAAAGTTAGAATGTTCCAAGCTAACCTTATTATCGAGAGCAGCAATTTCCTGCTGGCTAGCAGTAGAAAGAAGAAAGGAATTCATCTGAGTCTTTAGTGTGTCATCCACTTCTACATCAATATCATAACAAGCAGTCTTCTTCTGATCATTTGGGTCCACACTGAAACATCAAATGGAGATGGGATTATATTATAGAATACAATGACATGCACCGAAGCTGCAGTTATATTCGCTCACTACATGCATTAGTCTGGTTAGAGTATAGATACCTCAAATTTAGCATCAAACACAGGCTAAATCAAAGTGACACACAACACTGACAGCCCAATATGTTATGGAGTTACAGGCTACATGTTTGCACTAGTGATTCTGCACAAGGAGTTGCTGGTTTTGAACTCTTATGGGCTTTCTGCAGGGTAAATGCATCAGACCGGAGGCCCGAGTTGGAGTCTAAGAAAGTTAGAACAGTATAATACTGACACTTTGCAAAGCTTTAAACCAGTGAAATATACAGCAAACCACATATAGAACCCATTCAAAGAAATGATGCCCAAACAGATTAGTAGAGTGTATTTGGAGAAACACATTTACAGTATAGTCAGAACTTAATGGGCCGGAATTTGCGGTGGGTAATAACGGTGAACAGACAGCGTTTGCCACTATTACCACTTCCCTGAAAAATTAATTTTAATTTTGTGGAGTGTCAAATTTCTCCATTATGATAAAAATTACTATTTAAAGAAACTTTTTAAAAAAATCTGTATTTAAAAAAAAAGTTTGTTCAAGATTATTTTAGGTTCTACCTTATCCCCACGTGAGAGCACCAATCTTTGTTTTGCTCTTTAACATTTTTAAAAAGTCTGGATAAAAGCAGGTTCTCATTTCCTGCTCCCCTGTCTGTGAGGATTCTGCCATGTGATTGGCTGCTTAGACAGCTTGTTGACATCACAGTAGATTGCGCGAGGGGATTCCCATTAAATGGCACGTGTCGAAAAGGGCAGATTTCTTTGGGGCCAGCGGCGAATGCTTTTGCCGCTGACCGCAAATTCCGGGCCAATGTTTAAGAACTTTTTATAAATGGATCAAGCTCAAATTCTTGTGCAGCAGGAACAATGTCAGCAATACTCACCTGATAATATGGTTGATGATGATTGGTTCAGGAGGCATCAGCAGAGCATGTAGTCTCTGAGGGATTTCTGAGAACTTCATTCGCTGACACTCAAAGATCTGCAGCAAAAGAAGCATATTCAATAAAAACAGGATTCCGTTTTCAGTTCAAAGTAAGAGCTGCATATACCATTGAAAAACCATTGCAATTTGTTAAAACAATGATTATAATCCGAATACCAACTATAATTCCAAATTAGTGCTCAAAAGCTACTCCACTCGACTACAATGTCTGACGCAGTCATTTAGAAGTTCTGATTCAGTCAGAAATCTCGACACCTTTTGCACTGTTCACATCTAAATCAGCACCCAGGTTGAGCCCTACCTCAGGGCTAGCTCTCAACCAATACAAACCTTAAAAAAAGTCATTCATCTCATGGCTGTGCAACATTACTGGTGCAGAATGACTGCACATTCACCTACATAGCAGCCTCTGCACTCCAAAAAGTTACTCATTATGTGAAGAGATTGGAGATATTTCGATAGAAGACGCGATCTAATTGTAAATATTCATTTTTATCTTGTGGTTGATCAAACGCCTTTATAGAGTTCAACCATTATGAACTAGAAAGCAAAATCTCCCAATATTTTTCAAAAGCCAGGTCTACTACTTTTCATGTGGTTCTGTATTTTAATACGGTACATGCCAGCTTGAAAATATCAGTGGACAGCGAAACAGAGTTAACGTTTCAGATCTGATGAAAGGTTATCGACCTGAAACGTTAACTCTGCTTCTCTCTCTACAAAGGCTGCCTGACCGGCTGAGTATTTCCAGCATGTCCTGTTTCCCCCCCCCCCCCAGATTTCCAGCATCCGCAGTATTTTGATTTTGAAAATATCAGTGCCCAAATCGGCTTAGTTTCCACATACATAGTAACATACTTATGGAAATGGTCAACCTGCCTTATTGCCGTGAGCAGATCCACATGCGAATGCCTCCTTAGACACATCCATATGGTAGACTGAGTATTCGCATTGTCGCTAGGATTTCAGTGACTTGTAATGGTGGCTGAGAGAAATTTTGGTACGTTTATCTGAATTGTGAAAAATGCTGAGTGGCGCAGTTACAGATTCTATCCTTCCAAACTTGAGGGTTGCCTGGAGCCAGATTTTCAGCTGTAGAAAACTAGGGCAAGGTATTGGTGGCGGGAACAACTTGAAATCATGAATTAAGAATCTCGTAAAACATTGAAGTGTATTATTGGCTTAGCTGTGATGTTTTTCCCCATCACCTATTTGCACCAATATATGAAAACAGCTGAACAGTAACACTGCATTCTAAAGGCACACAAGTACACTTACTCTGTCTTGACACCTAAACTGAATCATGTCTGACCAAGGCAGTAATCTACTTAAATAATATCAATTAGATTAGAACATAAGAAATAGGAGCAGGAGTCGGCCATTTGGCCCCTCGAGCCTGCTCCGCCATTTAATGAGATCATGGCTGATCTGATCTTGGGCTCAGCTCTATTTCCCTGCCCGCTGCCCATAACCCTTCACTCCCTTATTGTTCAAAAATCTGTCTATCTCCACCTTAAATATATTCATGATGCACCTGAAGAAGGAGCAGCGCTCCGAAAGCTCGTAATTTTAAATAAAACTGTTGGACTATAACCTGGTGTTGTGCGACTTCTCATTAAATGTATTTAATGACCCAGCCTCCACGGCTCTCTGGGGCAGAGAATTCCACAGATTTGCGACCCTCAGAGAAGAAATTCCTCCTCATCTCCGTTTTAAATGGGCGACCCTTTATTCTGAAACTATGCCCCCTCGTTCTAGATTGAGGGGAAATATCCTCTCTGCATCGACCCTGTCGAGTCCCCTCAGTATCTTATATGTTTCAATAAGATCACCTCTCATTCTTCTAAACTCCAATGAGTATAGGTCCAACCTGCTCAACTTTTCTTCATAAGTCAACCCCTTCATCTCAGCAATCAACCTCGTGAACCTTCTCTGAACTGCCTCCAATGTAAGCACATCCCTCCTTAAATAAGGAAACCAAAACTGTATGCAGTACTCCAGGTGTGGTCTCACCAATACCCTGGACTTCCCTACTTTTATACTCCAACCCCCTTGCAATAAAGGCCAACATTCCATTTGCCTTCCTGATTACTTGCTCTACCTGCATGCTAACTTTTTGTGTTTCATGCACAAGGACCCCCAGGTCGCTCTGTACTGCAGCATTTTGTAATCTCTCTCCATTTAAGTAATAATTTGCTTTTTTATTTTTCTTACCAAAGTGGATAACCTCACACTTTCCCTCATTATACTCCATCTGCCAAATGTTTGTCCACTCACTTAGCCTATCTATATCCCTTTGCAGATTCTTTGAGTCCTCTTCACAACTTGCTTTCCCACCGATCTTTGTGTCATCAGCAAATTTGGCTACATTACACTCGGTCCCTTCATCCAAGTCATTTATAGATTGTAAATAGTTGAGGCCCCAGCACCGATCCCTGTGGCACCCCACTAGTTACCGTTTGCCAACCGGAAAATGACCCATTTATCCCGACTCTCTTTTTTCTGTTAGTTAGCCAATCCTCTATCCATGCAAATATATTACCCCCAACCCTGTGAGCTCTTATCTTGTGCAGTCACCTATTATGTGGCACCTTATCAAATGCCTTCTGGAAATCCAAATACACCACATCCACTGGTTCCCCTTTATCCACCCTGCTCGTTACATCCTCCAAGAACTCCAGCAAATTTGTCAAACATGATTTCCCTTCTGACAACGTGCCAACCCGTCACTCTGATCAGGCATCTGGGAGGGCAGCTGGTCTTCCCAGCTGTGATGCCAGGCGCTGTCTACATTTGCATGGGCGTGCTGTCTGCAATTTGAAGGTGGCAACATCACAGAGACTACAAGTGATGCTGGTCAATCGACGGACCGGTCGGTTGGTGGACGGGGAAGGAGGAGGTGCCTCAGCTCCCCCAAGCTCTGTACAGACAGGTCGATTGTCCAACTGAATGGAGTGGCTCTGTTTGCAATGAGTGGTTGAAGTGACTCGAGCTGCACAGCTCGCTCCAGATGTTGTGCACGGTGATGATCAGAGCTGCCGTGTTTACACGTCTAATCACAGGGCTGTGTGTGGACGTTAAAAATTAAATCTGTATTAGCTATCTCACACCACTGATGCCAGTCAATGCTAACATTGCACAGTGCATGTCTGCCAGTAATCAGTAAGGGCTGGTGAGACTGGAATACCAAGTGACTTTCACAGGCCGCAGTACAAAGGGAGACGGAATGAATCACAGAGCTGCACAGTTTCACTATCGTGCTATTTTGACTCTGGAGTCCAGGCAGCAAGCTGATAATATTTGCCTGCAATTTGTGAAAGAAAAGCACCATTGCAGAGCAAACAAGACACCATTCACCCCCAGTCTTCTCCCCAACTCTTCGAACGTCCCACGGAGCTTCACCGAGCCGTCAAGGCAAAACCGAGCCAAAGGCGGAGCTATTAGGAGTGGCGACAAAATGCTCGGTCAACGAGGTGGGTTTTAAGGAGGAGAGAGGGGTCGAGGGGTTTAAGGGAAGGAATTCCAGTGCGTGGGGCCTAGGCGGCTGAAGGCACGGCCGCCAATGGTGGGGGTGGGGGAGAGAGATACACAAAGTTGCCAGAGCCAGATGAACGGAGCCTTTGAGAGGAGGTTGTGGGGCTAGGAGGATGATGTTAGAGATAGGGAGGGGCGGGGCCATGAAGGGATTTAAACATGAGGATGAGAAGTTTTAATTGGAGGCGTTGGGGGACTGTGATAGGATAACAGCAGGAGAGTTTTGGATGAGCTGAAATTTATGGAAGGTGGAAGATTTTAACAAAAAAAAAATCACCAGAAATCAGAATCATGTGTAGCGTCCCACAGTAAAAGAGAAATCTGTCTAATCTCAGTATTCCTAGAAAATATTAATCCTATGAAACTACCCAAGTGAGTATGTTTGCAGCCCATGTGTGTAAAGCACATGCCAAGCAGATTAGTATTTACAAAGATTAGATACAGGAGTACTAATCTAGCTAGTGGAAGCGACATCTCTTATGTAAGAATAAAGCTTTGTACTCAGAGGTTGTACAGTTCAGGCCTTGAGAGACTTGGTCATTGTCCACCTGTGATTTTCTGTTACTGATGCGCACAAATGGCAATATAGATCAGTTACATGAGTAATAAAGAAAATGCTTCAGAGTAGTTTATAAGTAGGGGTGTCCAGGCGTTTTGTCCCAAATGGGCAACTTCTCTCTCTACGTCTCACAGAGGGCGCCATATTTGGAATACTATACGAGTACCTTCAGGAGGATTTGTGCATTGATTTGAAGGGGTTAAACCTCAAGTTATAATGACAGACTGACATACTCATTGGAGAAAAGATGAGAACACATGATTCACTGCCTTAAAATTACATTAAAGCCATTTAAACTGTAATTTCAGATCTAGACAACCTCAGTAAAAAAAAAATTAGCAAGCTGTAACCAAGATTAAGGGTTACAATCATCCCGATATTGGAGCAGAGGTGTGGGAAAGCCTCCATTAAACGTATTTTGCATGGTAGCATTACAGTCAGCAGATAAACATCTGGTCAAAGGGCAGTGTGCTAATCCATTGTGACACTCGACCAATGCTCACTTTAAGCTGCACGGCCGCGCAGCTGTCTGGAGGTCCCACGCAGCCGGCTCTTGAATGGAAAAACCGTGCATGTGCGTTAAAGGGGCCGCAACCCCCTCCCAAAAAATTAAAGGGAACATTGCGCTCAAGTCTCTTCATCGTCTCGTTTGAAGGCACCCTGAATTCAAGAGCAGTTGTTTGTGTGAAGTATCGCCTCCCACATCCCAAGGCATGCCTAACAGCAGTTCACAGAAAATGGTTCAAATCCAGCTGGTGAGAACAACCCACTTTTAATGCACCCTTCATTCCCACCTTGAGTAGGATGACTGCAGTGAAGTGAGAACATGGAGTTCAAACATAATTTTGATCAATACAATAAAAACGGAATGGATTTTTTTGCAGGAGGCAGGGGGAGGTTAAGAGCAACAATTGGCCTTTGCAACAGTATCACTTGGCACTGGTCGAGTATAAAATTACATTTTTACTCCATTTTTAAAAAGACAATGCATTACTGCAGGGGTGTCCCAACTACTGCCAGTGGGCTACAAGAGACCCACAAGCTCGGACAATTCAGCTGCCAAATCCCTCGCAGCTCAGCTCTATTTGCACTTATATTTCTTATTTGATAGTTTGCTCGAAATGTGTGAACCTGGAGGTTTGTATAATTGGTGGATAAAGCCTAAATCCGAACACCGAGATCTGTTAGCATCCATGGCTCGAGGTATACGGGAATTAATGGCACACACCTAAGCAGACCACAAAGACAAAAAGCTTGGGCATTCCTGCATTATTAAATATAAATCAAAAAGTACGGTCACCTTTACTTTCACAGACTCTAGTGATTAAACTAATGTGGAAGTTGTGTGAGGTTTCACTGACGTTTAAGCACTCTCGTTACCTGGTCATTCTTGCTGATTCAGCGCGTTCACATATAGACACAGAGCACACCGATAATTACCTGCTGGAGGTATTTGTCACAGTTGATGAACTCCCGCTCGTGGGAGTCCTGCAGCTTGTGGGTTTTAATGTACTGCCAGAGAGCCTGGATGATGACGGGCCTAGTCTGGGTGTGGATGCCCAGCAGACGTGCCAGACGAGGATCCAATTTAAACTGGGGTGGCTGAGAAAGAAAATACAAGGGAATCATTCCACAGACCCAGCAATGCCACCTGATCTCCCCTATGTACAGGCTGCTGCCAGTGTCTGCATGCAGGAGTTTCTGATCTGCTGGTGAAGTTAATGTGTTTGCTGCCACCTTCAGGCTCCAGAGGCTGCAGACCCAGTTGTTTACACCATCCAAGAATCTCAAAAAATAAAATTCAACATGTTTCTAGTAACCAAATATGCCAGGATTTGGGCCCGTGGTAGGTCCAGAACTGGCCCAGTGACTCACTTAACAAGCAGGAGTATTAATGAGGTGTGCATTTCATCCCTGCCATAGAACACCTTTCTCCTGCTTACTGCCCAAACTGACCCTTTCAGCAAAGGGCAGGATGAGGAAACACTGCAAGCAGCAGAAGTTACCCAAGCATGGCTTACTGATTAATCTTTCTCTTTTCAACCTTGGCAGTGTTTCGCACTACGGATTTTGGCCCTTTACTTAGGTTTCTCAATTTGAGAGATTGGCTGAGAGAAAGGAGAAGAGAGCAGAGTCCTGAACTTTGCCCAAAAGTCAATAGGCTCGTTTGAAAGGGCTTACTGTAAACACAGTACAATGATAAACACCCTGAAGTAGCCAGGGATTTAGTGGTGGCTGAAAGTCCAGAAGGGGCAAGGCTACAAGTTAGTGTGCTGCTTTCTGTCAACTCCCAGCACATTTCAAACCTCAACGAATCGGACTTTTTGGTTTCCCTCCAATCTTCTCTTTTGAAGGGGTTAGTTCATCCTGGGGTTCCACGGGGGCTGGGTACCTTACGATACCTTACCCGATTGGCCATTTATTCACGTGTGAGCTTAGACGGCGATAGCTGGCAGATTACTTGACTGTGAGCTCCAGCACAGAAAACCCAATCCTGTCCGCCCTTGATGTCCACACAGGCGCAGATCCCAGCAGGAGTCACCAGATAGCAATCAGGAGCAGCAGCAGCCCCGGCTAGCTTTTTTCTTGCATGAGCCACGGGCAACCCATTGCCACCTCAGCTGGAATCCACTAACCTCAGCACAGATCAGAGGTCAACCGAGATCCTTTATAATTCGTATGTTTCAGCTACTCAATGCCTTGAACCAACTGAGCCATTGGGCAGCTCAAATGACATGAACAGCAATTTATATCCTTTGCCAGCTCTGGGCATTTAAAACTCATTAAAATATCTCAAGGAAACATACTTGTGGATTTAGTATGTCTAGAGCTAATAAATGATCAGGTGTAACTGTACATAAGAAATAGGAGCAGGAGTAGGCCATTCGGCCCTGCTCCACCATTCAATAAAATCGTGGCTGATCTTCTACCTCAACTCCACCTTCCCGCACTATCCCCATATCCCTTAATTCCCCAAAAATCTATCGCTCTCAGCCTTGACTAAGCATTCACAGCCCTCTGAGGTAGAGAATTCCAAAGATTCACCACCCTCAGTGAAGAAGTTTCTCCTCATCTCAGTGCTAAATGGCCGACCCCTTATCCGGAGACTGTGACCCCGTGTTCTAGACTCTCCCGCCAGGGGAAACATCCTCCCAGCATCTACCCTGTCAAGCCCCTTAAGAATTTAATATATGTTTCGATGAGATCACCTCTCATTCTTCTAAACTCTAGGGAATATAGGCCTAGTCTACTCAATCTCTCCTCATAGGACAATCCCCCCATCACAGGAACCAGTCTAGTAAACCTACGTTGCACTCCCTCCAAGGCAGTTATCCTTCCTTAGATAAGGAGACCAAAACTGTACACAGTCAACCCATTTTGCTTACCTGGTAATCCAGCATCAGTAACACTGTGCAGCGCACGTTCACATCTCCTGGTCTTTTCACTTGGAAGCCATCAGTCTCTTGGGTTGTGGCTGTCCTGTGCCACTGAGTGGAGTTAATGAAGCACAGTTACCACTTTGTATAACTAAGAGCAACTCATTCTTTCAGCAGATACATCAGCAGGATTCTTCAGAGAATCCTCTGTGCAATCATGCTCTCACTTACAGCCAATGCAATTGCATGAGAGAATGCCCTATTTTAGCCAAGAGTGCACTCGACTGTTGGAGGCACAAACGCTCTGGCATTCCATCAGTTTCACCTCTTAATGGTTCAAAGTCCTCTGTGTCACTTACCAGTATTTAGTCCCACTTCTAGACCGGAGTGCAAGGCTGATTGTTGAACTAAATGACACTCGCGAGCAATGTTTCCGTTAAGATGAGCGGCCGCGCAGCGATCTGGAGGTCCAGCGCAGGCCACTCAACGGCTTTATAATGAAAAAAAAACGCGCATGCGTGGTCCCCCCCAAAAAAATTAGCGGGAACATTGCTCACGAGTTATGCTACGACAGCCAGCAAGAAGGCTTTTACTGAGATCCGGCAAACCTCAGTCAGTTTCTATTGTAGGGAATGGACAAGTTACAGGATGCATGTGGGTCCTTCCCATGACATACCGTACCCTGGCAAGAGGAGACCCAAACTGATGTGGTCTCAAGAGGCTGCCACCACGATGTTACTATTTTACTGCAGACAGAAAATACTCACTTCAATCTTCAAATGTCCAACTGTCGGTATTAAAATTGAAACAAATACGATGCAGCGCAGTTGAATTATTCGGTCACAGAGTGCACATCACTCCAGTCTGCTTACCTCAACCAGGTGGTTGTCAGGTCCATAGAGGTCTTTATCCAGCTCAATCACAAGGGATTTGAAGAAGGAGGAAAACTTCCGTTTCTGTTTAGTAGCGTCATACTTCGATACAGCTGACTACACATGCACAAAAATAAGATTTCATAAGCTGCCTGCAGTTTAATACAGATCAGTAGATGATTCAGTGAAACTGAAGATACCGATTCCCTTGCAGTTTTTCACCATCAATTTCCAGTGACCACCTTCGAATGCCCCCCCGCCTCTTGTGGTCTGCCAAAGCTACGTGCCTCTTGTGGCCGAGTGCCAAGGCGAGCACCCTGCTTCTGGCCTCTCGGTGGGCTGCACTAGAAGCCATGTGACAGCTGTCCAGCAACAACTAACCCACTAAGTTTCCTCTGCTGCACCACGCCCGCCCCCCCCACCCAAAACGATGCCTGGATTCGGTTTAGCACCTTCCCACAGCAGGTCAAGCTACAATCAAAATCTGGGTGGAATTGGGGCCTACAACTCAATGCTGGTCAGTGCAACAAAGCAAATTCTTGACGACACACATAATCAGAACCTGACCGGCTTATTCATTATACCGTTGCTAAGGAATGTGGAGAATGGTACGACAGGCTAGGGGGAATCCTTGATACACCCTGTCCCCAGGCAACTTTGTGATCTTGGCTGGGATATCAGGGGAGAAATTGTGTGAAGGCTTAACATAGGAAACATCTATTGGGGAGGATGGGGGGGGGGTGACAACGGCAAAGAAAAGAGAAAGAAAAATACAAATCTTACATCTTCTAAAAGCCTTCCTTCTACCCGAAGCTCCCAGGATGCCACGGTTCCTTCCCCATCTTCGGCATCCGGTTTTGCAGGGTTGAACGTATTCGAAATAAATATACGAAGCTTTCGCTTTTGCTGAAAAAACAAAAGGGAATTTTAGCTTAAAGTAAGTTTTTTCATCTGTCGCGCAGAAATATTGGCCCAAAAATTCAGCCGTTCTCGGGTGAGTACTCAGTGCGTACTCACCCGTATTCGTTCCCGAAGTGCCAGTTTCCTGCATGCACGGGAAACCGGCACTTCCGATATTGCGAAGGGGGCGGTTCCTAGGTGAACCGCGTGCGCTCTAGAGGCTGCGCGCACGCAGCACACTGAGGTTTTTTTTCAGGTTTCAACGCGAGGGTAAGTATGGAATATTCTACGCAAGTAAAAAGGAGGCGTAAGACCCCTTTTGAACAAGGTAAGTAGTTAATTAAGTATAATTTTAAATTTTTTTCAACAGGTTTATCTTTTTTTTTTAGAGACTTGAAAGAAAGGTAAGTTTATTTTTATAACTTTTAAAAAGTATTTTAATTTTTTCAAAAATTTAAATTTTTGTTTAAAGTGGTTAATTTATTTAACTATAGTTATTTTATTAATGTGATGGTTTAAAAAAAAAATTTATTTGAGGTTTAGCTGTTCTTTTGGGGCCGATTTCAATTCATAGATTTGACAGGTCTTCCTGTCAAATGAAAGATGGTCTGCTGCCATTGGCTCTCCATGGCCCACGTGATCCCAGGGGTCGCATCGCACTAACTGCGCCCCTGGAACACGCAAGCACTGCGCGCCGGCACTAGGGAGAGGCCCAGGACCCGAAGTTCCTGCGGGGGCAAACAAGAACGGCAGACGCAGCAGGTGATATCGCGCGCGATCCTTACCCCCGCGGCAAGCCTCCGAATCGAATTTCTAGGCCATTATCATTGTACTGAAAGAGCCTCTAAAGCAAGCTACTGAGGAATCCACACAGCTAGTTTAGGTTTGCCTGGTTTAGAATGCATGTTCTTTCTCCCATGCGACACATCCCACTTGCATTTCAGTATTTGGGTGGCTTAAAAAAAGGATTGGATTTGGATCACTATTCTTTTGTCCTGTTATTTCGGTTGAGTTTCGAATTCCTCCCCTTACTCCTCCTCTCCTAAAGGGGGACAGTTCCATAGGTACTGGCAATCGTACTGTACCTCACCCACGTGTTTGCTCTTGATAGGCAAGTCCAGATAGTGTGTGCTGGTGTCATGCTAAACTGTAGAAAATCACAATCCTATCCTCATTCATCCGCTAACTTAGCACAGAGTGAGGATCATAGGAACGGGAGCAGGCCATTCAGCCCCGTGAGCCTGGCTGATCTGTACCTCAACTCCATTTACCCGCCTTGGTTCCGTAACCCTTAATACCCCTGCCTAACAAAAAGCTAGCAATCTCAGCTTTGAAATGATTAACCTAGTCTTTGGGGGAAGAGAGCTCCAGATTTCCAACCTAGATCAACCCTCGCTGGGCTGCAACGGTCCAGCACCACACCACCCAGTATATGCATTCATGAGGCATGAGTGGAACTCTGAATATTTCAAGTGCACAGACAACATCGGGGGTTCTTAAAAATAGTAGGAAGGTGGTGGTTACCAACGCTCGCTTTAAGCTGCGCAGCACTCGAGGTCCCACGCAGCCGGCGAGCCAGCTTTTACATGCAAAAACCACGCATGCACGGATTTTTGAATGGGCCACGCAGTCCAAATAAAAATGAGGGGAAACATTGGTGGTTACTCCACAGAGAGTCAAAATCTCTGCTGCAAATGACACCTCAATGTTTTGGCTCTCAGAAGGAGACCCAATTTATCAATTATCCGCCTTGCGCTGTCGTAACAGCGGCCGTGAAGAATTTATTACCTCGCTAGGCTACCTACACTGTTAAAATGGATTAAGTGCCACTGAATTAACCCGCAGGGCATGAATGCTATCGCAAGCAGATCAATTTGTGGTCAGTAAGCGAATGGAATCGCAACCAGATGTGAGATCAAGGTCGAGAAAAGGAGCCAAAATGGAGCTTCGAAGCCCAACATCGAACAGTCTTGAAGGAAGCCTTATTACACCCCCTACTCTAAGTAATATTGCGATACATGCTATCTATTCCATACAAAGTTCACATACTTCACGGAATGATAAACTGGCACTCAAATATTAGCCATAATTTTTGGAAAAAAGACACCAGATGCTCATAATCTAAATTGGCACACAAAAGACAAACGGTTACATTAAAATGAATAATTACAAAGAATGAAACTGCTGTAACACACAAGTCCTATTGGTTATGCAAAGGTCTTTCCACAATGAAAAGTTTCAAAGAATCTCGTTCCATTCTCAGAAACTGTTTAATACCAGGTTTTGACACTAGATTAAAAAGTGTCAGAGCCTGATTGCTTTAAAATCAAGTTTTAGTAGGACGAGGTACAGATTGTCTCCAAATAACCGAGCTAGTGCAATACATTTTACCTTTATTGGTCTTTTCAATGCCTCCTGGATGTCCAGGCGTTTCCTCATTATAGTCTGGTCCAGCTTCCTCTCAAAAGCCAGCAAATCCATGTAGGCTTGAGACTCTGGCACAAGCTCCCGAATCTATAACAAAAAGAATAATGTAAACACTGACGATCACCAAAACGGCCCTTTTCAAAGCCACAAATGACATCCTCGGTGACTGTGGTGCACTATCCCCCCTTGCCTTCCTCCACCTGTCTGCAGCCTTTGACATGGTCTACCACACCGCCCTCCTCCGTTGTCCAGCTGGGTGGGACTGCCCTCGCCTGGTTCCACTCTTATCTATCCAGTCGGAGCGAGAGAATCTCCAGCAATGGCTTCTCTTCCTGCCCTCGCGCAGTTACCACTGGAATCCCCCAAGAATCTATACTTAGACCCCTCCGCTTTTTCATCAACACGCTGCTCCTTGAAGACATCATCTGAAGACAGGAGGTCAGCTTCTGCATGATGCGGACACCCAGCTCTACCTCCTCACCACCTCCCACAACCCCTCCATTGCCTCTGTGTTGACAGACTGCTTGCCCAACATCCAGTGTTGAATGAATCGTAATTTCCTCCAGTTAAACATAGGGAAGACCAAAGCCATCGTCTTCAGCCCCTGCCACTGTCACCGGTTCCATTCCCCCTCCCCAGCAATTATCGCAGGCTGAACCAGAATGTTCTGAATTGGATTTGAACCCAGGTCCCAGTAGTGTAAGTCCACATCAAACCCACTGCATTGCAGTTGCCTAGAACATATCAAGCATTAACCAAAAGATTGTCTTGCTCCCCATCAGCCCTAGTGGCCACTTTATACATATTGATTGACAAAGGCTTATGATCAGCTCACCTAACCTGCCTTCAGCTAGGGAATAGTGCGTGAAAATTACTTTTTAAATTCAAAACCTTTGGATCAGGTGCCTGAGGTGAAGAATGTAGCGCAGGAAAACCTTTAACAAAAAAAGAGGAAATACTTACCCTCTGAGGTAGAATTTTATCTGCCATTTTCTTCTTCTTCGCACTATTCAAATGAAAGAATAAACATGTTACCCTGGCAACTGATCTTCCAAAACCAAACACTCCAAAATGGAGCCCGTTTAATATTCAGGCAGAGTGCAATGACCATTAGAACCACAAGGCACCATAAGAGGTTGCCTGGCACAAACGGACATGAAAACACTGCCAAAACAACGACAGAAACATGACCCGCGCTCCCAGCAACTTCTGCAATTAATCACAAAACTGATCAAATGTCAGGACAAAATGAGATCACACAATTATCCAGTTATTGTAAAGAAAAAACATTTCTGCATTAAGCACTTTACTCTCAATAAGTTTTTAATATTTTTAAACTGTGTTCCTTTCTAATTTCCTCCCCACATCCCCTAAAGACACCACCTCTTGCTGCATCCTCCCTTCCATTCACTTAATCGTTGGCGGCTGTGCCTTCAGCTCTTTAGGCTCCATGCTCTGGAATTCCCTCCCTAAAGCCCTCCGTCTCTCGACCTCCCACTATTGGGGTAAAGCTCAACGGATACAGGCAGCCATCCAGCGCCTCGTCTAAGTGGCTATACTTCATGTGTGAACCTGGACAGTGAGTGCCAGCAGGCTATTTGATGACATGGGGGAGAAGATACAATAGCAACGTTGAATCCTGCCATGAACCTAACGTACACATACGTGTGCACTTCAAGAAGAGTCATTGGATAGTGATCAGGAGAGGAAAAATCAGCCCGGGAGTAGAGTAGTGACATGCAGTGCCCAAACTGCTCCCCTGGCTGAAATCCCCAACCTGAGCACACAGCAAGGGGCGATCTTCTGAACTACAGTCCCCGCCACTCACCCCATCTACACTCCACGCAGGCAGCCACCTAAAGCGAACAAGTCGTGTTAACACCAAGGCGCCTCCTATAAATGGTGGGGATTGTACAAGGCGTGCACACTGAACGCTGCATTTACCGACTAAGCCATCCGGGACATTTCTAGGCAGGTTTCTCCACATTAATGGCTGGTAAAGATAAATATGATGAAGCACAAAGAAGATGAAATAACTGCAGTATCTGAATGGCTGACATTGGCTATTGCAAGAGTCCCACTGTATGAAGAATACTGATTTTATTAGTTGAAAATGTTCATCTTGCATCTCTGCAGAAGCATTGTGTTTGCTGCTGGTAAGACCACTATTCTGGCGAACAGAATATTAAAAAATTCAGCAATTATGGGGTACTATAATGCTTTGGGCTAGAGGGAGGAAAAAAAATAACCAGGCTTCCTGCTCCTGATCGTTGTCAGAAGGCGTACAGATATGGACATCGAATGGAGGCAGGTTCACCCTACACCCAGTTTGGCTGTGATGCCCAAAACAGTCAGCCAGCCAACACTCACTTCCTTGACTCATACATAAAGCGTGGTCACTCGGGCGAGGCATTTGAAGGCTGCCGATGCCTGCGGAGCCTCACCCTGCATGTGATAGCACCTTACAGGGAAGAAAATTAACAAGAAATTCATTCCTGGGACGCTAAGAACAATACTGGTGCCCCTGCCTCTGAAAACAGCGACCGTTTCAAAGCGCATCATTTCTGGCAAAGTTAGTTTGCGCTGAATAACGAGGAACTTAATTTCTGAAGAGGTATCGGACGTACTTGTGATTGCGGTTTTGGGCTGCCTGTTGCTGCACCTGCTGAATCTGCTGTGGAGCTGGCCGCTTGCGAGACTGGTCCATCATCGACTGAGGCATGCCTGGTCGCACTGCTGGGCTCCCGCCATACGAAGGGCCCGGAGGACCCATAGAAGCACCTTGAGGTGGCATGCGGCTGCCCGGAGGCATCCCTGGACGCTAGTTAAATGGAAGAAAACAAAATGAGACGTGGAAGGAATTTGACTGCACCAGGAAAAGCTGGAATCAACAACAACAACTTGTATTTATGTAGCGCATTTAACGTAGTAAAACGTCCCAAGGTGCTTCACAGGAGTACTAGAAGACAAAACATTTGACACCTGAGCCATATAAGGAGAAATTAGGGCAGGTGACCAAAAGCTTGGTCAAAGAGGTAGGTTTTAAGGAGCGTCTTAAAGGAGGAGAGAGAGGTAGCGAGGCGGAGAGGTTTAGGGAGGGAATTCCAGAGCTTAGGGCCCAGGCAACAGAAGGCACGGCCACCAATGGTTGAGCGATTATAATCAGGGATGCTCAAGAGGGCAGAATTAGAGGAGCGCAGATATCTCGGGGGGTTGTGGTGCTGGAGGAGATTACAGAGATAGGAAGGGGCGAGGCCATGGAGGGATTTGAAAACAAGGATGAGAATTTTGAAATCGAGGCGTTGCTTAACCGGGAGCCAATGTAGGTCAGTGAGCACAGGGGTGATGGGCGAACGGGACTTGGTGCGAGTTAGGACACGGGGCAGCCGAGTTTTGGATGACCTCAAGTTTATGTAGGGTAGAATGTGGGAGGCCAGCCAGGAGTGCGTTGGAATAGTCAAGTCTAGAGGTAACAAAGGCACGGATGAGGGTTTCAGCAGATGAGCTGAAGCAAGGGCGGAGACGGGGCGATGTTACGGAGGTGGAAATAGGCGGTCTTAGTTATGCCGCAGATATGTAGCCAGAAGCTCATTTCAGTGTCAAATATGACACCAAGGTTGCGAACAGTGTGAATCAGCAAACAAACTCCCCACACCACAATGTCAACAATCGGATTTTTGATGAGAAAATGCCACCGACTACTGGAGGCTACAAGAGGACAAATCTGAACCCAGTGAATCAAAACAGCCACATAACACAAGCCTTGACATACGCACAGTGCACATATCCAGAGAAACCGAGCCTGGCGCTGGTCGTAACAAAACTATGACACAGAGAGGGCAGCAGCAAGCTCAGTTTAAAAGTAGTAAGAGCTGCCACTTCAGTATTAAACCCCGAGAAACTGAAACTGTTGGTGAGGTAGCCGAGTGCACCTCACACGTTAAATGATCAAACGTGCCCACGTTATTGGGGAGATGGGGGGGGGTTGAATGGAGGGCAGGTACTGCTCCAAATGGGAGTGCAAGACACCAAGGGCAAGCTGCCCCATCAAGCTTTTACTCCAGCTGACAGATTAAAAACCTGTCGTGGAAAAGGTGTGGTGGGGGCGGGGTATATAGCGGCCGTCTAACTGCCCTGTCGGCCACAGACTAGAATATTCTTAAGTTACCATGGCGAGGGGGGGGGGGGGTTGGGGCAGAACAATGGGGGGGGGGGGGTTGGGGCAGAACAATGGGGGGGGGGGGGGGGGGGGGGGGGGGGAAACAATTTCTCCACCTCCAAGTCACACACCATCCTGACTTGGAAATATATTGCCGTTCCTTCATCGTCGCTGGGTCAAAATCCTGGAACTCGCTCCCTAACAGCACTGTGGGAGTACCTTCACCGCACGGACTGCAGCGGTTCAAGAAGGCGGCTCACCATCACCTCAAGGGCAACTAGGGATGGGCAATAAATGCTGGCCTTGCCGATGACGCCCACATCCCAGGAACGAATAAAAAAAGTCAGTTACAATTTAAAATATGCAAATTTACAGACAAATTCCGACTGAATTGTATTCCACTAGTAAGGGCAAGAAACTGACAAGTCAGCAGTTCTGCCCCCTTCTCTTCTGGCTGTCAAAGCACAGGCAATTGCGACAACGTGACCCAACATCTGAAATAGGAAAATGCCAGTTGTGCACCTTCAAGTTGGGGGGGGGGGGGGGGGGGGGAGAAGGGGAACTTCAGAAAAATAGCCTGTAAAAATTAGTTGCAGGAAAAAAAATGAATTGGCAGATAATTAAATCAGTACGCCAGTACAGGCAGGTTATAAGGTACGCATCAATCCAATCGCTCGGTCTGCTGTACAGAAGGCTGCAACTGATTCTGCAATCAAGCTGGGAAATGCATCAACTAGGAAAAAACGCAACCCTTTCCTCTTTAGGACAGGAGGAGTCAGTCGATGGTAAACCCCCTGGACCCGAAAGGCTGCATTACAATTCACAAAAATCTGCTACCACCGTCAGAAATAAAAGCTTGGTTAATTTGAAAACGAGCCCTTACCAAACCGTGTGCAAGAAATTCAAAGAGTTTGCTCCTGGTTGCTGACTGCATGCCCTGCGTCCCTTTCAAACACCCTTTGTCCGTGTGCTATGCTCTACTTTACTGCACTCTCGTTCAGCAGGCTGACGCTGTGGCTCGTGGGCAGCCGACATTTTATTGTGGGGAGGATGCAATCGCCTCAACTTTACAAGAAATTCAGCAAATCAACTGTCAAACTGCACGAGCAACTGACACGCCAGAAGATGCCGCGATATTGTTCCGTCCAAGGCCCGACGGTGTGTATTCGAAACGCCACAAAGAGATGAATCAGTGAAAGACTTGTAGCAGCAGTTGTCGCATCACTCGTACATGCCTTTCAGCTCCACACTACTGCTCTTGCAGGTCTCAGCTAATTAACATCAAGACTCAAAAGAGAATAAAGGCCCTGCCTGCACACAGCAAAAGAGTTGCCAGCAGTGAAGGGTGTTCAGGAAAAGCCTTGAATGCTGGCGCAATAATAGCTGAATTGTTGCAGTTAAATTCCATTCAACTGAAGAGAGAATTTTAAATGAAGTATATTAAAATAATTCAAAACTGTCTCATCAGCAGGCATGTCGGTAAAAAATTGAAGTACACGGGAAATGGCTGATAAACAATGCTCGTAACAGCAGCCTGCATTTATATAGTGCCTTTACCATCGAAAAACATCTCGAGGCGCTTTACAGAGGCATAACCAGACACAAATCGATGCCACACCAAAGGAGGTGCCAGCCTTTGCTCATTTGGGTCATTGTTGGATATAAATATTACGAGTTTTGCTTGGTGTCAGCCACGGCTCAGTACTCTCATCTGAATCAGAAGGTTGTGGGTTCAAGTCCCGCTCCAGAGACTTGAGCACAAAAATCTAGGCTGACACTTCAGTGCATTACTGAGGGAGTGCTGCACTGTCGGAGGTGCCGTCTTTCAGATGAGACGTCAAACCGAGGCCCCGTCTGCCCTCTAAGGTCAGTATAACAGATCCCATGGCACTATTCAAAGAGCAGGGGAATTCTCCCTAGTGTCCTGGCCAACATTCCTCCCTCAACCAACATCACTAAACCAGTACTTCATTGGCTGTAAAATACTTTACACTGCACTGTCAGAGGTGCCGTCTTTCGGATGAGACGTTAAACTGAGGCACCGTCTGCTCTCTCAGGTGGATGTAAAGGATCCCGCGGCACTATTCGAAGAAGAGCAGGGGAGTTATCCCTGGTGTCCTGGCCAATATTTATCCCTCAACTAATGTCACTAAAACAGATGATCTGGTCATTATCACATTGCTGTTTGTGGGAGCTTGCTGTGCGTAAATTGGCTGCCACGTTTCCTACATTACAACAGTGGCTACACTTCAAAAAGTACTTCATTGGCTGTAAAGCGCTTTGGGACATCCTGAGGTCTTGAAAGGGGCTATAGAAATACAAGTCGTTCTTTTTTCTTTTTAGGACATCCTGAGGTCGTGAAAGACGCTATATGAATGCAAGTCCCTTTTTTCCCTCAAGGAGCGATTAGGAGGGGTGACTAAAAGCTTGGTCAAAAGAGGTGGGTTTTACGGAGGGGCTAAAAGGAGGACAAGACATCAGCAATCATCCCACAGAGCGGAATATATGTAGCAATATGGGAATGTCACCAGAGAAAAACGATGCAGCATAAGTTTCATTCACTCCATTACATTGGCACCAAGTCAAGCCAGTCACAAACTAAGGGGATACCCAACCTCCACTTGACATTATTAGAGTGCGTAACCCAAGCATGCCAAACGAGTCCAGTTTTATTGGCACTCATTTAGGACTTATCAGTACATTCTATGGGGCATTTGCCTCTAATCAACACTTTACATTTAGGCTGTAAAAGTAGATCATAAAGAACAAAGACTGATTGTTTCTCAGCACAGATAACGGCATCGCAAAGATAGAGCATTAAGACGCAGCACATTGGTTCGATTTGATATGGTGAATTCAAGCACTGAGCCCAGCGATAGCACCAGGCCTCAGTTTGAATGGATTGCAAGTTCCTGCACCAAAGTAAAACAAAGACCACCCAAGAACAATGGCGCAACTGGTATTTGTCTTCCTTCCTCCTCATTCTACCCTGAAAAATAAAACTGCACGCAAAAGACAGACCTGGGCCGAAGTCCACAAACCCGTCACAGACAAATTAGTAGCTTTCTGTCCCCTTCACCTTACAGTGCTGCCTCAACCCATCTGAGAAGGTGGCCTTCCCTGGTGCTTCCAGGGGCACCTAGATTCCCGCCAGTAAACAATCACTGAAAGGACAGCCTGCCATCTTTTCCGAGATGGCAGCAGACCGACCGTTCAGTCCAGATGTACAGGCCTCCAATGTGCTTTCAGGCATAGATGGACCACTCCCAGTCACTAGACAAGGTCCAATGTCCTGATCTCAGCGGAGACAGTAAAAATTTCAGACAGGGTTCCCACTCTTGGTGGCTATCTGGTAACTCCCGCCGGACAAAGTGAGAGTGGCCACACACGTGAATGGTTGCAAGGTGAGGCTGAGCTCAGGTGTGATGCCCTCTACAGTCAAACAGCCGTGACACACTACCTCGGCCCACACATGGCTACTCAGCAAGGGGTCAACACCTTGAAGGGGCAGAAAACCTCTGCATTTCCCTGGCATTATGGGGGAAAACCTGCCCCA
Source organism: Squalus acanthias (assembly GCA_030390025.1). Lineage (NCBI taxonomy): Eukaryota > Metazoa > Chordata > Chondrichthyes > Squaliformes > Squalidae > Squalus > Squalus acanthias. The sequence continues at coordinate 2,022,456 of JASTWF010000036.1, read as the reverse complement.
ATAAACCAAGAAAAGGAAACAAAAACTGGTTTTAAAGCATGGCATGTCAGCCAACATCAGAAAGAGATGACTGTCTTCATTCCCATTGTGCTTGTGGATTAGGTTAATCTGTAAATACCAGGTCCTATTTTAAGGTGTTAACAGGATGAAGCTATGTAAATTAGTTCAAGTACTTAATTCGGAATCAAGAAAAAAAACTTGCATTTATATAGCACCTTTCACGACCGTAGGACGTCCCAAAGTGCTTTACAGCCAATGAAGTACTTTCAGAAGTGTAGTCACTGCTGTAATGTAGGGCTATTCCCGAGGAAGGGTCCTAAAACATTTACTGGCTCCTGTTCTCCCCCCCCCCGCCCCCCGCAACACATGCTGCCTGACCTACTTCGAGCCTTTTCTCTGCTTGTTTTCAGATTCCCAGCATCACGTTGTTTCAGAATCAAGAACTTCTTTGTGTAGCATCAGACTCAACGTGGCTTTATTGTGGTTCCACGTTACAAGTGGTGATACCCATGAGAAAATGGTTGGAGATTGTACTCAAGCTACAAAGTGTTACTTTATTGTACTTTTATTTGAGGATGTATCTTAAATGTGTCACCTTCCCTTCTTTGAAAAAAATGAAGCGGACCAAAGCAGGTTCTATGCAGATTCTTCAAATCCTCCTGAATTATAGAATCATAGATATTTCAGTACAGCTCTTCGACAGAGTCTGTGCTAGCTCTAGCCAGGGCAATCAACTCCAATCCCGTTCTCCTGTTCTTTCATGTTCTTTATCCTTTATATGGCCTTTTCCAAGTGCAAACCTGCTTCTAAAGATCTGTGTATCCCCGTCCCGAGATCTCTCTGTTCCTCCACTACACTGAAAATTTTACCATTTCGAGCACATTTCTATTCTGTTTCTTTCCCAAAATGTACTACTACATATTTGTTGAAGTTGAACTGCACTCGCCACTTATCAGCCCACTCCATTTATCTAGGTCCTCCTGCATTCTTGCTCATAGTTTACCATGACCCCTAACTTGGTTGAATCCGTAAATTTTGATGATATTCTCTCTATTTTCCATGTCCAAATCATTTATGTATTTGGAGAACAAGAGAGGTCCAAAACACTGATCCTTGGGGCACACGATTTGTGCAGGTTGGCAATCCACAAAGTATTCATTTACTCGCCCTCTATGCTTTCTATCCTTTATGATGCGGAGATGCCGGTGTTGGACTGGGGTGGACAAAATTGAGAGGTCGCACAACACCAGGTTATAGTCCAACAGTTTTATTTGAAATCACAAGCTTTCGGAGCTATCACTCCTTCCTCAGGTGAAGTAAATTGGATACAGAATCGCCAGAGCATATATAGATGGAAAAAAAAGCATGTGTACTTTACAATTGCAGACCAATAAATTAAATCATCCTGACTATCTGCCGAGGTGTGATAAAGTTAATTAAGTCAGCCAGGAAGGTACCACATCAAAAGACATAGCAAGATACAACTGAGACAATGAGGTGTAGTCGCAGGGGTTCCAACGTGTCAAAAGCTGCCGTCTGTATGTAAAACGAAAAGCTTTAAAAAAAAAATTAATTTTTTACTGGGAAAATTTTTACTTTTTTACTGGGAATCACATCTGTGAACAAGCTAACGACGACTCGAGTCCGGATCACGTCATGTATCGTGACATAAACCCAAGATCCCGATTGAGACCGTCTTCATGAGTGCGGAACTTGGCTATCAGTTTCTGCTCGATGATTTTGCGTTGTCGTGTGTTTCTAAGGTTGCCTTGGAGAACGCTTACCCGCAGATCCGAGGCTGAATGTCCTTGACTGCTGAAGTGTTCCCCGACTGGGAGGTAACAATCCTGCCTGGCGATTGTTGCGCGGTGCTCGTTCATACGTTGTCTCAGTGTCTGCATGGTCTCGCCGATGTACCATGCCGCGGTGCATTCTTTCCTGCAACGTATGAGGTAGACAACGTTGGCCGAGTCACATGAGTATGTACCATGTACCTGGTGGGTAGTGTCCTCACGTGTGATGGTGGTATCTGTGTTGATGATCTGGCATGTCTTGCAGAGTTTGCCATGGCAGGGTTGTGTGGTGTCGTGGTCGCTGTTATCCTGAAAGCTGGGTAATTTGCTGCGAACGATGGTACTTCTGAGGTTAGGCGGCTGTTTGAAGGCAAGTAGTGGAGGCGTGGGGATGGCCTTAGCGAGGTGTTTGTCGTCATCGATGACATGTTGAAGGCTGCGAAGAACATGTCGTAGTTTCTCCGCTCCGGGGAAGTACTGGACGACTCATCGATCGACAGTTCCGACGGGCCACAGCGAAAAATCGCATAGACCTCCTCAGAAGGCAAACACGGGACACAACCAACAGGGTACCCTACGTCGTCCAGTACTTCCCCGGAGCGGAGAAACTACGACATGTTCTTCGCAGCCTTCAACATGTCATCGATGACGACAAACACCTCGCTAAGGCCATCCCCACGCCTCCACTACTTGCCTTCAAACAGCCGCCTAACCTCAGAAGTACCATCGTTCGCAGCAAATTACCCAGCTTTCAGGATAACAGCGACCACGACACCACACAACCCTGCCATGGCAAACTCTGCAAGACATGCCAGATCATCAACACAGATACCACCATCACACGTGAGGACACTACCCACCAGGTACATGGTACATACTCATGTGACTCGGCCAACGTTGTCTACCTCATACGTTGCAGGAAAGAATGCACCGCGGCATGGTACATCGGCGAGACCATGCAGACACTGAGACAACGTATGAACGAGCACCGCGCAACAATCGCCAGGCAGGATTGTTACCTCCCAGTCGGGGAACACTTCAGCAGTCAAGGACATTCAGCCTCGGATCTGCGGGTAAGCGTTCTCCAAGGCAACCTTAGAAACACACGACAACGCAAAATCATCGAGCAGAAACTGATAGCCAAGTTCCGCACTCATGAAGACGGTCTCAATCGGGATCTTGGGTTTATGTCACGATACATGACGTGATCCGGACTCGAGTCGTCGTTAGCTTGTTCACAGATGTGATTCCCAGTAAAAAAGTAAAAATTTTCCCAGTAAAAAAGTAATTTTTTTTTAAAGCTTTTCGTTTTACATACAGACGGCAGCTTTTGACACGTTGGAACCCCTGCGACTACACCTCATTGTCTCAGTTGTATCTTGCTATGTCTTTTGATGTGGTACCTTCCTGGCTGACTTAATTAACTTTATCACACCTCGGCAGATAGTCAGGATGATTTAATTTATTGGTCTGCAATTGTAAAGTACACATGCTTTTTTTTCCATCTATATATGCTCTGGCGATTCTGTATCCAATTTACTTCACCTGAGGAAGGAGTGATAGCTCCGAAAGCTTGTGATTTCAAATAAAACTGTTGAACTATAACCTGGTGTTGTGCGACCTCTCAATTCTATCCTTTAGCCATCCATCCATGGCATCACTTTACCTTTAATACCACAGTTCTTAAGTACAATATCAAACACTTTTTACAAGTCAAAATATACCACAACCTCTGCATTCCCTTTGTCTATAAATTCCTAGTTTTGTGTGTGTAAATTTGATTCGCTTTAACACGTTGGATCTCTGGTCTGTGAGTAATATTTCTATTCAACCGAATAGACTGAAGACATGGTACGTAAATTCCAGTGCACAATTGACCATACTTGGGGTAATTGTTAATGCCTAGGTTCACCCACACTGCGGGGTCAGATAGGAAAAAGATAGAGATTTCAGGTTCCAAGGGATCTGGTCTACTTTTACAAATTGTTAGGCTACTGAATGAGAAAATGGTGCTCAAGAACCTGAAACCCTAGCAGACTATCTGAAAATGCAATGGGTCAACAGGGATTATTAGAAAGAACTTGCATTCAGGGTGATAGCACTATGGTTAAGAGGAGAGACTTGAGACACAAGGAGCTATCGACACCGGAGTAGAGAAGGCCAAGGGAGAGGTTTTTTTTTTAATTACCAAGGTTTCCGATAGGGTGACTAGGGAAAGACCATTTCCTCTGGTTGGGAGGTCAGTAATGAGTCATCATCAATTTTAAATGGTCACAAAGAGTAAGAGGGAATGCCTTCCCACAGGGAGGTGGTGCGTCAGAAACCACTGCATCTTTTAAAGGGAGAGTAGACAAGTGTTTCAAACAGAGGAGGGTATAGGGCTACGGGGAGAGAGCAAGGCAGTGGGAATAGTTCTGGATCACTCTAGCAAATAACGTGCACAGACATGACGAGTCAAATGCCCTAGCTCTGTACAGTAAACATCTATGTTCCATATAGTGTCTCATCAATTGTGTACTGGAATTTACTTACCATGTCTTCAGTCTATTCGGTTGAATAGAAATATTACTCACAGACCAGAGATCCAACACGTTAAAGCTAATCAAATTTACATGATTTAGACTTTGGAATCAAAAACACAATTTCGAAATTTGCGGATGACACCAAATTGGGGGGGATAGTCAATACTGAGGAGGACTGCAACAAATTGCAGGAGTACATTAATAAACTTGCAGAATGGGCATATAATTGGCAAATGAAGTTCAACGCAGATAAATGTGAGGTATTACATTTTGGTAGGAAGAATAGGGAGGTCACTTATCACTTGGAGGGTGTCCAGGTGGGGTAGAGGAACAAAGTGATCTCGGAGTATAAATACACAAATCACTAAAAGTTGCGACACAGGTTAGCAAGGCCATAAAAAAAGCAAACCAAGCACTAGGGTTTATTTCTAGAATTGAAAAGTAGGGAAGTTATGCTAAACCTGTTTCGAACCTTGGTTAGACCACACTTGGAGTACTGCGTACGGTTCTGGTCGCCATATTATAAAAAGGATATAGAGGCACTGGAGAGGGTGCAGAGAAGATTTACAAGGATGACACCATAGATGCAAGGGTATACATATCAGGAAAGGATGAACAGGCTGGGGCTCTTTTCTCTTGAAAAAAGGCTGAGTAGTCTTTAAAATTATGAAATGTTTTGATAGAGTGGATAGAGAGAGAATGTTTCCACTTGTGGGGAAGAGCATAACTAGAGGCCATCAATATAAGATAGTCACCAGGAAATCCAATGGGGAATTCAGAAGAAACTTCTTTATCCAGAGAGTGGTGAGAATGTGGAACTCGCTACCACAGGGAGTGGTTGAAGCGAATAGTACAGATGTATTTAAGGGGAGGCTGGACAAGCATATGAGGGAGAAGGGAATAGAGGGTTATGCTGATAGATTTAGATGAGGAAAGACGGGAGGAGGCTCGAGTGGAGCATAAACGCCGGCATGGACTGGTTGGGCCGAATGGCCTGTTTCTGTGCCGTATATCCGATGTAATCATGTAACTTGATCAGGACATCTCAAAGTGCTTCGTATCCAATTAATTACTTTTGAAGCAAGATCACACAACCAGCACGAGAGACCAGTTAATTTTTATTCGGTGGCATTAATTGCAGGAGGACTTTTGGCCAGGACTCAGGGAGAACTCTCTGCTCTTTTTCGAACAGTGCCAGGGAATCTTTAATGTCCCCCTGATCAAAAAGAGGCCGGGGGGGGGAGGGGGAGTGGTCTTGTTTTAAAATCTCTTTCAAGAGACAGAACACCTGAAAATGCAACACTCCTTTGGTGCTGCACTGAAGTGTCAGCCGAGATTACGTGCTGGTACTTTGCATTTTATTGTCTTTTGGTTACTGTAATGCACCGTCAGCTTTTCACAATTTACGAAGATGGCCAAAATTCAACGCAGTTAAAAAAAAATTGGCCATGAACTGGTGGAAGAAACAAAAGCTTGAAAATGATGCAGAAGAAAGTCGTTGGGAGATGGGGACTTTTATTTTTGCCAGGTTGATGTCAGGTTCGGATTCGGAATCCGAACGCAACCTTTATTCCAGGGGAATGCATTTGAAAGTAACCTGGTTCTGTCACCATCCAAAGCGATTTCCAAAACTGCTATTTCAGCAAAAGGCAATCAAGCACATGAGCAAAACCATAAAAAAATGCTTCACTGTCTGCAGCGTGCTATTTTCATGTCACGAGTATGAACAATCAAGCTCCACAATAACTTAAGCAATCCTGGGAAAAAGATTAGGGCTGATTGTGTCAGCCGTGGCTCAGTGGGCGGCACCCTCGCCTGAGTCAGAAGGTTGTGGGTTCAAGTCCCACTCCAGAGACTAGGCTGACACTCCAGTGCAGTGCTGAGGGAGTGCTGCACTGTCGGAGGTGCCGTCTTTCGGATGAGATGTTAAACCGAGGCCCCGTCTGCCCGCTCAGGTGGACGTAAAAGATCCCACGGCACTATTCCGAAGAGTCGATGAAACTAGCCCACCCATGTCAATCAACATCATTAAAGCAGATTATTTGGTCATTATCACATTGCTCTTTGTGGGATCTTGCTGTGTGCAAATTGGCTGCTGCGTTTCCTACATTACAACAGTGACTACACTTCAAAAGTACTCCACTGGCTGTAAAGTGCTTTTGAGATCGTGAAAGGTGCTATAAGTATTTCTTTCTTGGTTTCCTTAAACAGTCAAACTTAGAAACTCATTAATGCAGTTGTCATAATGGCCCAGAAATTGATCTCGCTCTGTTCCCGCGGGGGTAAGGCTTCCCCGCGATCTCTCACTCCGCTTGTGCTTTTTCAGATCCAGCTCGCACGAACTTGATGTTCCAGACATCAGCTGGGCAGTGCTTGCGTATCCTACCGGCGTAGTGAATTCGTGCGAGCTGTGGGATCACGTGACTCAGTTAGAGCCAATGGCAGCACACCATCTTCCATTCATAAGTTTCACATACGTGCTGTGAAATCTATGAATCTTACACCCCCCCAAAATAACAGCTAAACCTCAATTAAATTTTTTTTAAAAACCATCACATTAATAAAATAAGTATAGTTAAATAAATTAACCATTTTAAATAAAAAATTAAATTTTTGAAAAAATTTAAAATCTTTTAAAAAGTTATAAAAATAAACTTACCTGTCTTTAAAGTCTCTAAAAAAGATATACCTGTTAAAAAAAATTCAAAAAAATACTTAATTCACTACTTACCTTGTTAAAAGTGGGTCTTACTCCTCCTTTTTTCCATTTCTAAAATCTTCCGTACTTACCTGCGCGTCCAAAGCATGAAGTGCACAGCGTGCGCGCAGCCTGTAGCGCGCACGCGATGCACCGAGGAACCGCCCCCTTTTCAAAAGAGCAATTGCCGGTTTTCAGCGCATGCGCAGGGCATGCAGAAAACCGGCAATTGGAGTGGGAATACGCGAGAGTACGCAGTGCGTACTCTCGCGTCGCGGGATCAATTTCTGGGCCATCGACATGATCAAAAGTGAGATAGACTTTATAGAAAGACAACTTTTTTTTTTAAAAAGCAAAATAGATAGCAACAAGATACACAAAGTCATAAGTAAATAATGAGAAGGGGCCAGATGAGCGATAAAGATTGTACTTTGTCTTTTGCAAAAAACAATACGTGCTGTGAACTCTCCCTAATGTATTTACTCTCCTGGAGATGTGAATGCTGAGATAAAACTTGAAGACTCTCCCCCGATGCCCTGAAGGGTGACCAAAGCTTTAAGAAATGGTTGTGACATTATTCAACCCTGACCAGTGGCATTCCACAACTGACATGCCCAGGGCCCCAGAAGGACTGAAACTTGTGTTCAATCGCACAATCTAAAACTTTTCCTGCAGCATTCAATCTAGTTGCTGCCCAAATATTCATCCAGCTCGAAAGTGTTGCTCCAGTGCAAAAAAAATCCAAGACAGATCTAGTACAGTTCCTCCACCGCACACAGCACAATGCACTCAGCGTACACAAGTTAAGCACTAATTAACTGGGGAATGCACTAGGGTTTCCTGACCCTTGGAGCAACCACATAAAACGGACTGAAATTTATGGTCACTAAATGTGCAAACTTGCGCTCCTCTCCAACAGGGAGATACTTTGACTTGTCACTGTCTTGAGACTGAACCAGGCCGTTCGCAACCTTGGTGTCGTATCTGACCCCGAGATGAGCTTCCGACCACATATCCGCTCCGTCAAGACCGCCTACTTCCACCTTCGTAACATCGCCCGTCTTAACTCATCTGCTGCTGAAACCCTCATCCATGCCTTTGCGACCTCTAGACTTGACTATTCCAACGCTCGCCTGGCCAGCCTCCCATTTTCCACCACCCGTAAACTTGAGCTCATCCAAAACTTGCACCAAGTTCCGTTCACCCATCACCCCCGTGCTCGCTGACCTACACTGGCCCCCGGTCCAGCAACACCTCAATTTTAAAATTCTCATCCTTGTCTTCAAATCCCTCCATTTACATCGCTCCACCATTGACGGCCGTGTCAAAAGTGCCTTTCACGGCCTCAGCACGTTCCAAAGGGATTTCCAGCCAATTAAGTACTTTTTTTTTAAGTTACTGTTGTAGGAAACGTGGCAGCCAATTTGCACACAGCAAGCTCCCACAAACGGCAATGGGATAAACGACCAGACAATCGATTTTTAATGATGTTGGGTGAGGGTTAAACCTCGGCCAGAACTCCCCTGATCTTGTTCGAATAATGCGGCACATTTACGACCATCTGAGAATGCAGACGTGGCCTCGGTTTAGCGTCTCATCTGAAAGATGGCGCCTTCAACAGTGCAGCGCTCCCTCCCTACCACTTACTGAAGGGAACTCAAGGTTCATGCACTGAAGCAACACTGATGGCAAGGCTAATATCGCCTGATACGAACATACAAAACTGACAGGCAAAAAAGATCTGCTGGTCCATCAAGCCTGCCCCACACCACGTGATGGCTGGAGTAGGACGAGTGTGAGTTAGCCAATTTGTGCCAAATTAGGGTTCTGTACTGTAGGCCTCTGCACACGAGGCACCGCATCGAGTCTGCACCAACTTACATCTGATCCTTACAGACAACATTTATGAACATAGGAACAGGAGTGGGCCATTCAGTCCCTTGAGCCTGTTCATAGAAAGTTGCAGCACGAAAGGAGGCCATTTCGGCCCATCGTGTCCGCACTGGTCAACAAGGAGCTGTCCAGCCTAATCCCACTTCCCAGCTCTTGGTCCGTAGCCCTGCAGGTTAGAGCATCCCAAGTGCACATCCAAGTACAGGAAACTCTTTATTAACCGGCACCGACGGGACCTGCGTGGTGCCGGTTAATCCAAAAGTCCAGATAATGGAGAGTTATATCTCCCAACGTACGAGAGCCCCTGTTTATCCCTCCCTGTTAATCATCGATCACAAAAAACTACTGCCAGAGTAGAACTGACGAATACCTCCGTGCTGCCAAAGACTGCAACCAGTTCCAGTTCCCACTTTCACAGCCACCTCATCCTCCCTCCGAACCGACGGAAATCACCCCTGCCACACTCCTCCTCACACACACTGACATGCGCCTGCATTCGGAGCTCCGTCTCCCCGGGGACCGCCAGCTGACCATCTGTCGTGTCCGCTGCCTACCCGGGCTGCACATTCCCCTCCCAATCTACACGCTCCGATACAAGGCAAACGCCTCGGGTTTTTTTTTTTAAAAGGAGAGATGAAGGAAAACCATGGTTACCTACTCAAGAATTTTGCCTGTTAAGAGAGATTTCCGGATATTTGGGTGCCGGTTAATAAAGAGTTTTCTGTACTTTTTAAATGTGGTTAGGGTTTCTGCCTCTATCACCCTTTCAGGCAGTGAGTTCCAGACCCCCACAACCCTCTGGGTGAAGAAATTTCCCCTCAAATCCCCTCTAAATCTTCCCCCAATTATTTTAAATCTGTGCCCCTGGTTTTTGACCCCTCTGCTAAGCAAAATAGGTCCTTTCTATCCACTTTATCTAAGCCCCTCATAATTTTATACACCTCAATAAGGTCTCCCCTCAGCCTCCTCTGTTCCAAGGAAAACAGACCCAGCCTATCCAGTCTTTCCTCATAGCCAAGATTCTCTACTCCCGGCAACATCCTTGTAAATCTCCTCTGTACCCTCTCTAGTGCAATCACATCTTTTCTGTAATGTGGTGACCAGAACTGCACACAGTACTCTAGCTGAGGCCTAACTAGTGTTTTATACAGTTGAAGCATAACCCCCCTGCTCTTGCATTCTATGCCACGGCTAATAAAGGCAAGCATTCCGTATGCCTTCTTAACCACCTTATCTACTTGGCCTGCTACCTTCAGGGATCTGTGGACATGCACTCCAAGGTCCCTTTGTTCCTCTACACTACTCAGTGTCCTACCATTTAATTGAGAAGTCGCACAACACCAGGTTATAGTCCAACAGTTTTATTTGAAATCACAAGCTTTCGGAGCGGCTGCTCCTTCGTCAGGTGAAGTGAAGGAATACAAAATCGACAAAGCATATATAGATAGAGAACAATGCATGTGTAACTTACAATGGCAGACGACTACATTTAATCCTCCTGACTGTTTATCTGCCGAGGTGTGACAAAAGGCAATCAGGTCAGCCAGGAAGGCACCACATCAAAGACATAGCAAGATACAACTGAGACAATGAGGTGGGGTTACAGGGGGTCTAATGTGTCAAAAGCTGCAGTCGGTATGGAAAACGATAAACTTTAAAATTTTTACTGGGAATCACATCTGTGAACAAGCTAACGACGACTCGAGTCTGGATGACTCTACGTCATGTATCGTGACATGAACCCAAGATCCCGGTTGAGGCCGTCCTCATGAGTGCGGAACTTGGCTATCAGTTTCTGCTCGATGATTTTGCGTTGTCGGGTGTCTCTAAGGCCGCCTTGGAGAACGCTTACCCGCAGATCCGAGGCTGAATGTCCTTGACTTAGCTTGTTCACAGATGTGATTCCCAGTAAAAAAGTAAAATTTTTAAAGTTTATCGTTTTCCATACCGACTGCAGCTTTTGACACATTAGACCCCCTGTAACCCCACCTCATTGTCTCAGTTGTATCTTGCTATGTCTTTGATGTGGTGCCTTCCTGGCTGACCTGATTGCCTTTTGTCACACCTCGGCAGATAAACAGTCAGGAGGATTAAATGTAGTCGTCTGCCATTGTAAGTTACACATGCATTGTTCTCTATCTATATATGCTTTGTCGATTCTGTATTCCTTCACTTCACCTGATGAAGGAGCAGCCGCTCCGAAAGCTTGTGATTTCAAATAAAACTGTTGGACTATAACCTGGTGTTGTGCGACTTCTCACTTTTGTCCACCCCAGTCCAACACCGGCATCTCCGCATCACTACCATTTAATGTGTATTCCCTTTCCTTGTTAGCCCTCCCCAAATGCATTACCTGACACTTCTCCGGATTGAATTCCATTTGCCACTGTTCTGCCCACCTGACCAATTTATTAATATCTTCCAGCAGTCTACGGCTTCCTTCTTCAGTATCAACCACACAGCCGATTTTAGTATCATCTGCAAACTTCTTAATCATACCCCCTATATTCAAGTCTAGATCACTGAAATATACCACAAAAAGCAAGGGACCTAGTACTGAGTCCTGCGGAACCCCACTGGAAATAGCCTTCCAGTCACAAAAACACCCATCAACCATTACCCTCTGCTTCCTGCCTCCGAGCCAGTTTTGAATCCAATTTGACACTTTGCCCTGGATCCCATGGGCTTTTAACTTCGTGACCAGTCTGCCATGTGGAACTTTATTAAAAGCCTTGCTAAAGTCCATATACACTACATCAAACGCACTACCCTCATCTACCCTCCTTGTTACCTCCTCAAAAAATTCAATCAAGTTTGTCAGACACGACCTTCCCTTAACAAATCCATTCTGACTATCCTTGATTAATCCGTGTCTTTCTAAATGAAGATTTATCCTGTCCTTCAGAATTCTTTCCAATAATTTTCCCACCACCGAGGTTAGGCTGACTGGCCTGTAATTACTCGGTCTATCCTTTTCTCCCTTTTTAAACAAGGGTACCACATTAGCAGTCCTCCGGCACCACACCTGAAGCCAGAGAGGATTGGAAAATGATGGTCAGGGCTTCTGCTATTTCCTCTTTTGCTTCGCTTATCAGCCTGGGATACATTTCATCCGGGCCTGGGGATTTATCCACTTTTAAAGCTGCTAAGCCCCTTAATACTTCCTCTCTCACTGTGTTTATTTCATCTAATATTTCACACTCCTCCTCCCTGATAGCAATGTCAGCTTCGCCCCTCTCCTTTGTGAAAACAGACGCAAAGTATTCATTAAGAACCCTACCGGCATCTCCCGTCTCCACACACAGATTACCCTCATGATCTCTAATAGGCCCTATCCTTTCTTTAGTTATCCTCTTACTCTTAATATATTTATAAAACATCTTTGGGTTTTCCTTGATTTTACTTGCCAAGAATTTTTCATGCTCTCTCTTTGCTTTCCTAATATCCTTTTTAATTGCACCCCTGCACTTTCTGTACTCCTCTAAAGATTCTGGAGTATTTAGCCCTCGGTATCTGTCATACGCCTCCCTTTTTTTCTTTATCCTACCCTGTATGTCCCTAGACATCCAGGGGGCTCTAGATTTGTTAGGCCCACCTTTTTTCTTTAAGGGCACATATTTGGTCTGAACCCTCCAGATCTCCTCCTTGAATGCCTCCCACTGCTCTGACACTGATTTACCTTCAAGTAGCTGTTTCCAGTCCACTATGGCTAAATCCCCTCTGAGCTTAGCAAAATTTGCTTTTCCCCAATTTAGAATTTGTATTCCTGGTCTATCCTTGTCCTTTTCCATAACTATCTTAAATCTAACTGAATTATGGTCACTAGCACCAAAATGCTGATACCCTTTCTACCTGCCCAGCTTCATTCCCTAAAACTAAGTCCAGAACCGCCCCCTCCCTTGTTGGGCTTACTACATACTGGCTAAAAAAGTTCTCCTGGATGCATTTTAGGAATTCCGCACCCTCTATACACTTCTCACTAATTTTATCCCAGTTAATATTGGGGTAGTTGAAATCCCCTATTACTGCCCTAAAGTTTTTGCACTTCTCAGAAATTTGTCTACATATTTGGTCTTCTATCTCCCTCTCACTGTTTGGGGGTCTGTAGTACACTCCCAGCAGTGTGATCGCCCCTTTTTGTTTTTCAATTCAACCCATATGGCCTCGTTTGATGATCTCTCCAACATCATATCCCTCCTCACAGCTGTAATAGTTTCTTTAATCAATACCGCGAGCCCCCCTCCCTTTTTACCTCCCTCTCTATCCCGTCTGAAAATCCTGTAACCAGGAATGTTAAGCTGCCATACCTGCCCCTCTTTCAGCCACGTCTCTGTAATAGCTATAATATCATAATCCCAAGTATCTACCTTTGCACTCAGCTGTTCCGCCATTCAATGAGATCACAGCTGATCTACAACCTAACTCCATATACCCACCTTTGGCCTATTTCCCTTAATACCTTTGGTTAACAAAAATCTATCAATCTCAGATTTAAAATTAATTGATCTAGCATCAATTGCCGTTTGCGGAAGAGAGTTCCAAACTTCTACCACCCTTTGTACGTAGACGTGCTTCCGAATTTCACTCCTGAAAGGTCTGGCTCTAATTTTTAGACTATGCCCCCTAGTCCTAGAATCCCCAACCAGCGGAAATAGTTTATCTCTAACTACACTTGGTAGGGACATAGGAACAGGAAGAGGCCATTCAGCCCCTCGAGCCTGTTCCGCCATTCAATGAGATCACGGCTGATCTGTATCCTAACTCCATATACCTGCCTTTGCTCCATAGAAATTTACAGCACAGAAAGAGGCCATTTCGGCTCATCGTGTCCGTGCCAGCTGAAAGATCTATCCCCAGCCTAATCCCACTTTCCAGCTCTTGGTCCGTAGCCCTGTAGGTTACGGCGCTTCAAGTGCATATCCAAGTACTTTTTAAATGTGATGAGGGTTTCTGCCTCGACCACCCTTTCAGGCAGTGAGTTCCAGACCCTCACCACCCTCTGGGTGAAAAAAGTTCTCCTCAACTCCCCTCTAATCCTTCTACCAATTACTTTAAATCTATGCCCCCTGGTTATTGACCTCTCTGCTAAGGGAAATAGGTCCTTCCGATCCACTCTATCTCGGCCCCTCATGATTGAGGTGTATAAAATTAAGTCTCCCCTCAGCCTCCTCTGTTCCAAAGAAAATAACCCCAGCCTATCCAACCCCATATCCCTTAATACCTTTGGTTAACAAAAATCGATCAATCTCAAATTTAAAATTAACAATTGATCTAGCATCAATTGCAGTTCACAATTTTCATCAGTCAGACCTCGATTTCAACGCAATTAGTTTCCTAAAGCTTGAAAAGTAAAAATCAAAATTTGCAACCCAAACCACCCCTTCTCCAGCCCTGGACAATCACATTTGGGGGGAAAGAAAAGTTCCAAGGCATCGTGACTTTCTGGGCTGGCGAACAATGCAAGACCCTGGAGCAGCCAGGGCTGCAGGAACTGTCCAGCAAGGGGTTGGCTCAGATCTCGGAGGCCAAGCGCCGGGCTGCGGCCTGCCTTGGTCTGAAGGGCCTCGCCTGCCCTCCTCACCCCACCGTGGACAGAGTTCTCACCCCCGGCTCGGATGGCGCCTCAGCGCCCCCCCGGGTCAACACTCACCGGGTATCCCTGCCCCGGCATGGCCGAGCGGAAGATGTTTTGTTGCTGGTTGGGTGCGATCCGACCCGGCGGCTGTCCTTGACCAGGCCCAGGCCCCGCTGCCATGGCCGCCGCCGCGCCCGGGCTCATTGTCTGGAAACCTCGGGCCGCCATCTTGCAGCAGCAAACCGCTCTCAGCGGAAACGGTCTCTCTCCGAGCTTCCGGCGCAGGCTGCACTCCCCCAACAGCGCCCCCCTCAGGGCGGAGGCTTCACTCCCCACACAGCGCCCCCCTCAGGGCGGAGGATACACTCCCCACACAGCGCCCCCCTCAGGGCGGAGGATACACTCCCCACACAGCGCCCCCCCTCAGGGCGGAGGATACACTCCCCACACAGCGCCCCCCTCAGGGCGGAGGATACACTCCCCACACAGCGCCCCCCTCAGGGAGGAGGCTGCACTCCCCACACAGCGCCCCCCTCAGGGCGGAGGCTGCACTCCCCCCACAGCGCCCACCACAGAGCAGAGGCTGCACTTCCCCCACAGCGCCCCTCAGGGCGGAGGATACACTCCCCACACAGCGCCCCCCTCAGGGCGGAGGATACACTCCCCACACAGCGCCCCCCCTCAGGGCGGAGGATACACTCCCCACACAGCGCCCCCCTCAGGGCGGAGGCTGCACTCCCCACACAGCGCCCCCCTCAGGGCGGAGGCTGCACTCCCCCACAGCGCCCCCCTCAGAGCGGAGGCTGCACTCCCCCCACAGCGCCCCTCAGGGCGGAGGATACACTCCCCACACAGCGCCCCCCGCAGGGCGGAGGCTGCACTCCCCCCACAGCGCCCCCCTCAGAGCGGAGGCTGCACTCCCCACACAGCGCCCCCCTCAGGGAGGAGGCTGCACTCCCCACACAGCGCCCCCCTCAGGGCGGAGGCTGCACTCCCCCCACAGCGCCCCTCAGGGCGGAGGATACACTCCCCACACAGCGCCCCCCGCAGGGCGGAGGCTGCACTCCCCCCACAGCGCCCCCCTCAGAGCGGAGGATACACTCCCCACACAGCGCCGCCCTCAGGGCGGAGGATACACTCCCCACACAGCGCCCCCCTCAGGGAGGAGGCTGCACTCCCCACACAGCGCCCCCCTCAGGGCGGTGGCTGCACTCCCCCCACAGCGCCCCCCTCAGAGCGGAGGCTGCACTCCCCCCACAGCGCCCACCTCAGAGCGGAGGCTGCACTTCCCCCACAGCGCCCCTCAGGGCGGAGGATACACTCCCCACACAGCGCCCCCCCTCAGGGCGGAGGCTGCACTCCCCACACAGCGCCGCCCTCAGGGCGGAGGATACACTCCCCACACAGCGCCGCCCTCAGGGCGGAGGATACACTCCCCCCACTTCTTCTTATTAGATTCCCTCACTGTACCTCTACCTGACGAAGGAGCAGCAGCTCCGAAAGCCCGTAATTTTAAATAAAACTGTTGGACTTTCACCTGGTGTTGTGCCACTTCTCATTTTTGTCCACCCCAGTCCAACACCGGCATCTCCGCATCATGACTTCTTCTTAGGCAGTCCCTCAGAACCGAGGATGACTTGCTTCCACATTAAAAAATGGGTTCTCAGGTGACTGATGAGTCCAATGCGGGACCTACAGTCTCTGTCACAGGTGGGGTAGATGGTGGTTGAAGGGGTGGGGTGCTTGGGTTGACGTGCGCTCCTTGCGCTTGGCTTCCACTTGCTCCCGGCGAAGAGACGCGAGGTGTTCGGCGCCTTCCCGGATGCTTCTCCTCCACTTTGTGCAGTCTTGGGCCAGGGATTCCCAGGTGTCAGTGGGGATGTTGCACTTTTTCAAGGAGGCTTTGAGGGTGTCCTTGAAGCGTTTCCTCTGCCCACCTGGGGCTCTCTTGCCGTGCCGGAGCTCCGAGTAGAACGCTTGTTTTGGGAGTCTCGTATCGGGCATGCGGACAATGTGACCCATCCATCGGAGCTGATCGAGCGTGGTCAAAACTTCGATGCTGGGGATGTTGGCCTGAGCGAGAACACTGACGTTGGTGCACCTATCCTGCCAATGGATTTGCAGGATCTTGCGGAGGCAGCGTTGGTGGTACCTCTCCAGTGCTTTGAAGTGCCTGCTGTACATGGTCCATGTCTCTGAGGCATACAGCAGGGCGGGTATCACTGCTGCTCTGTAGACCATGAGCTTAGTGCCGGGTTTGAGGTCCTGGTCTTCAAACACTCTCTTCCTCAGGCGACCGAAGGCTGCACTGGCACACTGAAGGCGGTGTTGGACTTCGTCATCGACGTCTGCCCTTGTTGACAGTAGGCTCCCGAGGTATGGAAATTGGTCCACGTTGTCCAAGGCCTTGTCGTGGATTTTGATAATCGGAGGGCCGTACTGTGTGGCGGGGGCAGGTTGGTAGAGGACCTTTGTCGTACAGATGTTTAGTGTAAGGCCCATGCTCTCGTACGCTTCGGTGAAGGTGTTGACGATGGTTTGGAATTCAGCCTCCGAGTGAGCGCAGACGCAAGCGTCGTCTGCATACTGTAATTCGACGACAGAGGATAGGACGACCTTGGATCTGGACTGGAGGCGACGGAAGTTGAACAGTTTCCCGTTTGTTCTGTAAATTAGCTCCACTCCAGTGGGGAGCTTACTGAGGGTGAGATGGAGCATTGCAGCAAGGAAGATCGAGAAGAGCGTTGGTGCGATGACACAGCCTTGCTTGACCCCGGTCCGTACGTGAATTGGGTCTGTGGTGGAACCGTTGGTCAGGATCACGGCTTGCATGTCGTCGTGAAGCAGGCGGAGGATGGTGACAAACTTGAGGGCAGCCGAATTTGAGGAGGACACTCCATAATCCCTCACGGTTGACAGTGTCGAAGGCCTTTGTGAGGTCAAAGGCGGCCATGTACAGCGGTTGGTACTGTTCCCTGCATTTCTCTTGTAATTGACGCGCGGTGAAGATCATGTCCATTGTGCCCCTTAGTGTAAATCCGCATTGCGACTCTGGGAGGAGCTCTTCGGCCACTGGGAGAAGGCGATTGAAGAGGATTCTTGCGATGACTTTCCCTGTGGCAGACAGCAGGGAGACTCCTCTGTAATTATCGCAATCAGACTTGTCACCTTTCTTGAAGATGGTCACAATTACGGCGTCTCTGAGATCCCCTGGCATGCTCTCCTCGTTCCAGATAAGAGAAATGAGTTCATGAATTCGCGCCAGTAGTGCTTCTCCGCCATGCTTTAGCGCCTCGGCAGGGATGCCATCTGCTCCTGAGGCCTTGTTGTTCTTCAGTTGTCGGATGGCCTTTTCAACCTCATGCCGGGCTGGGGTTGTGCTGAGATGGTGGCGGGTAGCATGCTGCGGGATGGAGTTGAGGACACTCGCGTCGAAGACAGAGTCTCGGTTAAGGAGATCTTCCCTTACAGATCTCCCCCCACAGCGCCCCCCTCAGGGCGGAGGCTGCACTCCTCACACAGCGCCCCCCTCAGGACGGAGGCTGCACTCCCCCCACAGCGACAACCGCAGGGCACAGGCTGCACTCTTCACACAGCGTCCCCTCAGGGCGGAGGCTGCACTCCCCCCACACACACAGCGCCCCCCTCAGGGCGGAGGCTGCACTCCTCACACAGCGCCCCCCTCAGGACGGAGGCTGCACTCCCCCCACAGCGACAACCTCAGGGCACAGGCTGCACTCTTCACACAGCGCCCCCCTCAGGGCAGAGGCTGCACTCCCCATACAGCGCCCCCCTCAGGGCGGAATTTGCACTCCCCCCACAGCGCCCCCTCAGGGCGGAGGCTGCACTCCCCACACCCACAGCGCCCCCCTCAGGGCGGATGCTGCACTCCCCACACACACACACGGCGCCTACCTCAGGGCGCAGGCTGCACTCCCCCCATAGCGCCCCCCTCAGAGCGGAGTAGGCACTACCCACACAGCACCACCCTCAGGGCGGAGGCTGCACTCCACACACAGCACCGCCCTCAGGGCGGAGGCTGCACTCCACACACAGTGCACTCCTCAGGGCGGAGGCTGCACTCCCCCACAGCTCCTCCCGTCAGGGCGGAGGTTGCACTCCTCACACAACGCCCCCCTCAGGGCGGAGGTTGCACTCCCCCCACAGCGCCCCCTTAGGGCGGAGGCTGCACTCCCCCCACAGCGACACGCTCAGGGCGCAGGCTGCACTCCTCACACAGCCCCCCCCTCAGGGCAGAGGCTTCACTCCCCACACACACACAGCGCCGCCCTCAGGGCAGAGGCTGCACTCTCCACACAGCGCCACCCTCAGGGCAGAGGCTGCACTCTCCCCACAGCGCCCCCCTCAGGGAGGAGGCTGCACTCCCCCCACACACAGCGCCCCCCTCAGGGCGGAGGCTGCACTCCCCCCACAGCGCCCCCCTCAGGGCGGAAGCTGCACTCCCCACACACAGCCCCCACCTCAGGGTCCCCCCACTGTGCCCCCTTCAGGGCGGGGGCTGCACTCCTCACACACACAGCGATCCTCTCAGGGCGGAGGGTGCACTACCCACACAGCGCCCCCCTCAGGGCAGAGGCTGCACTCCCCACACAGCGCCCCCCTCAGGGCAGAGGCTGCACTCCCCACACAGCGCCCCCCTCAGGGCGGAGGCACCGCTCCCCCCCACAGATCCCCCCTCACGGCGGAGGCACCACTCCCCCCACAGCGCCCCTCTAAGGGTGGAGGCTGCACTCCCCCCCACAGTACCCCTCTCAGGGCAGAGGCAGCACTCCCCCCACAGCGCCCCCCTCAGTGCGGAGGCTGCATTCCAACCACAGCACCCCCCTCAGGGTGGAGGCTGCACTGCACACACACACAGCGCCCCCCTCAGGGCAGGGGTTGCACTCCCCACACACAGCACCCCCTGTAGGCCGCTCGCGGTATTTTCGCCCTAACATTTTACGGGTGAATGCGACAATAAAGAAAGAACTTGCATTTCTATCGCGTCTTTCACAACCTCAGGACATCCGAAAACTCTTTACAGCCAATGAAGTACTTTTGAAGTGTAGTCACTGTTGCAATGTAGGAAACGCAGCAGCCAATTTGCGCACAGCAAGCTGCCAGAAACAACAATGTGATAATGACCAGATAATCTGTTTTAGTGATGTTGATTGAGGGATAAATATTGGCCAGGACACCAGGGATAACTCCCCTGCTCTTCTTCGGAATAGTGCCCTGGGATCTTTTACGTCCATCTGAGGGAGCAGACGGGGCCTCGGTTTAACGTCTCCTGCGAAAGACGGCACCTCTGACTGTGTAGCGCTCCCTCAGTGCTGCACTGGAGTGTCAGCCCAGATTTTTATGCTCAAGTCTCTGGAGTGGGACATATTACGTAGTCATATAATGTTCCTGGATCAATAAGAGATTTGGTTTATTCGAACAGGGGAATCATATCTGTGTTGCACAGGGGAAGGAATATGCTACAACTTGTACTGCCAAGAAGTAAGGTTGCATTTGTTCAAGGCACTGCTTGGGCTGCTGTTGAAGTATTGTGTGCACACCATTAGAGAAGCCATCTAAATGGTGCAGCAAAGATTCACCAGAATGATACCAACATTACAGTTATGAAGAAAGTCTCAAAAAATGGAGGTTTCTTCCCTGAAATAAGGCAGGATCTGATAGAGGTTTTCAAAAGTATGAATCCATCTCCCACGGCATTGTACCATGGTAGCCAAGACCAAATGCTGAATTCAGGTCACGTAAGGAGGGGGAGTATTTGAATTGGATCACGATGGGGAACAATAGAGAAAGCAAGATTTGCATTCATGAAGCGCCTTTCACAAACTGTCGAAATATGAGAATTGAAGGTTTGTATTGAGTTTCCAGGTGTAATCTGGTCGAGGGGCGTCTGCTGATGCTTGCCTCTGCTCGGGGAATGACATCTTGCAGTCTGAACAAGGTTTTACCAGGGTGAAGAGTGTGAGGTGTAATCAAATTCACGGGGGATTCAGAGGCTGCTTGAAGACTGCAAGGCTGTCACAATGTTTCACTTCTGTTTGATGCAAAATGTACCAGTAAATGAAATAGTGGCATGTGTGTCTGGTGTCAGCTGTGGCTCAGTGGGTAGCACTCCTGCCTTCTGAGTCTCGGAGTGATTGCGTGGTTCAAGTCCAACTCCAGTGGACGTCGAGTACAAAAATCTAGGTTGATGCTCCCAGTGTAGCACTGAGGGAGTGCTGCATCTGTCAGAGAGTGCTGTCTGTTGGATGAGACATTAAACCAAGGTGCTGTCTCAGTTGGATGTGGACGATCCCATGGTGTTATTTGAAGAGCAGCGGAGTTCTGACCAACATTTATCCCTCAATCAACATCACTGAAAACATATGATCTGGTAACTGTCCCATTGCTGCTTGTGGGAGCTTGCTGTGCACAAATTGGCTGCTGCAATTTCCTACATTACAACAGTGACTACACTTCAAAAAGTCCTTCATTGGCTGTAAAGCGCTTTGGGACATCCTGAGGTTGTGAAAGGCGTTGGAGAAATGCAAGTCTTTCTTTTTTACCCAGATTACAAAGCTCAGAAATGAGAGTGAATTGTAAGGTCTTTTGTTGGTTCCATCAAATGATTGAAATAAAAGCAAGAAAATACTGGAAGTACACAGCGGGCTGTCAGTATCTGAAATGAGGTGAGAGCAGTTAATAGTTCAGGTGAAGACCCTACATTAGAACCTCAAATGTTAACCTGTCATCTCTCTTTACAGAAGCTGACATCCTGCTGTGTATTTATTTCAGTTAATTCAGTCAGCTAATTGACTGCCTTGTAACTCAGCCCCTGCCAATCTGGATTTGCTGGTTTCCATCTTCCTTGGCTTCCTATAGGTGCTCCTTAGTTACTTTTATCATCACACGATCATTCCGGTTGAGCAAGGCCATTCGGCCCATTTTACTTCATCTAGCCGGAGATAAGCTAAAATCTCCCCCTTGTGACATCCAATTCCAATCAGTCTGCATTCAGTCAGCCGTGGCTCAGTGGGTAGCTCGTTCACCCGAGTCAGAAGGCTGTGGGTTCACATTCCCATCCTAGAGATTTGAGCACAAAATCTAGGCTGACACTCCTAGTCCCCTACTGAGGGAGTGCTGCACTGTCAGAGGTGCCGCCTTTCAGACGAGACATGAAACTGAGGCCCTGTCTGCCCTCTCGGGTGGATGTAAAAGATCCCCAGGCACTATTTCGAAGAAGAGCAGGGGAGTTTTCCCCGGTGTCCTGGGCCAATATTTATCCCTCAACCAACATCACCAAAACAGATTATCTGGTCATTATCAGGTTGCTGTTTGTGGGAGCTTGCTGTGCACAAATTGGCTGCTGCAGTGACTACACTTCAAAAGTACTTCATTGGCTGTAAAGCGCTTTGGGATGTCCTGAGGTCGTGAAAGGCGCTATAGAAATGCAAGTCTTTCTTTAGTGCAGTGTTCCCATTTACCAGTGTAGAGCTGTTCTGACAGCCTGCTTCCAGGTGGGGGCGCCCTTTCTATTAAAATCTCTTCTTCAAAAGTCGAAGCGGAGAGCGAATGTCACTGAGAACAGGCAGAAAGGCCACATCAATGTGCTCAACACATCAGGTACCCAGGGAGAGCTGCTGATTCCACACAGTTTCCTGATTAATAATCATGGTTTCAATGCAGATTTAATTATTCATTCTTTGGTTCAGTGCACTTGGAGCACTTATTGGATTGTATGATGAAAACTCCAGATTGTCGAGCACTATATTCAGCTCCTGAGAAATACCTTTACTTATTCTCTTTCCTCCTGTCCTGGAGGCGTTGACTCCCTCATCAGAAGATGACTCCACAGCTGCCGGGCAGCCAAGGGTCATTGTACACGTGTGAGCCTTGAGCACCAACGTTCATAGGTTGTGGGTTCAAGTCCCACTCCAGAGACTTCAGCACCGAATCTAGGCTGACACTCCCCAGTGCAGAGGTGCCGTCGTTCAGATGAGACGTTAAACTGAGGCCCCGTCTGCTCTCTCAGGTGGACGTAAAAGATCCTATGGCGCTATTTTGAAGAAGAGCAGGGGAGTTATCCCCGGTGTCCTGGGGCCAATATTTATCCCTCAACCAACATCACTAAAACAGATTATCCGGTCATTATCACATTGCTGTTTGTGGGAGCTTGCTGTGCATAAATTGGCTGCCGCGTTTCCCACATTACAACAGTGACTAGGGCCGGAATTCTCCCCCACAAAAAAGAGGTGGGTTTGGAGTGTGGGGGCAGTTAAATTGTTAGAAATGGGATTCCCGACCTGATCCCACCTCCAACCCGCCCACTTCCGGTTTAGACCAGGGGCGGGCGACCAACCCGCTCACAGGGGGCGTTACCTCAATTTAAATATTATAATGAGGCTGGAAGCCTCTATTTTCACCTCCATTTTGAATTTAACTGCTTGTGGACGGGTTTCACACAATCCGTGAAACTCGGCAGTTAAACTGAGGTGGGGACTGCTTTATACCTACCTCCTGGATCCAGGGTCCCGACCTAACCCACCCCCCGCGATCGGAGACCTCCCCACCATGAGGCCTCCCTCCCCCATCCTACCAATGATGCCGAGACTGGCCACAATCCTCCGGTGGCCTATCCCGATTCTCTCTCCCCCCTTACCGATCCCCGATCCCCCCCTGCCTCCGTGATCCCCGATCCTCCACTGCCGAGCCCCTCCTGCGATCCCTGACTGCCCCCCCCCGGTGATCCCTACCGCGGACCGACCCCTCGCTCCTACTCTGCATCCAAGGCCTCACATGCAAATCAGGCCCTGCCGTTAAAGTTGGCAGGGCCTGCGAGAAACACGGCCTCCTGGGTTTCCTGCCCGCCTCGGAGGCCCCCCCCACCGCCCCCAACCCACCTCCATGGAGAAAATTCCAGTCGACACTTCAAAAGTTCTTCATTGGCTGTAAAGCGCTTTAGGACATCCTGAGGTTGTGAAAGGTGCTATAGAAATGCAAGTCTTTGTTTCTTCTTCTTAGCCAACTGTGGCTGAAATCCTGTCCACACGTTCACTCTCCAGCACGTGCGGGAAGCATTCCTCCAATGTAGAGATCTCCTTGGTATCCCTTGCCTTCTTCATTGTCTCTGTCAAATCTAGTAAGAGGGGACCACTGCTATCAATCCCCAGAACTTTGAAGTCAACTGCAATTCAACAGTGTCCAGCAGTCCGACTTTAAGCAATCCATCGGTTACAGGCCAAAACCTAACTGGCCTCTTAACGTCTAATTTCAATGGGAGGCTAGTGCACATCGTCCAGGATTTGACACATGGGCCAATTTGACCCTCATTTTGTTTTTGGAGGTCTAACATGACTCTCACACAATGGGGGCCATTTTAACTTTTGGCAATAGTGTAAAACGGGTTGACTTCAATGGAATCGAAAATCGGGAGTGGCGTATAATGGGCGGCTGATCCGATATCGCCCGTTTCACACTTTCGTCCAAAGTTAAAATGCCCCCCGTTGTGTGTGAGAGCTGGTGAACAGCCAGGACTGCAATCTCTGACTGTGCATCATTCAAGTGAGCAGCCAGCAACTTCATTAGCAACCCTACATTCCAGAGCCCACTTACCCAATTTACTTACATCGAGTCTACAGCACAGAAACAGGCCATTCGGCCCAACTGGTCCGTGCCGGTGTTTATGCTCCACACGAGCCTCCTCCCGCCCCTCTTCATCTCACCCTATCACCATATCCTTCTATTCCTTTCTCCCTCATGTGTTTATCTAGATTCTCCTTAAATGCATCTGTGCTATTCGCCTCAGCCACTCCCTGTGGTAGCGAGTTCCACATTCTCACCACTCTCTGGGTAAAGAAGTTTCTCCTGAATTCCCTATTGGATTTATTAGTGATTATCTTATATTGATGGCCCCTAGTTCTGGTCTCCCCCACACAAGTGGAAACATTTTCTCTACGTCTACCCTATCGAACACTTTCATTGGCTGGAATTTTCTTTACCTGGGCGGGTCCGGTGAGGCCAGTGTCCATGGCAGGTCGCGACCCCACTGCTGCCTCCATCCCGCTGTAGAAAATGAGCTTACCTTAATGGAGCCTATTAAATCTCTGTCAAACAAAATAAATTAAAGCAGGTGACGTAAGAAAACTACTAGGCACTTGGTCTAAGCGTTAAACAAAGCTTTAATCAACTGTTTTACAACATGGAGATCTAGTTGTGTCCTTCACTAGTTCCTGTTAAGAATGTCCTGCGCAAGCTGGGCCCGTGCCCGAATATTTATACTCTCCCTGGACAGCGCCACCCGCAGGCCACTCAGTATTATTTCATGTCAGCTAGTATTAAGTCAAAGGAGGAAGCTTATAAAGTTGCCAGAAAAAGCGGTCAGCCTGAGGATTGGGATCTTTTTAGAAATCAGCAAAGGGGGACCAAGAAATTGATAAAGAAAGGGAAAATGGAATATGAGCACAAACTAGCGAAAAATATAAAAACGGATTGTAAAAGCTTCTATAGGTATGTGAAAAGGAAAAGACTGGCGAAGGTAAATGTAGGTCCTTTACAGTCAGAGACGGGAGAATTTAATTGGGGAATGAGGAAATGGCATGGAAATTAAATAAATACTTTGTTTCTGTCTTCACGGAGGAAGACACAAAAAACCTCCCAGAAATAAGAGAAAACCAAGGGTGTGACGAGAATGAGGAACTTAAAGAAATTATTATTCGTAAAAAAACAGTACTAGCAAAATTAATGGGACTAAAAGTCGATAAATCCCAAGGACCGGATGACCTACATCCTAGGGTTTTGAAAGAGGTGGCCATTGGAATAGTGGACACATTGGTTGTCATCTTCCAAAATTCGATAGATTCTGGAACGGTTCCTGCAGATTGGAGGATAGCAAATGTAACCCCGCTATTTAAGAAAGGACAAAAATGAGAAGTCGCACAACACCAGGTTATAGTCCAACAGATTTATTTAATTTTACAAGCTTTCGGAGCTGTCGCTCCTTCTTCAGGTAGGGTAGCTGTGAGAGAATCTCCCAGAATTCACAATATAAACACAGACAAAATCTATTCAAATCTTTCCCTACATCAAAGACACACTAAGAGCACAGCCAAGACAATGAGATGTGTCCCAAGGGGTCCAACGTGTCAAAACACCTGCTGGCTGCATATCCTCTCCATTTGTGTTGGTTCTTGTGTTAGTATTTTTTTTTAAAAACCTGGAAAGACCGGCCATGATGTCAAGTCACGTTCTGTATCGTGACATGAACCCGATATCGCGATTGAGGCCATCCTCATGAGTGCGGAACTTGGCTATCAGTTTCTGCTCTATGATTTTGCGCTGTCGTGTATCCCGAAGGCCGCCTTGGAGAACGCTTACCCGCAGATCCGAGGCTGAATGCCCCTGACTGCTGAAGTGTTCCCCGACTGGGCGGCAACCCTCCTGCCTGGCGATTGTTGCGCGGTGTCCGTTCATACGTTGTCTCAGTGTCTGCATGGTCTCGCCGATGTACCATGCTCTGGGGCATCCTTTACTGCAACGTATCAGGTAGACAACGTTGGCCGAGTCACATGAGTATGTACCATGTACCTGGTGGGTAGTGTCCTCATGTGTGATGATGGTATCTGTGTCCATGATCTGGCATGTCTTGCAGAGGTTGCCGTGGCAGGGTTGTGTGGTGTCGTGGTTGCTGTTCTCCTGAAAGATGGGTAATCTGCTGCGAACGATGGTACTTTTGAGGTTAGGCGGCTGCTTGAAGGCGAGTAGCGGAGGCGTGGGGATGGCCTTAGCAAGGTGTTCGTCGTCATCGATGACATGTTGAAGGCTGCGAAGAACATGGCGTAGTTTTTCCGCTCCGGGGAAGTACTGGACGACGTAGGGTACTCTGTTGGTTGTGTCCCGTGTTCGTCTTCTGAGGAGGTCTATGCGGTTTTTCGCTGTGGCCCGTCGGAACTGTCGATCGACGAGTCGAGCGTCATATCCCGTTCTTACGAGGGCGTCTTTCAGTGTCCGTAGGTGTCCATCGCGTTCCTCCTCGTCTGAGCAGATCCTGTGTATTCGCAGGGCTTGTCCATAGGGGATGGCTTCTTTAACGTGGTTAGGGTGGAAGCTGGAGAAGTGGAGCATCGTGAGGTTGTCCGTGGGCTTGCGGTAGAGTGAAGTGCTGAGGTGTCCGTCTTTGATGGAGATTCGTGTGTCCAAGAATGAAACCGATTCTGAGGAGTAGTCCATGGTGAGTTTGATGGTGGGATGGAACCTGTTGATGCTATCGTGTAGTCCTTTCAGTGATCCTTCGCCGTGGGTCCAAAGGAAGAAGATGTCGTCGATGTATCTGGTGTACAGCGTTGGTTGGAGGTCCTGTGCAGCGAAGAAGTCTTGCTCGAACTTGTGCATGAAGATGTTGGCGTATTGGGGTGCGAATTTGGTCCCCATGGCTGTTCCGTGTGTTTGGGTAAAAAAATGGTTGTCGAAGGTGAAGACATTGTGGTCAAGGATGAAGCGGATGAGTTGTAGGATGGCGTCCGGAGATTGGCTGTTGTTGGTGTTGAGTACTGAGGCTGTCGCAGCGATGCCGTCATTGTGGGGGATATTGGTGTAGAGTGCCGATACGTCCATCGTGACGAGGAGTGTTCCTGGTTCAACTGGTCCATGGGTGCTGAGTTTCTGCAAGAAGTCTGTAGTGTCGCGACAGAAGCTGGGGGTTCCCTGTACGATGGGTTTCAGGATGCCCTCGACGTACCCAGAGAGGTTCTCACACAGGGTTCCGTTGCCTGATATGATAGGACGTCCGGGTGTGTTGGCTTTGTGTATCTTTGGGAGGCAGTAAAAGTCTCCTACGCGGGGAGTACGTGGGATGAGAGCGCGTAGGATGTTTTGAAGGTCTGGATCGAAGGTCTTGATCAGTCTATTGAGTTGGCGGGTGTGTTCTTTGGTCGGATCTGCGGGTAGCTGTCTGTAGTGTTCCTGGTTGTCCAGTTGTCGGTATGCTTCTTTGCAATAGTCCATTCTGTTCTGTATGACGATGGCTCCTCCTTTGTCCGCTGGTTTGATGACGATGTTGCGGTTGGTCTTGAGAGCATGGATGGCGTTGCGTTGTGCTCGGGTGACATTCTGGACTGTCTTGTGAGTGCGGCTGATGAATCTGGCGTTGATGCATTTCCTGACAGCTTGAGCGTACATGTCAAGCTTAGGGCTGCGACCCTCCGGAGGGGTCCAATTTGACTCTTCCTCGGTTGTAGCACTGCGGTTCCCTCTGTCTGCTGTTCCGGATCATTGATTGTCTCATTAGGAATGTTGCTGACATCTTGGGATTTGTGGTAGTATTCCCGGATCCTCATTCTCCTGATGAATTCCTAAGAAAGGAGGGAGAGAGAAAACAGGGAACTACAGATCTGTTAGCCTCACATCAGTAGTTGGGAAAATGCTGGAATCTATTATAAAGGATGCAATAACTGGACACTTAGAAACTAATAGTAAGATTGGGCAGAGTCAACATGGATTTATGAAAGGGAAATCCTGTTTGACAAACCTATTGGAGTTCTTTGAGGATGTAACTAGTGGAGTAGACAAAGGGGAACCGGTAGATGTGGTGTATCTGGATTTTCAGAAGGCCTTCGATAAGGTCCCACACAAGAGGTTGGTGAACAAAATTAGGGCACATAGAATTGGGGGTAATATATTAGCATGGATTGAGAATTGGTTAACAGACAGAAAACAAAGAGTAGGGATAAACGGGTCTTTTTCAGGATGGCAGGCTGTGACTAGTGGGGTACCGCAAGGATCGGTGCTTGGGCCCCAGCTATTCACAATCTATATCGATGATTTGGATGAGGGGACTAAATGTAACATTTCCAAATTTGCTGATGATACAAAGCTAGGTGGCAGTGTCAGTTGCGAAGAGGATGTGAAGAGGCTTCAAGGGGATCTCGACAGGCTCAGTGAGTGGGCGAGAACATGGCAGATGGATTATAATGTGAATAAATGTGAAGTTATCCACTTTGGTAGAAAAAACAGAAAGGCAGAGTATTTCCTAAATGGTGAAAGATTGGGGAATGCAGATGCTCAAAGGGACCTGGGTGTCCTTGTACATGAGTCACTGAAAGTCAATGTGCAGGTGCAGCAAGCCATTAGGAAGGCAAATGGTATGCTGGCCTTCATTACAAGAGGATTTGAGTACAGGAGTAAAGAAGTCTTACTCCAATTATATAGGACCTTGGTGAGACCACACCTGGAGTACTGTGTACAATTTTGGTCTCCTTACCTAAGGAAAGATATACTTGCCATAGAGGGAGTGCAATGAAGGTTCACGAGATTGATTCCTGGGATGGCGGGACTGTCGTACGAGAAGAGATTGAGTAAACTAGGCCTGTATTCTCTTGAATTCAGAAGAATGAGAGGAGATCTCATTGAAGCATACAAAATTATTACAGGGCTTGATAGAGTGGATGCTGGGAGAATGTTTCCCTTGGCTGGGGAGTCTAGAACCAGGGGCCACAGTCTCAGGATAAAGGGTAGGCCATTCAGGACTGAGCTGAGAAGAAAGTTCTTCACACAGAGGGTGGTGAATCTTTGGAATTCTCTACCCCAGAGGGCTGTGGAGGCTCAGTCATTGGGTATATTCAAAACAGAAGTCGATAGATTTCTGACTAGTAAGGGCATCAAGGGATATGGCGATGGGGCTGGTGAATGGAGTTGAGGCAGAAGATCAGCCATGATCTCATTGAATGGCGGAGCAGGCTCGAAGGGCCGAATGGCCAACTCCTGCTCCTAATTCTTATGTTCTTATGTTCTTAAGCCCACCCAGCGCGTTACCCAGCCCAATGAGATGGAGCGGGTCTGGTGAAGTCACTCATGACGTGTTTTAAGCCGGGATCCTTAAAGGGACCCTGGCCACATTAAATTTGAAGTTTAATCTAGCATAATGAGAGCTGAATCTTTACTCTACAATAACATAATAAAAGTTATATATGAGTGACAAAGAAATATTTAAATAATATCATTAAGTAATATAACACCATCTACAAATACGATCAAGAACATAATTTAAAAAGTACATTAATTGGGAAGTTATTGGTGCTTTAGTCACAAATCTATAGACTTTTGTATCAGTAACTGGTACAAATAAAAGATGTGTGTGTATAGGTAATACATAAAATTAAGCAGATTTTACATGTAATTGCACGGTAGCATAGTGGTTATGTTACTGGACTAGTAATCCATGGAGTCCTGGATTAATGATCCAGAATGACATGAGTTCAAATCCCACCATGGCAATGCTGGAATTTAAATTCAATTAAAAATAAACATGTAATAAAAAGCTAGTATCAGGAATGGTGACTGTGAAACTACTGGATTGTTGTAAAAACCCATCTTGGTTCACTAATGCCCTTTAGGGAAGGAAATTGGCCATCTTTTCCTGGTCTGGCCTATATGTGACTCCAGATCCACAGCAATGTGGTTGACTCTTAACTGCCTAGCAAGCCATTCAGTTGTATTCAAGAAGGCGGCTCACCACCACCTTCTCGAGGGCAATGAGGGATGGGCAATAAATTACCGGCGACGCCCACGTCCTGTGAATGAATTTACATTTTTTTTTACAATCTTATGCAAGTTCAGCGGAAGAGCTGCGGAATCCCTGGCAAACAGTGTAAGTGGTGCTTACAATGTGTCTCTGGGATTTCTGTAGCTCTTCCGTTGAAGTTAACAATGGACAAGTGAGAGAACCTCCGCAGAAATTCACCCTAAAGTCTCAGACTGAGAAATTAAACTAATTATATTCAGGGACTGAAAGCAAATTGAACCAGTGGAATGAGTGATGAGAATGAAATTGTTATGGTTGATGACTTGATTTAATGTGTAACTGGACAATCACAGTATACTGAGAGAAAAACCTGACCAGAAACAACACAAACATTTATTTAAATGGTACGTCATTTTTTATAGTGCAGATCAATTCACTGAAATTACTGTTGAGTTGGAAGGCAACAGCCGAGAATGGCCAGTGAAAAATGTATTTCCCTCACCATCCAGGGTAGCACTTACATCCCTTCAGGAATTTCTGAATTAACATTTACCAGTAGCTTTTCAAGTAGAACAGAATCTCCATCAATCTGTTAGCTGATAGAAACATAGAAACTAGGAGCAGGAGTAGGCCATTCGGCCCGTCGAGCCTGCTCCACCATTCAATACGATCATGGCTGATCATCCAAATCCAGTACCCTGTCCCTGCTTTCTCACACAGAATCCCCATCGAGCCTGCACCGACACATATCCCACCCTATCCCCGTAACCCCACGTATTTAATTCCCCCTAACATATCCCATCCTATCCCCGTAACCCCACATATTTAATCCCCCCCTAACACTAAGGGTCAATTTATCATAGCCAAATCAACCTAACCCGCACATTTTTGGACTGTGGGAGGAAACCGGAGCACCCGGAGGAAACCCACGCAGACACGGGGAGAATGTGCAAACTCCACACAGACAGTCACCCGAGGCCGGATTCGAACGCAGGTCCCTGGCGCTGTGAGGCACCAGTGCTAACCACTATGCCACCGTGTTGCCCTGATGTATTCAACATGTTTTTATTTTGGTTTGTTTTCCATGCTGTCAAGTAATCAGCTGGAGCAATGGCCACGGAACTCCCACCTCAGGTTGACAGATGTGGTTCCCGAGCTGTGTGAATCCCGTGGCCATGCAGGGAAATTAAAAAAGTAAGTGAAAAAAGGCTCTTAAGTGCCTGTCAACTACTTGATAATGATCTTAATTGGGTCCCCTGCTGGTCGATGACAGACGCGCCTGTGGGAAAGACGCGTGGGAGCGAGATCTCAGCGAGTTCCTGACCTGCTGTCAAAAATAACAACTTTACCACCTGACCCGCCACCGATCTTGCCCGCTACCACCTCGGAAAATTCAGCCCATTACCTTAAAGACTTGCATCAGGTCACCCCATCTTAAATACTTCAAATAGATCCTCCCTTAATCTTCGATACTCAAAGGGAATACAAGCCTAGTCTATACCTCAGTGGATCTGTTTAATGCCAGCTGGCTTTTTTACGCCACAGTTTGAAATCTTTATGGAACCTAAGGGTCGTCCTTTGGGTCGAGAGAACCAGGAATGACACAGCAGGTCAGTCAGTATCTGAAAGAGAAAAGACTGAATGTTTCAGGTGAGAGTCTTCCTCAGTTCTGATGAAGGGCACCACCCAGAATGTCCTCCTCCACTGTCTGACTGTTATGTGCTTGCAGTAGTTTCTGTTTCAGTTTTTAAGCCTTTCCTCTTGTTCACCTGGTTGATTGTTTCGATTTATAATGCCAAAGGGAATGGAAAGTCATTTTAATTTTCGATGGCAATAGACCTACTTTTCCCATCAGCACTGAGCTACGAACCCTTCATTGGTACATAGATGAAATGGTATCTAAGCCTCTTTTCAGTTCCCAGCTCTCATCAATATGGCCAACTATTCGAAATGACGTATTGACAACAAAGGAGTCGTACAACATAACTTCCTCTTCAACTGTCTGGCTGATAATTACACTCCCGACGCTTACCTTTTATAAAATTCTCCAACGTTCCATAACATTAAGTCCCCTGTTGAACCAACTAAAGGTTATTCAATATTGAATGTGGCACATTCATCTGCAGCCCTTTTAACAATTTGCCAGACAGTACCAGTAGCACTTTTCGCACACTAAGGCGCTAACAGTTCATCTGTTGAGGGAGGGTAGCCGTACTGAGGTCTCAAAGGATTGACTGTATTGCCTTGCCCAACTGTGCCTGCGCTAATGTTAGAGGCCCCGCAGCCAGATTTGTCTGTAGTCATGGAGACAGAAAGAAACACATTGTTTTCTAAATGTCTATCAGTGACCCGTGGGATCGGTCCCTGACAGTCAGGTAATTGGTAAAAGGATGGGGGAGGCGGCGGGGCGAACACGATCGGTGTGGGAAGCCCTGGGTAAGGGAGGTCCAAGGCTTCCGTGTGAGGCCTAGGGAAGCACTCCTGCTCCTCCTAGCCCACAAGGTAACCAAAAAATAAATACCTGCCTTGGCCTCTTCTGACCCACGACCTCTGTCCCCGCCCCCCTACCTCCGGACAGGTTTGTCTGACGGGGAAGTCGTCACTGCTCCCCTCCCCCACCCCGCTTGGGCCTCCAACTAAAATTGTAGATCGGGTCCCCATGACGTCATGGGGACCCGGTCTGCATCTTTAAACTAGGATCCCGCTGCCTTCCTGCGGCAGTCCCGCTCGCCCGCTCAAAGGAGCGGGTTAATTCACGGATCCGTCGGGAAGGCCTCGGGATCGGAGGGGGTAAGTTGTTCCTCTCATTTTAACTGCTCACCCCCACCTCCCCCCCCCCCCCTTCCCGCCCGATTTCCGCCAGGCGTGGGGAGTTAAAATCGGGGCCTTGGTTTCAACGCGAGGTGCAGGAAGTGTAAAAGCCCTGAAATTTCAGGGTCCACTGAGCCAGACGTTGACCCCATTGCAAATTGTGGGGGTCATTTCCACGGTAAGGCAGGTAAAGGTGAGGTATCGCTGCCTGCTCCACCGTGCCAGTGGTAGTTGGAACAACACCCTGCTGCGGCCCCAAGGGGACTCCAAGGCCCAGGGAGGGCTGAAGAAACAAGCCAAGTACGTTTTCTTCTGCTCCTAAGGGAGCAAAGGGGCATCTTATTAAAGGTAGTCTTGATCCTCTCTGAGATTCATTCGCTTTTTCTTGGGCCCTTTCCCAAGGCCCAGTACGGGATCCCTGCGAGCTCTCAGGTGGCGGAGGTCCTGCTGACCCCATCAGGTGACGTACCGGGTGGACAGGAATTGCCATGGTAGCCCAGAAACCCCCAGACATGGCCCCAAAGTCTCCGCTAAACGGAAAGGGAGCGGCTGGAAGAGTCACACGCTCCCCACCCCTTACCGAAATTTGGGGTGGAGCGGAAATCCAGCGGATCAGAGTTCAGCCCCAGATTGCTGTCCCCTGATCTGCCTGTTTTTGCGTCCTTTCCCACACTGGGAATTTCACATCCAAAGATCTTAAAGAGACTCAAAAAGCGGTTCGATATGAGAATGGGTGAGATCTTTTAAGAGGATTGGAGGCCCGAACTTCAGAGAAAGAAGAAAGAAAGAAAGGCTTGCATTTCTATAGCGCCTGTCACGACCACCGGACGTCTCAAAGTGCTTTACAGCCAATGAAGTACTTTTGAAGTGTAGTCACTGTTGTAATGTGGGAAACGCAGCAGCCAGTTTGCGCACAGCAAGCTCCCACAAACAGCAATGTGACAATAACCAGATCATCTGTTTTAGTGATGTTTGTTGAGGGATAAACATTGGCCAGGACACCGGGGAGAACTCCCCTGCTCTTCTTTGAAATAGCGCCATGGGATCTTTTACATCCACCTGAGAGAGCAGACGGGGCCTCGGTTTAACGTCTCATCCGAAAGACGGCACCTCCGACAGGGCAGCGCTCCCTCAGCACTGCACTGGAGTGTCAGCCTGGATTTTGTGCTCAGGTCCCTGGAGCGGGACTTGAACCCACGACCTTCTGACTCCGAGGTGAGGGTGCTAATAACTGAGCCACGGCTGACTGAATGGCCTTTTCACATTCTTGACTTTTTCTTCTGTCTCTGGCTAGAGTGTTTGTTCTTGATTGTAAAAGCGTGTTTGTGCCGACAATTCATTTCGGTGTAGCGATGGGTAACCTTTTACAGCATTACGCTGTGTCGCTGATGGAGCAGAAAGAGGGCAGCCTGCAGGGCACAATGTCCCCGCAACACTATTCATTGTCTTCATTTAGCCTAACAAAGCTTTCAGTGATCTGAGGCAGTGTATTCAGATTTAATCTCCACTGACAGGTCACCGTTCTCCCGGGGGTGAGAGGTGTTCTGGACGGCTGTTCACTCACTCTGTGTCGTGCAAACCATGTTTTAAGCAATCTCCCAGGGACCCAGGGACACTCTGCATTGATTCTCCTTCATTCAAGCACAGCAATGGTGCTGTGTTTCCGGCCGTTTTTAAAGTATCCTCTGGGGCTAACTGCACTAAGCTGCAAATGGAAAATATATCCTGCAGTGTAAATCATTTAGAAAAGAGTATGTTTTGTTTCTGACATTTTGCACCAAGCAGCCCCAGAATAGCTTGCATCATTATCTTGTTGACTGTTCACTGACATTAAATCTGCAATTTTGTATTTCCGTTTCTTGATTTTCTTTCCCCCTTTTTTCAAATTAAAGATTTTATCTTTCATCCCAACAATAACCTGTGCATTTATCTAGCGCCTTTAACGTAGTACAATGTCCCCAGGTGCTTCACAGGAGCGATTATCGAACAAAATTTGACACCGAGCCACCCAAGGAGATATTAGGACAAGTGACCAAAAGCTTGGTCACAGAGGGAGGTTTTAAGGAGGAGAGGTAGCGAGGCGGAGAGGTTTAGGGAGGGAATTCCAGAGCTTGGGGCCCAGGCAGCTGAAGGCACGGCTGCCAATGATGGGACGATTAAATCGGGGATGCTCAAGAGGCCAGAATTGGAGGAGCGCAGAGATCACGGAGGGTTGTAGGGCTGGAGGAGGTTACAGAGATAGGGAGCCGGGGCAATATAAGTTTCTGTTACAGAGACGGGTCCAGGCTTCTGTATTAAGAGAGTTAGCAAAGTGTCTCGTATATATCCATGGATGTGGAAGTTAAATGCTCTGCAGTCAAGTGAGGCTTGCTGCATTGACTTTCTGCTGCTGCTTAATTTTTACTTTCAACAAACCTGATTGTGGTTTATAGCCTATGTTGCATGGTCTGGTGGTATTTATTCTTCTACCATCAGAATGCAAGGAGTACAGGCGTGGGCACCTACCATTTGCAGTCAGCCAGTCTCAGTAATGAGGGTTTCTAGTGGACGCTGAAACAATGCTACTTTGCCCAGTATCGTGGACATAGTCACCCATTCGTTCATAGGGAGCAAGGGCCCATATATGGGCGTGGCTTTAGGCACCGAGCACATGAGAACTATCTGGTGAGGCCTTCAAACTGGAACACTGACATCGGGCATTGTGGCCTTTTCGCATTCTATGCTTTTTGTAGATTCAAGATCTCGCATTCTGGTTTGGAAAGGAGAATGATAGGTTGTGGGGGGGAGGAATGCCTTCATTGCAGCTCCGTGGTAAGGTGCTTCTAGTCTCAGACCGTTGCCAAATCAGCATTAAAACAAATAAGAATTCAAGGCTTCTGGATAGAGCTCCAGCACGCTGTGTTCTCTCTGTGTCCTATTCTTTTATTCTGAGAAAGAAATATAAATTGGATTTAATGTTTGACCACACTCATCACAGAACTGGAATCTGTGGGAGGCGAGTAACAAAACACGAGGACAAGAGCTTGCCTTGAGGTACCTGCAGGCATCACACAAGCCTGAGGTGTCAGCCTTGGCTCAGTGGTAGTTTCTGAGTCAGAGATAGAAAAGGAGCAGGTGTCAGAATGCTGGCTTCAATAAGCAGCTTCCAACAGAGCCCGCATGCCACGATCCTGTGTGTGTTGTTTGTGTGTTTCTGCGTATGCCTTGTGTGGGAGTGAGTGAGAAAGGGACAAGACAAAAGAGCAAGGTGGCACCGAGCCTACAAGTTGGTTGAGACCTGCTGCTTCATCTTTCCTTACTTCCTCCATGTGAGAGAATGTCCAGGCTGGTCGACTCCAAGGGGGTGAGGCGGGTGCGAGGGGAGCGTGAGAGGAGGGGGGTGGTCCTGGTGGGGTGAGAGGGGCGAGGGGACGAGGGAGTGGCGAGGGCGCTTGAGAAAGGGTGAGGGGTCATGGTGGGGTGAGGGGGGCGAAGATGGGTGAGGGGAGTGCTCGTTTGAAATGGGGAACAGGCAGCTTTACTCAGCATCCAACCATTCTGGATCTAACCTGGAGTGCTTGATGCTAACACCTGAAGTTGGAGCGTTCCATTCCCCTGCACTTTGATGCACAATATGTCATTTAAGCTAAAAGGATCTTGGCTGCAAACTCACATCCCAGTCACATCTCTGATTGGCAGAAGTGACACCAAAACCCTCGTAAACATATGGAGCTGTGTTTATTTTTAAGAGCAAGGGCTGGGCACAACACGTTGGCATAACAGCAATGCAAGCATTTAACCTTCAATAGTTTAGCTCAAGATACCTGAAGCTTACATCGACTTTACACAGTATTTACAGCCCAGGAACAGGCCGTTCGGCCCAACGGGTCTATGCTGGTGTTTCTGCTCCACTCGAGCCTCCTCCCACCCCTCTTCATCTCACCACATCAGCATATCCTTCTATTCCTTTCTCCCTCATGTGATACATCTCTCCTTGTTCAAGGATCATCTCTCGAGTGTGGAGAACGCTGGTAGACAAGCAGGAGTGAAAATGGGGAGCAGAATCTCGGGATGAAGCCCCCTTCCCCCCAAAAAGCACGGTCATCGAGAAGGGTCTTTGGATGGTTTTGGAAAGCAGGATATAAAAGTTGCAAGGATTTCGGGTGCTGCACTTACCTGAAGCTCGCGTCATCTGAAGTCTGAACTGGCCTGAACCAGCCAAGCCTGACAAGATCCGAATCAAGGAGAGGAGTGAGGTGAGTGAGACGCAAGAGACAGGAAGCATGCTGGGCATCTGCGATATTAACAGAAAGTGCTGGAAGTACACAGCAGGTCCCTCAGTATCTGAAAACAGAATCGACAATTTAAGGACAATTCGAATTCTGTGGCCTAGAAATTGGTCTTGGGCGATGGTGCCAAACGGGCGGGATCGGATCGGATCGGCCGCCCGTTACACATTTCATGGAACTGAATCTCAGGCGCTGCGTATAACGACACCGCCCCAGACCATTTTTCCAGGCCTGTGACTTATTAAGAAAGAATTTGAATTGTATCGCACCTGTCACATCCTCAGGCTGTTCCACGGCACTTCACAGCCAAGGGATTATTTTGAAGTGCAGTGAGTGTTGTAAGGTAGGGAAACGCAGCCGCCAATTTGCACACAGCAAGATCCCACAAACAGCAAATGAGGTCATGACCAGTTCCTGCTCCTCCTGGCCCCCTGAGGAAAGTAAAAAAAACATACTTCCTTGGGCCTCTTCTGGCCTCGATTCTCTTGCCCGCTGTATTCGTTTGAATATGTTAAAAAAGGACCTCACTGGCTTTGAGGGGTGGGGTAGCCTTGCTGCCTGTTCAACAATGCCGGTTAAAATCGGGAACGGTCAGCTCCCAGTATCTCCAGGGTGGGTAAGTAACCTGGGCCATTTTAACTGCTCCCTCCATGGCCTCGCCCCTCCCTATCTCTGTAACCTCCTCCAGCCCCCTACAACCCTCCCAATCTCTGTAACCTCCTCCAGCCCCCTACAACCCTCCCAATCTCTGTAACCTCCTCCAGCCCCCTACAACCCTCCCGATCTCTGTAACCTCCTCCAGCCTCTACAACCCTCCCTATCTCTGTAACCTCCTCCAGCCCCCTACAACCCTCCCTATCTCTGCAACCTCCTCCAGCCCCCTGCAACCTTCCCTATCTCTCTAACCTCCTCCAGCCCCCTACAACCCTCCCTATCTCTGCAACCTCCTCCAGCCCCCTACAACCCTCCCTATCTCTGTAACCTCCTCCAGCCCCCGACAACCCTCCCTATCTCTGTAACCTCCTCCAGCCCCGACCACCCTCACTATCTCTGTAACCTCCTCCAGCCCCTACAACCCTCCCTATCTCTGTAACCTCCTCCAGCCCCTACAACCCTCCCTATCTCTGTAACCTCCTCCAGCCCCCTACAACCCTCCCTATCTCTGTAACCTCCTCCAGCCCCCTACAACCCTCCCTATCTCTGTAACCTCCTCCAGCCCCCTACAACCCTCCCTATCTCTGTAACCTCCTCCAGCCCCCTACAACCCTCCCTATCTCTGTAACCTCCTCCAGCCCCCTACAACCCTCCCTATCTCTGTAACCTCCTCCAGCCCCCTACAACCCTCCCTATCTCTGTAACCTCCTCCAGCTCCCTACAACCCTCCCTATCTCTGTAACCTCCTCCAGCCCCCTACAACCCTCCCTTACTCTGTAACCTCCTCCAGCCCTCTACAACCCTCCCGATCTCTGTAACCTCCTCCAGCTCCCTACAACCCTCCCTATCTCTGTAACCTCCTCCAGCCCCCTACAACCCTCCCTATCTCTGTAACCTCCTCCAGCCCCCTACAACCCTCCCTATCTCTGTAACCTCCTCCAGCCCCCTACAACCCTCCCTAACTCTGTAACCGCCTCCAGCCCCTACAACCCTCCCTATCTCTGTAACCTCCTCCAGCCCCCTACAACCCTCCCTAACTCTGTAACCTCCTCCAGCCTCTACAACCCTCCCTATCTCTGTAACCTCCTCCAGCCCCTACAACCCTCCCTATCTCTGTAACCTCCTCCAGCCCCCTACAACCCTCCCTATCTCTGTAACATCCTCCAGCCCCCTACAACCCTCCCTATCTCTGTAACCACCTCCAGCCCCCTACAACCCTCCCTATCTCTGTAACCTCCTCCAGCCCCCTACAACCCTCCCTAACTCTGTAACCTCCTCCAGCCTCTACAACCCTCCCTATCTCTGTAACCTCCTCCAGCCCCCTACAACCCTCCCTAACTCTGTAACCTCCTCCAGCCTCTACAACCCTCCCTATCTCTGTAACCTCCTCCAGCCCCCTACAACCCTCCCTATCTCTGTAACCTCCTCCTGCCCCCTACAACCCTCCCTATCTCTGTAACCTCCTCCAGCCCCTACAACCCTCCCTATCTCTGTAACCTTCTCCAGCCCCCTACAACCCTCCCTATCTCTGTAACCTCCTCCAGCTCCCTACAACCCTCCCTATCTCTGTAACCTCCTCCAGCCCCCTACAACCCTCCCTATCTCTGTAACCTCCTCCAGTCCTCTACAACCCTCCCGATCTCTGTAACCTCCTCCAGCTCCCTACAACCCTCCCTATCTCTGTAACCTCCTCCAGCCCCCTACAACCCTCCCTATCTCTGTAACCTCCTCCAGCCCCCTACAACCCTCCCTATCTCTGTAACCTCCTCCAGCCCCCTACAACCCTCCCTAACTCTGTAACCGCCTCCAGCCCCTACAACCCTCCCTATCTCTGTAACCTCCTCCAGCCCCCTACAACCCTCCCTAACTCTGTAACCTCCTCCAGCCTCTACAACCCTCCCTATCTCTGTAACCTCCTCCAGCCCCTACAACCCTCCCTATCTCTGTAACCTCCTCCAGCCCCCTACAACCCTCCCTATCTCTGTAACATCCTCCAGCCCCCTACAACCCTCCCTATCTCTGTAACCACCTCCAGCCCCCTACAACCCTCCCTATCTCTGTAACCTCCTCCAGCCCCCTACAAC
Source organism: Squalus acanthias (assembly GCA_030390025.1). Lineage (NCBI taxonomy): Eukaryota > Metazoa > Chordata > Chondrichthyes > Squaliformes > Squalidae > Squalus > Squalus acanthias. Next base: position 1,982,647 of record JASTWF010000036.1, on the reverse strand, counting down.
CCTCCCTAACTCTGTAACCTCCTCCAGCCTCTACAACGCTCCCTATCTCTGTAACCTCCTCCAGCCCCCTACAACCCTCCCTAACTCTGTAACCTCCTCCAGCCTCTACAACCCTCCCTATCTCTGTAACCTCCTCCAGCCCCCTACAACCCTCCCTATCTCTGTAACCTCCTCCTGCCCCCTACAACCCTCCCTATCTCTGTAACCTCCTCCAGCCCCTACAACCCTCCCTATCTCTGTAACCTTCTCCAGCCCCCTACAACCCTCCCTATCTCTGTAACCTCCTCCAGCCCCATACTACCCTCCCTATCTCTGTAACCTCCTCCAGCCCCTACAACCCTCCCTATCTCTGTAACCTCCTCCAGCCCCTACAACCCTCCCTATCTCTGTAGCCTCCTCCAGCCCCTACAACCCTCCCTATCTCTGTAACCTCCTCCAGCCCCCTACAACCCTCCCTATCTCTGTAACCTCCTCCAGCCCCCTACAACCCTCCCTAACTCTGTAACCTCCTCCAGCCCCTACAACCCTCCCTATCTCTGTAACCTCCTCCAGCCCCCTACAACCCTCCCTATCTCTGTACCCTCCTCCAGCCCCCTACAACCCTCCCTATCTCTGTACCCTCCTCCAGCCCCCTACAACCCTCCCTATCTCTGTAACCTCCTCCAGCCCCGCCAACCCTCCCTATCTCTGTAACCTCCTCCAGCCCCTACAACCCTCCCTAACTCTGTAACCTCCTCCAGCCCCTGCAACACTCCCTATCTCTGTAACCTCCTCCAGCCCCTACAGCCCTCCCTATCTCTGTAACCTCCTCCAGCCCCCTACAATCCTCCCTATCTCTGTAATCTCCTCCAGCCCCCAACAACCCTCCCTATCTCTGTAACCTCCTCCAGCCCCCTACAACCCTCCCTATCTCTGTAACCTCCTCCAGCCCCATCACTCCCCATCTCTGTAACCTCCTCCAGCCCCCTACAACCCTCCCTATCTCTGTAACCTCCTCCAGCCCCCTACAACCCTCCCAACTCTGTAACCTCCTCCAGCCCCCTACAATCCTCCCTATCTCTGTAACCTCCTCCAGCCTCCCACAACCCTCCCTATCTCTGTAACCTCCTCCAGCCCCCTACAACCCTCCCTATCTCTGTAACCTCCTCCAGCCCCCTACAACCCTCCCTATCTCTGTAACCTCCTCCAGCCCCCTACAACCCTCCCTATCTCTGTAACCTCCTCCAGCCCCCTACAACCCTCCCTATCTCTGTAACCTCCTCCAGCCCCCTACAACCCTCCCTATCTCTGTAACCTCCTCCAGCCCCCTACAACCCTCCCTATCTCTGTAACCTCCTCCAGCCCCCTACAACTCTCCCTATCTCTGTAACCTCCTCCAGCCCCCTACAACCCTCCCTATCTCTGTAACCTCCTCCAGCCCCCTACAACCCTCCCTATCTCTGTAACCTCCTCCAGCCCCCTACAACCCTCCCTATCTCTGTAACCTCCTCCAGCCCCCTACAACCATCCCTATCTCTGTAACCTCCTCCAGCCCCCTACAACCCTCCCTATCTCTGTAACCTCCTCCAGCCCCTACAACCCTCCCTATCTCTGTAACCTCCTCCAGCCCCCTACAACCCTCCCTATCTCTGTAACCTCCTCCAGCCCCCTACAACCCTCCCTATCTCTGTAACCTCCTCCAGCCCCCTACAACCCTCCCTATCTCTGTAACTTCCTCCAGCCCCCTACCACCCTCCCTATCTCTGTAACCTCCTCCAGCCCCCTACAACCCTCCCCATCTCTGTAACCTCCTCCAGCCCCCTACAACCCTCCCTATCTCTGTAACCTCCTCCAGCCCTACAACCCTCCCTATCTCTGTAACCTCCTCCAGCCCCCTACAACCCTCCCTATCTCTGTAACCTCCTCCAGCCCCTACAACCCTCCCTATCTCTGTAAACTCCTCCAGCCCCCTACAACCCTCCCTACCTCTGTAACCTCCTCCAGCTCCCTACAACCCTCCCTATCTCTGTAACCTCCTCCAGCCCCTACAACCCTCCCTATCTCTGTAACCTCCTCCAGCCCCCTACAACCCTCCCTATCTCTGTAACCTCCTCCAGCCCCTACAACCCTCCCTATCTCTGTAACCCCCTCCAGCCCTACAACCCTCCAAGAACTCTGCGATCCTCCTCTCGTGCATCCCCCACTTCCTTTGCCCCACCATTGGCGGCCGAGCCTTTAGCAACCTAGTCCCTAAGCTCTGGAATTCCCTCCCTAAACCTCTCCGCCTCTCTACCTCTCTCTCCTCCTTTAAGGTGCTCCTTAAAACCTCCCTCTTTGACCAAGCTTTTGATCACCTGTCCGAATGTCTCTTTCTTTGGTTCTGGTCACTGAGATACATTCAAACCTCGGGGGCAGTGCAAGACTGATTCCTAGTGTTGGAGGTCTGAGTTATAATGAAAGACTGGAGAGACGTGAGATTTTTCAATCTTGAAAAGAAGTCTTTGACAGGTGATCTTATAGAAGTATACAAGAAAGTATATCTTAAAATAAATTGCAAGAGTAGAACAAGGGGCCACAGGTCCAAACTAGTAAAAGGCAAAATTAGGACTGATATCAGGAAGTTTTTCTTCACACAAAGAGTGAGTGACACATGGAATGGACTCCTGGTTAGAGCAGTAGAGGCAAAACCTGAAGGGGTAAAAATTTGGTATCGACCATTTTGGGGCGGTAACATCGCCTGGGCGCTAACTTTAGCGCTGGTGACCGCGAGATTGAGTTTTAGCGCCTCAAGAGGGAGGTGGAGCGCTAAATCAAGCCCTCCACTTCCTTCTTAGGGCGCTAACGTTGGAGACTTCAGCAGCACTGCACACTGGGCCGTGCAGCGCCGCCGCGTTCAATGGCTCCTTCCCTCCCTTAAAGGGAAAGGCCATCGCTGCAGGCTCTGCAAGGAAAAAGTACCTACCTGGACCAGCAAGGCAGCCGCGATCCCGCGCGATCAGCCCGGCGCTCAAGCAGAGTGCTGATCGATCGCGGGCAGGAACCCACGAAAAAAACTAGAACAGGAAAGCGAAGTTTTTTTTTTACTTCCCTCGGCCCCCTCGCCTTTAATCATTGCCCCCGAAGCGGCCAGCCGCCCGATGCACGCCTCCTGCCACTGTCGGTGTTTTCGCCCGACGCTGCCGCAGGGGGCGGAAGTCAATTTCGGGTCCGGGGTAATGCGCACGGTGAGGACGTCACGATCTCCGGGCGAAGGAGATCGGGGTGCAACGCCGTAGTGCCGCCACAAAACTCCCGCCGAATATGGCCGGAGTCGATGTCAGCGCCGCGCCCGGTCGCAAAGCCATTTGCGCCCCGTTAGCGCCTCCCGGGGGCACTAACGGGAGGCGCGTAGGCACCCAATTCCACCCCCAAAATCTTTGAAGAAAAAAAATGGAAGCAGCAACAGAGGGATTTTAGGGTCATTCGGGACGGATGCCTTAAGATGGAAAGAAAGAAGGAAAGAAAGACTGGCAGTTCTATAGCGCCTTTCACGACCTCAGGACGTCCCAAAGCACTTTACAGCCAATGAAGTACTTTTGAAGTGTAGTCACTGTTGTAATGTAGAAAACACAGCAGCCAATTTGCGCACAGCAAGCTCCCACAAACAGCAATGTGATAATGACCAGATCATCTGTTTTAGGTGTTGGTTGAGGGACAAATATTGGCCCCAGGACACCGGGGAGAACTCCCCCGCTCTTCTTCAAAATAGTGCCGTGGGATCTTTTCCATCCACCTGAGAGGGCAGACGAGGCCTCAGTTTAATGTCTGATCCGAAAGACTCTGACAGTGCAGCACTCCCTCAGCACTGCACTGGAGTATCAGCTTCGATTCTGTGCTAAAGTCCCTGGAGTCCCTTGGGACTCAGCTGCTCGAGCGCACCCAACTGAGCCAAGGCAAAAAGAGGAAGAGGATGTGCTGACAGGACGCTGAAATGGCGTAACAAAATTGAATTTTGTGCCCAAGTTGGAAACAAATGCTGTCAAAATCTTTTGGATCTGATTGAAATAGATATTATGTGGCACCAAAATTAAATCAGTTCTCCTACTCCACCCCTCCCATCTGTACCAGTGGAGGTCCTCACTTTGTGAGACTTTGATTTTTCATCACTTTCAACAATTGTTTAGCAACAAAAGGTGAGATTACCTCTTCAAAATAGCATCCAAACTCTTTTTATTGAAGATTGATCACAGAAGGCCACATTTTGCGGTGATTTTGACAACTGACAAATGATGTTTTGCTCTGATGGCTCTGTAAGGCTTATCATCAATAGATTGAGAGGCATTCAATTTTAAATGCATCCTTCCAGTTAAAAGTCATTTAAATGATGATCAGCTGTAAATGGGACATCTCCAATAATAATTCTGTGCTGCTGTGGCTTTTGAAAGGATCGCATTTGAAGAAGTGATCAAGATTTTGCCCTCTAATTAGGAGCGACTGCCAATCACTCTCATTTGGCCTTTGATTTAAGCTTCTCCCTGCTAAACTGTGCAATTACCAGTAATTGTTTCTGCCCATTGTATAATGTTCATCAGATTTTAAAGAGCATCTCATCATCGAGACCCCTTAAAAAAAACTTGAAAAGAATTCTCACCGATATTAAAATCCTTGTTCCATCCATTTGTGTTAATTCTTGAATATTGTTGTTTTAAATTGAAATGAGATCACCATGCACCAAATTCTTTCCTTCCGTTCCAATCTTTCTTATCTCTCTGTCTTATCAACAGCAGCCATTGTTCCTCTGATGCGGAGATGCCGGTGTTGGACTGGGGTGGACAAAAGTAAGAAGTCGCACAACACCAGGTTATAGTCCAACAGCTTTATTTGAAATCACAAGCTTTCGGAGCGCTGCTCCTTCGTCAGGTGAAGTGAAGAGATGCATATAGGCATGGCATATATAGTCAGAGAACACTGCCAGATGACTACAGTTAATCTTTCTAACTGCCCTTTATCACACCTCGGCAGAGAGATAATCACGGCAATCAAAGGTGTGGATGGTGTCCAAACAGGTCAGTCAGGAAAACATTACATCAAAGACAATAGCAAAATACAACAAAGACAATGAGGTGGGATCACAATGGGTCAAATGTGGCAGCTGCTGGAGTCTGTATGGAAAACAAAAAAATGTTCCTCTGAACATCCCATTCTTGTTCCTCCTAAGCTCCAAATACTCCACCCTACGCAATCTTCCTCCTCCCTACTTGCACCATCTCCTACTTTATCTCCTTCTTTCCCAGTACCTCAAAACTGTGGGACTCTTCACTTCCCTCAGACTTCCCTTCCTCCGACAATCTACAGGCTTTCAAAAAAAACACAAGCTTGGCATCACCTGATCACCACATTTTGAGTTTTGCTCACCTTCACTCCTACTCAACGCTGGCCTTTCACCTGCGTTTCTCAATAAAAGAAATGAAGTCGAGAGGTGCTGGCATCTTTGAAGCACACAGCATTCGATGTCGTTCAGAAAGGGAGGAAATTGTGAGGCAAGTTGTATTAATTTTTTTGGCAAGAATGTGTTTTTTTTGCTTCCAGTAGCAGGTGCTTTTGGCAGATAGTAGACTCCTGGGGCCGTATCACGTGGCAAGAACAGAAATGTTTTTGTACCATGTAATTGCAGATGTAGTGATAATCGGTTTCATTTCAACAATGACAACAACTTGCATTTATATAGCGTCTTTAAAGTAAACCTACATCGTGTCTGCCCTAATGTCTCCTTATATGGCTCGGGGTCAAATTTTGTCTGATTTACACTCCTGTGAAGCGCCCTTGGGACGATTTACTACGTTAAAGGCGCTATATAAATACAAGTTGTTGTTGCTGTAAAATGTCCCAAGGTGCTTCACAGGAGTGTAATCAGACAAAATTTGACACCGATCCACATAAGGAGATATTAGGGCAGGTGACCAAAAGCTTGGTCAAAGAGGTAGGTTTTAGGAGCGTCTTAAAAGGAGGAAAGAGAGGGAGAGAGGCGGATAGGTTTAGGGAGGGAATTCCAGAGCTTAGGGCCGAGGCAACAGAAGGCACGGCCGCCAATGGTAGAGCGATTATAATCAGGGATGTGCAAGAGGCCAGAATTGGAGGAACGCAGAGATCTCAGAGGGATGTAGCGGGCTGGAGGAGGTGACAGAGATAGGGAGGGGCGAGGCCATGGAGGGATTTGAAAACAAGAGTGAGAATTTTTAAATCGAGGCGTTGCTGAAACAGGAGCCAATGTAGGTCAGCAAGCACAGGGGTGATGGGTGAACGGGACTTGGTGCGAGTTCATCGCATGTTACAGAAAACAAATACATATTGTATATCTATCAATTTATTAAACTTACCTCTACGTGCTTTGTCAACATTTATCATTATAAATTCCTGTGTCCACATGTATAATTAAAACTGCCTACCTAGACTTGTCACCCTACAATTACACTTTTCCCCAGTGGAGTGGACATAGGAATTTATAATGGAAATATAAAAATAAGGACTGAATGTAGGACTTTAAAATGGGGAATGAATTACAGCTGCAAGTCCTGGTCCAATTATCCCACTGCCCTCGAATTGCACTTCACCTGAAGACTACTTTTGGTCTTGACTTCCTGGGGTCGATCTTGACTTTGTATAATAGTGTTAAACGGGTGATAGCGAGTCGGCAGCCTGCTTTACATCTCATGACTTTGAGGTGCATTGAGGCCCCGTCTGCCCTCTCAGGTGGATATAACAGATCCCGTGCACCATGCAAAGAGAAGCAGGGGAGTGTTCCCTGGTGACCTGGCCCATATTTATCCCTCAACCAACATCACTAACCACAGATTATCTGATCATTTATCTCATTGCTGTTTGTGAGGCTGCACTTCAAAAGTACTTTGGCTGTGAAGCGCTTTGGGACATCTTGAGGATGTGAAAGTCGCTATATAAATGCAAGTCTTTCTTTCTTCTGTCTTTATAATTTAATACAATATAAAAAGATCATACTGCACCATTATCCCTTAACTTGATGTAAAGGACCCAATTATCATATTTGATAATATCATTGTGAATTTCAGGTCAATTCTATATAGAGTCAAGTGACAAGTACTCAATATAAACACGGAAAAATATTAAAATTGGAACGACTTTCACATTAATACTTAAAGAGAATTTAAATAGGCTTTGAAATAAAGTCACTGGCTCTTGTGTAATTTGTCTCCTTTTCCATGGCCGTTGTTGGTCCTAATCTGGGTTTCTCCGTTCTTCTGACGTATTTTAGGGATAATTTGAATCAGCAGAAATTACGTTGTGGAGAAATGGTTGATGTTAAGCAGAAGTTCAGGAGAGAATAATAAACTAGTGGCAATCTGTACAGGTCACCCGTTTTACTTCTCCTTCCCCACCCTGCACCCACGCCCGCCCCCGCACCCTCGAAGGCGCTGCCTCTGCTGGGGGACAGTTCCATTGTCACCAGCTGATCTCTGATACCTCAGCCAAGAGGCCATTCAACATCAACAACAGCTTGTATTTATATAGCGCCTTTAACGTAGTAAAATGTCCCAAGGCGCTGCACAGGTGTATTATAAGACAAAAAATTTGACACCGAGCCACATAAGGAGAAATTAGGGCAGGTGACCAAAAGCTTGGTCAAAGAGGTAGGTTTTAAGGAGCGTCTTAAAGGAGGAAAGAGAAGCGGAGAGGTTTAGGGAGGGAGTTCCAGAGCTTAGGGCCCAGGCAACAGAAGGCACGGCCACCAATGGTTGAGCGATTATAATCAGGGATGCCCAAGAGGGCAGAATTAGAGGAGCGCAGATATCTCGGGGGGTTGTGGGGGCTGAAGGAGATTACAGAGATAGGGAGGGGCGAGGCCATGGAGGGATTTGAAAACAAGGATGAGAATTTTGAAATCGAGGCGCTGCTTAACCGGGAGCCAATGTAGGTCAGCGAGCACAGGGGTGATGGGTGAATGGGACTTGGTGCGAGTTAGGACACGGGCAGCCGAGTTTTGGATGACCTCAAGTTTACGTAGGGTGGAATGTGGGAGGCCAGCCAGGAGTGCGTTGGAATAGTTAAGTCTAGAGGTAACAAATGAGGGTTTCAGCAACGGATGAGTTGAGGCAGGGGCGGAGACGGGCGATGTTATGGAGGTGGAAATAGGCGGTCTTAGTTATGCTGCGGATATGTGGTCGGAAGCTCATTTCAGGGTCAAATGTGACACCAAGGTTGCGAACAGTGTGGTTCAGCCTCAGATGGATGTTAGTGAGAGGGATGGAGTCAGTGGCTAGGGAACAGAGTTTGTGGCGGGGACCGAAAACAATGGCTTCGCTCTTCCCAATATTTAATTGGAGAAAAATTCTGCTCATCCAGAACTGGATGTCGGACAAGCAGTCTGACAATTTAGAGACCGTGGAGGGGTCGAGAGAAATGAGCTCCGACCATGACTATCAGTGGGCTCGCTGGCCTTGGGCCTGATCCCGACTTCTCCCAATGTTCATTTTCCAACAAAAAATGGATAGCCATCAGGAGTGAGAAATCTGACTAACTTTCTCCTCGCTGGTCCAGGGACACTTTGGCCAATTGCAGTGCTTTACCATGACTCTGGTTGAGATCAGCTGGTTCAGCGTAGCCCAAGGATCAAAGCTGGGACCTATCGCACCATATATCGCATTCAAGCACTGAGCTATGATGTCTACTTGTTAAACTAAACCTCCTCCTCTATAAACTTATCTTGAATGAAAGGCAGACATTATCATCTCCAAAGTCCCATTTCAGGTCACAGTGCCAGAATTGCTGTTTCTCCTGCCATTACAACATGCATTGCTCTATCAAGCTCAAATCCAGGGTACTTTTGTGCATACGTGGAGCATAGGACCACAGGCATACCCAAGTGAGGGTCAGTGCTTCATGTTTGCACATATATAGCACTGTGCCCCACTATGGCTTGCTTCAGTCAGAGTCAAAACTGGAGCACTCCAGGAAATTCCAGGACACCGGCATCTTTCTGGTTTCCAGAGTGAGCCTGGCTCTGAGAGCTCAACTGGGGCCTTTAAGTAGATTTGGTTGTGTTTCAGACACACATCCTTTGGCTCATAATGAAGCCCAGGAGCCAATGTTCACATCAAACAGCTGCAAAGCTGTAAACTGGCACTGTTTAACGTGTAATCCCAGCGGATGTTGATCAAACATGAAATGATTTACTTGCTACTCAACTGTGGCTTGCAAGTGTCTGCTGTGTTAAAGCTGGAAAGTAATAAACGAATCCTTCAATTGCTGAATAGCTGAGTCTTTTTTCCTCTTCAGTCTCTTCTTCCCTTCTCTCCTGAAGGTGTTGACTCCATCAGTTCCACTTGTGCCAGCCGCTTTCTGCTTCCTCACCCAAGAGGCCATCCTTCAATTCAACCAAACATTGAGTGTCAGCCAGCTATTTGACTGGGGAGGGCTTCACAGCCAAGTCGAACTGCACGCTTATCGACTTACATGTGGGATCACAAATCTCTCGCCCCAGGTCTGCAGGGACTGGGCTGGTGATGGACACAGTTTGCCACTTTTAACCTTTTTCACGATTTGGTGTGAGGTTTCATATACACAGCTCATGACTGTAAAGGGGTCATTACATAACGTTTACAGCACAGAAACAGGCCATTCGGCCCAACTGGTCCATGCCGGTGTTTACGCTCCGCTCGAGCCTCCTCCCACCCCTCTTCATCTCACCCTATCACCCTATCCTTCTATTCCTTTCTCCCTCGTGTGTTTATCCAGCTTCCCCTTAAATGCATCTGTGCTATTCACCTCAACCACTCCCTGTGGTAGCGAGTTCCACATTCTCACCACTCTCTGGGTAAATACCAGCGAGACAACGTTGGTACAAGCCATTAAATGATTGTGCGACATTGCCGACATTAAATTTGTACCTTTTACAGCATTAAAATATTCATTTCCCATGCCCATTGTACCAATTAACAGCAGAATGACAGAAGCCTACGGAACCACTGAACATTTCTTGATTAATGTTGCTGGGATAACTTGCTACATGTTCTACCTGAAGTCCTGAAGTGACTGGCCTCTTTTAAAAAATTGATGCACACCCCTGTGTGATTGTGCTGTAACACAGTTATGACTGACACATAGGAGGTCACGCTTAAGTGAATAATGCAATGTGCTGTAGCAGAGTGAGAGAGGGACAATATGTAAGCCACAGGATGTTGAGAGCTCGGCATCCGAGATAGGGATACAACTTTAAGAAGTTATATAAAAGGTGGTATAGCTTTAAGAAATTGTTGCCCTTAATTGTCTTTAAATCATGATGTGGAGATGCCGGCGTTGGACTGGGGTGGACAAAAATGAGAAGTCGCACAACACCAGGTTATAGTCCAACAGATTTATTTAATTTTACAAGCTTTCGGAGCTGTCGCTCCTTCGTCAGGTAAGTTAGCAATGAGAGAATCTCCCAGAATTCACAATTTAAACCCAGACAAAATCTATTCACATTATTCGCTACAACAAAGAGCACAGCCAAGACAATGAGATGTGTCCCAGGGGGTCCAACATGGGGAACACTTCAGCAGCCAGGGGCATTCAGCCTCGGATCTGCGGGTAAGCGTTCTCCAAGGCGGCCTTCGAGATACACGACAGCGCAAAATCATAGAGCAGAAACTGATAGCCAAGTTCCGCACTCATGAGGATGGCCTCAATCGCGATATCGGGTTCATGTCACGATACAGAACGTGACTTGACATCATGGCCGGTCTTCCCAGGTGTTTTTTTTGGGTTTTTTTTTTGTTTTTTTTTTTAAAAAGGCTAACACAAGAACACAAATTGACAGGATATGCAGCCAGCAGGTGGTTTGACACGTTGGACCCCCTGGGACACATCTCATTGTCTTGGCTGTGCTCTTTGTTGTAGCGAATAATGTGAACAGATTTTGTCTGGGTTTAAATTGTGAATTCTGGGAGATTCTCTCATTGCTAACTTACCTGACGAAGGAGCGACAGCTCCGAAAGCTTGTAAAATTAAATAAATCTGTTGGACTATAACCTGGTGTTGTGCGACTTCTCATTTTTGTCTTTAAATCAGGAATGACTCTTGGCCTGTATGAATAAAAGGCAGGGAAATGGCGTGGGGGGAGGGAGAGGGAGAGGGAGAGGGGGAGGGGGAGGGGGAGGGGGAGGGGGAGGGATGGGAGGGGGAGGGGGAGGGAGGGGGGAGGGAGGGGGAGGGAGGGGAGGGAGGGGAGGGGGAGGGAGGGGAGGGGAGGGGGAGGGGGAGGGAGGGGAGGGGGAGGGGGAGGGAGGGGAGGGGGAGGGGGAGGGAGGGGAGGGGGAGGGAGGGGAGGGGGAGGGGAGGGGAGGGGGAGGGAGGGGAGGGGGAGGGGGAGGGAGGGGAGGGGGAGGGGGAGGGAGGGGAGGGGGAGGGGGAGGGGGAGGGAGGGGAGGGAGGGGAGGGGGAGGGAGGGGAGGGGGAGGAGGAGGGAGGGGAGGGGGGAGGGGGAGGGGGAGGGAGGGGAGGGAGGGGAGGGGGAGGGGGAGGGAGGGGAGGGGGAGGGGGAGGGAGGGGAGGGGGAGGGGGAGGGAGGGGAGGGGGAGGGAGGGGGAGGGGGAGGGGGAGGGAGAGGGAGAGGGAGGGAGGGGAGGGGAGGGGGAGGGAGAGGGAGGGGAGGGGAGGGGAGGGAGAGGGAGGGAGAGGGAGGGGAGGGAGAGGGAGGGGAGGGGAGGGAGAGGGAGGAGAGGGAGAGGGAAGGGAGGGAGAGGGAGGGAGAGGGAGGGGGAGGGAGGGGAGGGAGAGGGAGGGGAGGGAGAGGGAGGGAGGGGAGGGAGAGGGAGGGAGGGGAAGAGGGAGGGGGGTGGGAAGAGGGAGGGGGGGGAAGAGGGAGGGGGGTGGGAAGAGGGAGGGGGGTGGGAAGAGGGAGGGGGGGGGAAGAGGGAGGGGGGGAAGAGGGAGGGGGGGGGGAAGAGGGAGGGGGGGAAGAGGGAGGGGGGGGAAGAGGGAGGGGGGTGGGAAGAGGGAGGGGGGGGGAAGAGGGAGGGGGGGAAGAGGGAGGGGGGAAGAGGGGGGGGGAAGAGGGAGGGGGGGAAGAGGGAGGGGGGGAAAGAGGGAGGGGGGGGAAGAGGGAGGGGGGGGAAGAGGGAGGGGGGGGAAGAGGGAGATGGGGGGAAGAGGGAGGGCGAGGAGGGAGGGGGGTAAGAGGGAGGGGGGGTAAGAGGGAGGGGGGGGAAGAGGGAGGGGGGGGAAGAGGGAGGGGGGGGAAGAGGGAGGGGGGGAAAAGGGAGGGGGGAGGGGGAGGGAGAGGGGGGGGGAAGAGGGAGGGGGGGGGAAGAGGGAGGGGGGGAAGAGGGAGGGGGGGGAAGAGGGAGGGGGGGAAGAGGGAGGGGGGGGGAAGAGGGAGGGGGGGAGAGGGAGGGGGGGGAAGAGGGAGGGGGGGGAAGAGGGAGGGGGGGAGAGGGAGGGGGGGGAAGAGGGGGGGGGGGAAGGGAGGGGGGGAAGGGGGGGGGGGGGGGAAGAGGGGGGGAGGGGGGGGGGGGAAGAGGGAGGGGGGGGAAGAGGGAGGGGGGGGAAGAGGGGAGGGGGGGGGAGAAGAGGGAGGGGGGGGAAGAGGGAGGGGGGGGAAGAGGGAGGGGGGAAGGGAGGGGGGAGGGGGAGGGAGAGGGGGGGAGAGGGGGGGGAGAGGGGGGGAGAGGGGGGGGGAGGGGGGGTGAGGGAGGGTGGGGGAGGGGGGGAGAGGGGGGTGCTGAGGGAGGGAGGGTGAGGGAGGGAGGGGGGGTGGGGGGAGAGGGGGGGAGAGGGAGGGGGAGAGGGAGGTGGGGAGAGGGGAGGGGGGGAGGGTGGAGGGGGAGGGAGAGGGGGAGGAGAGGGGGGATGGAGAGGGAGGGGGAGAGGGAGTGGGAGAGGGAGGGGGAGGGGGAGGGGGGGAGGGAGGGGGAGGGAGAGGGAGAGGGAGGGGGAGGGAGGTGGAGGGAGGTGGAGGGGGAGGGAGGTGGAGGGAGGTGGAGGGGGAGGGAGGTGGAGGGAGGTGGAGGGAGAGGGAGAGGGGGAGGGGGAGGGGGAGGGGGAGGGGGAGGGAGAGGGAGAGGGAGAGGGAGAGGGAGAGGGAGAGGGGAGAGGGAGGGGGAGAGGGAGAGGGAGAGGGAGAGGGAGGAGGAGGAGGGAGAGGGAGAGCGAGAGGGGGGAGGGAGGGGGAGAGGGAGGTGGAGGGAGGGGGAGAGGGAGGGGGTGGGAGAGGGAGGGAGAGGGAGAGGGAGAGGGAGGATAGGAGGGAGGATAGGAGGGAGGATAGGAGGGGAGAGAGAGAGAGAGAGAGAGAGATAGATTGATTTCGGAGGAGACGTTGAAGCTGTCTCTCAGTTGGATGTAAAAGATCCCATGGCACTTTTTTGAAGAAGAGCAGGGGAGTTATCCCCAGTCTCCTGGCCAATGTTTATCCCTCAATCAACAACAAAAAAAAATTATTTGGTCCTGATCACATTGCTGTTTGTGGGAGCTTGCTGTGCGCAAATTGGCTGCCACGTTTCCTACATTACAACAGTGACTACACTTCAAAAGTACTTCATTGGCTGTAAAGCGCTTTGGGACGTCCTGAGGATGGTGAAAGGCGCGATAGAAATGCAAGTCTTTCTATTGGTGTGAGCAAAGACACAACATGGGTCAATAAACCTCATTTGTTTTAAGAGCTCATCTGTGTGTCTAATTGACCACTGGGTCCTGGGCTTGCTTCAGCTTGTTACAGTGCAGACACCATTATTAATATGAAGTGGTCAGGGATGAAGTTGCAGATCCAAAGTGATCCCAAAATAAACCATTTCAAAATCATTTCAAAAGACCCCAAACTTCAACCAGATGGGAGAACCTGTGCACCTGGACAGGTGAACCACATTGCTTTGTCCTGTTGCACATCGTAAACATTGCACAATGTTTCTTCGAGCATCTTGCAAAGTGGAGTAAGATCCCATGATGGCAGTGTTCTAACCAGTAGCTGAAATACAGCGCTGAGGGTTTTCTGCCTGGTCCCCGCGCTGCCTACGAATTAGTGAGCAGGTAAAGCCCCATAGGGAGTGACAGCTCACTTATTGGAATGGTCTGAAAATGCTGAACCCAGGGAAAAGATCTAGAATGGAACCCCAAAGATGTAACACAAGACTTGGCCAAGAGTAGAAACTGGATTTCCACCCATCCCCCCAACACACAGAATTGGAGATATCTGGAACAGACTCGCAGCAAAAGCAGTTACTGCTACATTGATGAACTCCTTTCAAAAGGAGTTACATAAATATCTGACGAGGAGCGTGATTGAAGAGGGTAAAAGTGAGTGCAGAGATAAATCATTGAGTACTCGATGGAGCGCTGTGTGAAAGGTGCGCTCGTCAGGGCTGAGCTATGTTGATTGATAGCCTGCAATCTTGCTTGATTGCCGTGGAGAAATTTCAAGGCGCTTCATTTTCTTTGGAAGTTTTACCTGTGATTGAGCTCCCCTCGTGAGGATTGTGTGCTTTTGACAGAGTCCATGGGAGGGCCAACAGTACACAGCTTGTGGAAGGACTAGGATTGAGATGCCAAACAACCTTTTCTTCTGCCATGCCCTTTTTTATTTTCTTATGACCAGCGTAGGTTCAGAAAATCCTGATGTCGATATTCAAATGTGGAAAACAACACCAAGATTACTTAATTAACAATTTATTGGCTTGCTGCTCTTTTTGGCTGAATTTCAAAATGGCTGCCATATTTCCTAGATGGCAGCAGGAGGGGGGATGGGGAGGCAGCTATGTCAACTTTTCCTTCTTTGAAGTTGGAACACCATCTCCTACATGGACACACAAAAGGGGGAGTGCAGTCCAACTCCTGCCCTTAATTACTTCTCTATTTGGAGCCTCCAATGGTTTTAACAGGAACTTGTATGTACATCAACATTTGATAGGATTCATTTCACACCTAGTTATTGCACACTCTGTTGATTCTACACAGCCCCAAGTGCGGGGGAGTATTCAACTGTTTTTTTCCACAGATCCTTTCCAGATCGTTGATTTGTTATGCATTTACAGTCACTGCGTCACTGTTTTAATGTGGAGTGGTTGTGGAGCTGAAACACTGTCTTATGGATCCTATTACAATGCCCAGTGCATAATGCACAATGTGCTCCTCTGGTATAGTAACCTGATCAAGAACTTACAAGATTCATCAAGCTAAGACAGATACATTCGATAGTGCAATAATTCTATAGTGGAATATAAGGTCTTGGCTTCTGGTTGGAAATTGACTGTTTGATAGCTTGAACCTTGATCATAATTTCTTGTCACTCTGCCTGCTAGCAACAGAATACACACTGAGAGAAGAGTGACTGATACTCCACTTGGAAATAGGGGCCTCCTAATATCGCTCTGAATTCAAGTCACAAAGCATCAACGGGGCTCAGATGCGACTGAACGCTTGCCATACTGGCAGATGCACTGTGGGTATGTTGGCTGTGCCACGCAAATGTATCGGCATTTCACGTTACGCCATGAACACCGAACCTTTCTCCCATTGTTCTCAACTTTGTAATTTATGATATTCTTTTACATCGTAAAGAAAATGTGATTGAAGAGATGATGGGTATTGCCCACCCCTAGTGTGAATGGGTTGAATGGAAGGTGGCACTTTAAAAAAGACAATCCCTTCTCTTTAATGGGTCCTTGCTAGTGAGGTTCAAACACTCTCTCTCGCATTGATGGAGACACCTCCCAGCAAAATTGAGCCTTTTTATTTTCTTATGACCAGCGTAGGGTCAGAAAATCCTGATGTCGATATTCAAATGTGGAAAACAACACCAAGATTACTTAATCAACAATTTATTGGCTTGCTGCTCTTTTTGGCTGAATTTCAAAATGGCTGCCATATTTCCTAGATGGCAGCAGGAGGGGGGGATGGGGAGGCAGCTATGTCAACTTTTCCTTCTTTGAAGTTGGAACACCATCTCCTACATGGACACACAAAAGGGGGAGTGCAGTCCAACTCCTGCCCTTAATTACTTCTCTCTTTGGAGCCTGGAACTTGTATGTACATCAACATTTGATAGGATTCATTTCACACCTAGTTATTGCACACTCTGTTGATTCTACAGAGATGAAATTCAGAGCTCTTTAGAGTTTATCATCTTATTCATCTAATAAAGATGGGAAAAGTTTATTAATCTGAGCCTGGAAATAACTGAGCGATTCCTGCCATACAAGCACTTAATGTCCTCTGCTATTTTAATGGGAGTGTTAACCCATTTATTTCAAACAGGTTAACATCTCCAATAAAATAGAAGCCGAGGAATTTAATGAGTGTGCTCAGTGTTTGTACGGTAATCTCCACAGCTTCATTTCCAAGCTTGATTTCTCACAGAAAACAGCACATCTTCAAACTTCTGTTTGGTCAGGTTTTGTCTTTGGAACAGATACAGGGCACGCGTTTTCCCTGTAACTGACAGACAGAAAACTTCTCTCTCCAATTTGTCTTCCTGCCACGTTAACTGGCACCGTGAAAGCTTCCCCATTGGCATTCCTATCTGCCATGATGTGCCACTGCAGTCCCCAGGGACTAGCCGTGCGGGCGTGTGATTACAACTTATAGCTCAACAGTTGCATCACTTTAAAGGAAGCTTGGATCTTGTGTTGCAAGAACGTAGCACAATGGAGAGTGATCAGGTGGCTTTATAAGCCATTCAAGCTTGGCGCTCATAGGTGGCATCAAGGACAGGCAACAAATTAAACTTATCTCAAAGTTAATAAATAATCCAATATCACCGTAAACACCAATAGCAAATATTTGCCTAGGCTTTCCACGTGTGTCCTACTGGCGCTCACAGGTGGCACCCCCAGTCCTTCAATGGTGGACTGCTGCAGGAGATTGGTGGAAGCCCTCAGAGCAGCGGCATTAATGGGCGTCTTCAGCCATTTGCTCCAGGGGTCCTGCTCTTCTCCCGCCGAAGTTGCAGCGGGACATTGGGACAACCCCTGTGGAAATTCAGGACCAGTATATTTTAAAGCGAGGAGCTGGAGCTCTGTCTTTTACCTTTACTAGCGCAGGAGTGCTGAGGCTGTAGCAGTTTATTCCCCACCCCGGCTAAATGAACACAGACCAGGGGTCAAACCTGGGATGAAAGATCATCCAGTGAGTCAGTTGTCTGGGGGGGTTGCTGTTCAATATTTAGTTGTAAATAAAAGAAATGTAACCACCAGTCAGCAAACTGTCCAATAATGACCACACACATCACATTTACAATGGCATACTATGATATATATTTATTAATTTCATATAAGTAAAGAAGGGCATCTTTGTTGATGGCAGGTACAATATACTTGAAAATTTGTTTTCTCACAAGAAGCCATGATCTGTGATTTGAAAGCACCAACATCATTGACTGCTCTGTATAATTGACACTAACTGCTCGGGATATCCTGATCCTTCCCAACCTGTCCTTCAGAAGTCCACATTTTCACTTCTGCAAATCCATCCTGACTAATGTTGATGGAACGCTGACACCACCATTGATGAAATGCTTTGCTCCAATGGGTCACTGTGGTCTCATTTGAACAGTCATTGTCTTGAGTTTAGGTGAAGCAAGAAAATGAAGATCTGCTAAGAATCCATGGGCTTGGGTCTTCAAACTAACATTCTGGGGGAGAAATTCCCCGAGAGGGCTTTTTGGGGCGCTAAGTGAGAAATGTCTGGAAAGTTAGCGCCAGGCGTTAACCTTTTCAAACATTTGTTAAATTCCCTCTTTTTGCTCCAAGAGGGAAGTGGAGCGCTAAATCTTGGCGCGCAACACGCGGGGCATGTCCCGACCCGGGGCGATGCGCCGCGTTGCAGGGGCTCTTCCCTGCATTAAAGGGAAGGGCCACAAGCTGCAAGCTCTGCGGGTTTCATTGTAGATTTCTGGGCCACCGGGGAGCGGGAGCGCCGCGCGATCAGCAGACCAAGCAGAGTGCCGGGCTGAGCGATGGCAGCACGGACGCCGCGACCGCTGGCCGAAAATCATTCTTTTTTTTAAAAATCGGGTTTTTTTTGGCCGGCCACCGCGCCTTTAAGTTGCGCCCCGCGAGCGGCCGACCTCACTGCTCGCGACCCCTGCAGCATTCGGTAACATCGCCCGGCGCTGCTGTGGGGCGCGAGGGGGGATTTTTCTCCCGGGGCGCTGCGCCCGGAGATGACGTCATGATCTCCAGGCGCAGCCGATCAGGGCAATACCCGGTAGCGCCGCCGCTAAACTCCCGTGGAATTTCGCCACTGGAGGCGCAAACGAGGGGAATTTCACCCCCTCGAAGTCTACCACAAAATCCTGTTTGGATTTTTTTGATGATTAGTGCTTGTAGGAAATCAAAATCGAAACCAAACTTTCTCTTCCAGACATGTAAAACATCACAGTATGGCATCAAAAGTCAAGAAGAGACAATGGTGTTTCAGCTATAGAAACCACTCATTGCTGTATCTAAATAGCCATCATGTTTACAATGATAAAATAGTGGATCACCTGGCATACACTACCATTCTGTACCCTTGTGCTTTATCTGAATAAAACTTGTACATAGTACATATATTTCCCATGTTAAAGGCTAAATGTTTTTTTTTTGTTCCTCATACAATTAAAGGCAGTCTGAAGTCAGTAACAAGGAATGGCACAACAGCTTTGTAATATTACGAGCGTCTAATGGTTACTATACATAACAACACATTAAGCTAAATGAATAAGATGCAAGTCAATGTACTGTATCTGATGTTACTTGGTGGAACTTATACATAACAAGAATTGCACAGGCTTGAGACTGTTGGCTTGGCTTCATTTCACTCCCTAGATATCACTCTCTTGTCTTAACAAAAACATTTAAAGGACTGTCAGACCCTTCCTGTGGACTGTCACTCAGAGACGCTGCGTAATTTCACAGGGAGTTATAGGGTAAGGGCCTTGGTACGTTTTACTATGTTAAAGGCGCTATATAAATGCAAGTTGTTTTGTTACAGGTTGCAATTCCGGAATCCAGAATGGCATTTTCTTTTAGTTAACGGGATACTATAAAGGCGACGTAAACAAGCGTGTCTTCGAATTGATTTTGTCGTAACAATTGTGAATGGAATGTCACCTGCACAGGGAGCGCCACTAGCGTCAGAACCTGTGGGGAAATTCTCATCCCGTTCCTGCCTGGTTGAAGGAAAGAGTTACATGTGGCCCCGATTTTAACTCCAGGTGGATTCCCCGCTCAGGCCAGAGTTAAAATTACAGTCGGGTCTCAATGATGTCATCGGGCCGCAACATGCAAGTGTAAAGAAGGACCCTGTTGGCTCCGGGCGGGTGTCCTTGCTGCCTGCTCAGGAGAGCAGGTTAAAATTGCAGATGTTGCGATCATGGCGGCTTTCGGACAGGTAAGAGCCAGGGCGATTTTAACTGCCCGCCCGCCTGGTTTCTGCTGTGAGTAGGGTTAAAATCGCAGGGAGCAGATAATAATCTGCACTCAAAATACCAGAAACACCTACACTAACGATGATTAAGGTGTTCATTCCAGTAGTTACTTTGTCAACTGGGATCAATTAGAAATCAGTCAGCTCAGTCACCACTGGAAATGTCTAGGAATAATCTTTATCAATCAGCCCAAAAAGAAGAATTTCCACTCCCCCTTAAGGGGGAATAATGGGCAATTGCATTTTTTTGAGGGTGAGGGAAGGGAAGGGCTGAATATTAGCTCTTTTTGGTGAAGAATCTCAGTGGTAGTGGAAGGTTTTCATACTTTTACATCCAATATCAGCGATGTACTCTCACATCAGGTAGAGCACGAGTTAGAATTAACAAGACTCTCTCTACTGTGCCCCAACAATATGTTATAGCCTCCAATCTCAGCCGAGAATCAATGTGACATCTCCATTCCACAATATCCACTGCCCTAATTCTCCAACAGTGAGGTTAATAGTTTAATGGCAATTAACACATCAGCTCATATTTAATGCATAACTACAGCCGTGTTATTCTGTGATCTCAGCAAGTACAGCCTTGAGATCACCTGAGCTCACTTCATAAAGGACGCGGAAAGCCAACAGGGAGAGACGGCAAGTCACCCGAAGTCTGGGGTGAATTCGAATCCAAATCCCAGCGGTGCAGGACTGTGCTACCCAATCCCCGTGCTACTTTAAAAAGCAGCAGTGTCGTTGCTGACACAAGTGGTTACAATTTAGTAGCCAATGACAATGACAGTCACTCTGCGACAATGATGGATGCACCATTTGTACCAAAGTGGCATCAATTCTGGGTTAAAGGGGAATTCAAGTTCCTTTTATTCCCCTCCCCCCCTCCCCTCCCCTCCCGCTTATCGTTCATCATTAGAGCTGTGGAAAGGACATTTCAGGTGGTGGGAGATACACTGGGAATGGCTACGTGTTGGGATTTGTTCTTAAAACGGACCAAGTCCGTAAGATTCTGGCCGTGGCTAATACCGACTGTGGGGTTTCTAGTGGTGGTGGTTCGTTTCTGTTTTAGGTCCCCTTTCTTTTGTTGCCAGTACCAGATGCATTGGCTGACGCACGTTTTTGTCACCTGTGCACGATGACCTCTGCAGTGCGGGGACTCTCAGCTGTCACGCAACCGCGACAAGTCGTTTGAGGGATAATTAGCAGCTGATTAGTCACTGGAATTAAATGACTTTACACTCTTCTGGCTTCGGGCTGACAGTCGTGTAAAACACCGATGGAGGTAATACTCCGCATAGAATTGACATTACTTAACGTAAGGCTAGTTTCAAATGATTACCGTTGCAATTTGAATTAGATTGTTAGTCCTTCGTTGATTCTAATCATCAATCCATTTCTTCTCCAAATTGGCATAGCATTGGATACATAGTTTCCTTAAGATAAATTCAAGCACATACATTACACTGTGAAAATCTTTCAAACATCAGACTTTCCGTCTCATACAACATGTAAATGTTTAAGAGTATAATACAGCAGTGACGAATCTCTTGTGAAAGTACACAAATTAACAAAAGGATTCGAATGGTAATCCGTGCTGAAATCAATTATGTTTTGCTCTGCTTATACCAATGGTCACCGTACACTAAAGTCTGAACATTGTGCAGTATCCTACCTTGAAATTATGTTTAATACAACAATGCACAAATCGGTTTCTAACTCTACGACTCACTCGCTTTTTGTCAAGGGCCACACTCCAAACCAACGCAGGATCACCAGGTGATGGGTGAGGGTCTGCAATTCGCCCACACGCAGTGAACTCCTGATTTCAATCATGCCACTATGGGCAGTTCCCAAAGACCAGGCACTTCCCCACAGGAAGAGGAGAAATATATTGGACCAATATAATTCTATTAAATCACTGTAAGGAAGCAGGGAGACCTGTGCCTTCAAATAATATCCCCATACCTTCTTCTGCTGAAAAGTTAAAAAAAAGAAAGGTCAGGAGACGGCACTGAGTTTAGTCGACATGCTCATCTGAAAGATGGCACCTCCGACAGTACTGGCACTGGGAGTGTCAGCCTGGATCTTATGCTCAAGTCTCCGGACTGGGGCTCAGAGGTGAAAGTGCAACTCATTGAGCCACAGCTGATACAAGAGGAGGTAGCTGTGGGTTGGACTTGCAAGAGGGGATCTCATTGAAACGTATAAAATTCTGACAGGGCTGGACAGACTGGATGCAGGGAGGATGTTTCCCCTGGCTGGGGGGGGGGGATCGAGAACGAGGGGTCACAGTCTCAGGATACGGGGTAGGACATTTAGGACTGAGATGAGGAGAAATGTCTTCACTCAGAGGGTGGTGAACCTGTGGAATTCTCTACCACAGAAGGCTGTGGAGGCCAAGTCACTGAATATATTTAAGAAGGAGATAGATTTCTAGACACAAAAGGCATCAAGGGGTATGGGGAGAGAGCGGGAATATGGTATTGAGATAGAGGATCAGCCATGATCATATTGAATGGCGGAGCAGGCTCGAAGGGCCGAATGGCCGACTCCTGCTCCTATTTTTCTATGTTTCTAAGAGACACGAGTTGCGTGTATTGTAGTCACGATCCGAAGCAGCTAGTTGTTAGCACCTGATAGAAAGAGCAACAAAAACCAGAGTGACTACCGACAACCTGCATCATCGCACTATTGACACCTTACCACCAAGATCCTCCACAACATGAGGCGGCAGGAGTGGAGGGAAAAACTGATTTGCTACTTTGAAAAGAAACAAACTTTTGGTGGTTGCGGCTACAGTTTAGAATTCTGAGGGCAGCTCTCTGGGGAAAAAAAACACAAGGCATCCAGTCCAAACCTGGAGGATTGGCGAGAGGGAGACTACCTAAAGGCTGTAGGCTACAAGTAGCCGACACATGCATGATGGGCCGAATGGCCTCCTCCTGTGCTGTATCATTCTATGATTCATTCTACAGCCGGCCAGGAGGGCCGGAAAGCCTGCTGAGAACTACAGGTGCTTGGAGATGGGCGACAAATGCTCCTTCGCCATATAATGAATACCACTGCTCTGGGATGATGGTCTAATCCTATGTGAGTCACTAAATAAATACCCTCAGACTTTACATCCATCTTAGATCAAGTGAGGTGCTTAGAAGCTTAAATTTTAACATTTTTATCATATTGTACACTGGCTAACTGCCTTTACGGTAGTTGTCAGGCATCAGGTTTGAAGTTAAATTTAGGATCTCATCAATTAGTTCTGTCAATAAGGAGTTGTGGCTGCTTTTTTAAAAAGTGTTAAATACAAGCACCTCCAGTTGTCCAGTTCTGACACTTATCAGTCGAATTTGGAATGCATTGTCCCTGTTCATTGCTTCTCCCAATGTGGCCTAGTTGAAACCAGGAAACTCAGTCTGCTGGGCATCACAGGCATGAACTAATGGATGGTGTCACCTCCATTAGGGCTTCCAGACATCATGTGATAAGTGAAAAGCAACAATGAAATGGGCCAGGCAACACTAATGGAACGTTTGAAGAGTTCTGTGAATGATAAGGTGGCACCTTAACAGAAGCTGTTGGACCCTTCTATTGGCTTGCCTCTGCAGTGAGAGTGTCTTTGGGTGATTCCCTCCCTGTTGTCAAACATTAGGAACAGGAGGAGGCCATTCAGCCCCTCGAGCCTGTTCCACCATTCAATTAGATCATGGCTGATCTGTACCTCAACTTCATCTACCCGCCTTGGTTCCGTAACCCTTACTGCCGTCTTTTCTTCCTCCTACAATCTACAGGTGTTTAAAACTCAAGCTTGTAATCAGTCACTACTTTGTAAAATATATATATTTTTACTTATTAAATGTAGGTGGTATCTTGTACTATGGGTCTCAGCCCTTCATCTAGTCTTCTCAATAAGAATAAGATTCCAGAATAATGGATTATGCACTGAAGTGTGGCGTTTGGGTCCATGTTTAATCCAACTAAGGATTATGGGCCCTGAATTTGCGGTTGGAGGCGTACCAGAAGAATACGCCTCCAAACCGGAAAAAAAATCCGAACGTACCTGGTGTCGCCGGAGCTTCGGACTCTTTGG
The DNA here is from genome assembly GCA_030390025.1 of Squalus acanthias. Taxonomy (NCBI): domain Eukaryota; kingdom Metazoa; phylum Chordata; class Chondrichthyes; order Squaliformes; family Squalidae; genus Squalus; species Squalus acanthias. Next base: position 1,959,189 of record JASTWF010000036.1, on the reverse strand, counting down.
GTCCTGGGCCTGCAGGTGTAGGCCTGCGTAAAGGCCCACGTATCCCAGCGGCGCAGGTTTTGCGCTATGGCCCAAGACGGACTTCGCTCCCAATTTTGGCTGGATTGAAACATTGAACTGGTGTGCAATTCAACCAATGAGTGAGGCCGCACTAACCTGTAAATCAAGCCTGCGCTACTTTCCCCCTTTGATTCCAACTCTGAGTGAACTATAGTGTAAAGTGACCATTTGGCGATGGAAAAGAAAATATAGAGTGAGTAAATATGTTGTTAATAAACAAAATTCCATCAGCGATCGAAAATGAATTGCTGCAGCAACAGGTTTCACTTGAGATGACGTGAAATGTGTTCTAATTTTTTTTATCTTAAGAACATGATCACGCAAGACAATACGAGCGGCCTACAGAAGCGTTTACGATAATCAGTGAATAAAAAATTCCTTTTACAAAACTGGAATATGACTCTAGATGAGAGAAAAAAGTTGTTTTTCTTTGTTGTAAAGTTAGTGTAAGAATGAGCGGAGTCCACGGAACAGTCATCCCCAAAACTGCCATTTTGTTTCAGACATGTAGTCGGGTTGTTTTTGAGTGTGTCTCCAGAAGGTTTGTTCAATGACTTTGGTAGTTCAGAATTAGACAGCTCCAACCTCCGTGGACAGTCCAGTCTCCTTTCTGCTCGTTGATCTGTGAGATACGTGTGTGTTGTGGTGGTCGCCGATCGTGAGCCTCCGCCATCAGCAGGTGAAGTCTTCGAACGTGCTGCGAGGCGGGTGGTGAGGTAGAATGTTCGCTGGGTATGTCATTCCAGCTGGGTGGCTCCTTAGGTTCTCACATGGGTTCTGTGGAAAAAGGACGACAATTCCGCGCACCAACAATCAAAGATTGGCAATATCCCGGCTTCGAATTCAAAATCCCAGGACGTTGGGCTCATTCAAGCAGCAGCTGGATGATTTAATGGGAACGCAGCAGGCTTGGCATTCCCGAAGGACGGGATCAAATGGGAAAAAGGGCTTTCTTCATCAGAATCTATCTTGTGAAAGGGTATAAGGCACATCGATGGGAGGTGTGCCATTAGGACAAAAAACGTAATGAGAGACAAGACCAATTGAGTGCAAAATCCTGTCCAGGTCAGATACACCTTGTCTGTCGTCAATGTATGTTAACAGATAAATGGCAGGACAAGGCTATGGTTCCATCAAATGTTTGGATGAGGTTACTCTTCTGTGTTATGAACGGCAGCTATTTTTTATGTATAGAAAATATTAAAAGAGGAACAATTTTCAGCTCATCAGGGTAAGGGAGCACTTCTAATTTGGATACCCAGTGTGAGGTTCGGTACAGTCAGCTCTGAAATGAAGCTCCCTTTACTCTGCACAATAATATGTCTTAGCCAGAACCACAGATGAGCCCCACACTCTGATATTTCAGTTTCCCACACCAACCAACACCGAGGCCCCTCTGAGTGGGGCTATCAATTGAGAGTCAATTGGTGTACTGTGCATCCATGTCCCTGGGAACTGGTTGGAGACGGCCCAAACCCATTCTTGTAGGACGCTTACAGCCAGCAGACAGAAGAGACTTTCGTCTCATCAGCCGGGATGGAGATTTGAACCCGGGTCCACAGAGTGCCAGGGTTGGATTTTGTCTTGGGGTCGGGTTGGGGTCGTGTGATCCGCATTTCGTGTTTCCCCCCCCCCGACTCCAGATTAATGTGGATCAATGATGCAATTTTCACTTAATTGGGTAATTGAGTTCCAGCATGTGGGAACCCATGAATCAATTAGTGGTTTCAGTCCGAAAGTCGCCTCTGATGATGTCATCATTGCTGACTGGTCTCAGAGATTGTCTGGCTGTTGGTGAGAGAGGAGCCTGGCTTTTGATGTGAGTGGACCTGGATGGGGGGGGGAAAGAGTGAGTGAGTGAGTGAGTGAGTGAGTGAGTGAGTGAGTGAGTGAGAGAGAGAGAGAGAGAGAGAGAGAGAGAGAGAGATAGAGATAGAGATATAGAGATAGAGAGAGCATTTTTTGCATCCAAGTCCTCTCACAGCAAAGGCCATGCAGTCTCTAAAGATATTCAATGCAGCAGCATCAGAGGCGACTTTCAGACCTAATACTACTACTACCTTCATCACATCTCCGTTGTAATAGTGGACCTGCAGCTGATAGTCAGCTATCCACTTGTGCTCCCGCCAGATTTCACTGGAGTGTTTCACACCAGGCGTACTTCACGTCGGAAAAGGGTTAAACTAGCTAAAACGTTTCAAAATGGCATTACAGAGCCAATTTAGAGCTTGTTAAGGGCTTTAATGGCCTCTCCCGCCTCTTGGAGGCGGGACGGAGTCGGGAACCCCATGACTGATTTTGTCAAAATTGCGTGGAGGCGGGATGGAGTCGGGATGGGGTCGGGACCCCCGACCCCGCAAATTTAACCCCCCACACGCCTCCAAACCCGACTCCACGGGTCATTCAAAATCCAGCCCCCAGTCTCCATAGGCCTGCTGTTAGAGGGGTGCGGCCGTGCAGGATCGCTTCCCCACCTTCAGCCCCACAAGAAGATTTTAAGGTAATTGGCAAAAGAACCAGAGGGGAGATGAGGAGAATGTGTTCTTTTACACAGCGAGTTGTTGTGATCTGGAATGCGCTGCCTGAAAGGGCGGTGGGAGCAGATTCAATAGTAACTTTCAAAAGGAGAATTGGATAAATACTTGACGGGGAAAGATTTGCAGGGCTGTGGAGAATGGGACTAATTGGATCGCTCTTTGGAAGAGCTGGTACGGGCACGGTGGGCCGAATGGCCTCCTTCTGTGCTGTATCATTCTATGATTCGATGATCCAATTCAATTTTCTGCAATGCCCCCTGATTCCCTGTACATTTAGAATTGCAGCGGACAGTGCCTGCAGCCCTGAAACGTAAAGGTGGGTCAGTGCCAGCTAACCAGAAGTGGTACAGTAACATAAGCAAAATAATCGGGCCCACACAAAGCAACGGGCCTATGATAAACGCAGCTAATGACTCCAAATGATTCTCCTTACACATTCATGCACTATGTTTAAACAATTTGCCGTGATCCAAGTTTCTAATGAGATACCACTGACTTTATTGTGACGAGGCTGTCTGGTGGCTGCTTTTATTTCATTACCAGTGGTTTGAAGCGTTTAACGTTTGATCTCCTGAGTGGGATTTTAATTACATTACAACGAAATCATTAGTATAATAATACATTTTGCCTCAGTGATTATCTGGAGGCGTCTGTTTCTCGCAGAGCAGCAAGTGTTTTCAGCGGAGCTGCCGTGTGAGCAAGGGACACGCCGGACTTACTTTCGTGACGTCGACATGAACTGAAAAGTGGTGGGTTGTAGGTCGGGGGCATTATTTGTCCATGGGTGGCGCTGATCTGAGAATTCCTGCCCTGCCCTCACACGGTTTAATGAGCATTCGTGCAAAGTTGGGACAAAAGAGCAAATTAACTTGTTGAAGGCCAAATATTAATTTGCGGCCATCGACTGCGTTCCTCGATAGCAAAAAGACCTGTAGTGTACAACACCGTACACCTCTTTCCAGCACTTAACAATCGGCAAATAGACCGCATTGTTTGCCGGCTCTATGTGCAAGTAGTTCATAAATTTGAATCTTGGAGCACAGATCTGGGTCCAGTTTTTTGCAAGGAAAAACTGAGATGGAGATGGAGCAGGTGTTTCTTGCATCCGCTTTCCTCCAGTGCTGTCATAAGAGGCGGCATTGGCAGCATGACGTCATCCGCCAGAAACCCCATCAGCCCTGGGAGTCGGTCTCTGGGAGTCGGTCTCTGGCCCACAGACTGTGTGAGACACGGGGAGGGCCCTGGGAGTCGGTCTCCAGCCCACAGACTGTGGGAGACACGGGGAGGGCCCTGGGAGTCGGTCTCCAGCCCACAGACTGTGGGAGACACGGGGAGGGCCCTGGGAGTCAGTCTCCAGCCCACAGACTGTGGGAGACACGGGGAGGGCCCTGGGAGTCGGTCTCCAGCCCACAGACTGTGGGAGACACGGGGAGGGCCCTGGGAGTCGGTCTCTGGCCCACAGACTGTGTGAGACACGGGGAGGGCCCTGGGAGTCGGTTTCTTGGCCACAGACTGTCGTAGACACGGGGAGTGCCCTGGGAGTCGGTCTCTGGGAGTCGGTCTCCAGCCCACAGACTGTGGGAGACACGGGGAGGGCCCTGGGAGTCGGTCTCTGGGAGTCGGTCTCTGGCCCACAGACTGTGTGAGACACGGGGAGTGCCCTGGGAGTCGGTCTCTGGGAGTCGGTCTCTGGCCCACAGACTGTGTGAGGCACGGGGACACTTTCAACAATAGGTAAAGGAAAGAAAAAAAGCCTTAAAACTAAGAAATGAAGAAACAATACTTGCATGGCGTTTGATGTCATCCAGGCTGAGTGTTACTCCCTTGTCGTTGTTGTTTCTCTTCTGTTGTTTTCCATATTTCAATATGCCACATAGTTTGTGCTTCAACACCTGCCAACATAAAACATCGAATGGTCACTGACTGCATCATCGGACTGGACCCTTTGTGATCACACCGGCAGAGGATGGAACTGAGCTTCCTTATTATTGCCAGTTCATAAACTGAGGAGATTGGAAGCACTGGAAGCTTGTTCTGTCTGCCTGTGTGTGTGTGTGTGTGAGTGCTTGTTCTGTCTGCCTGTGTGTGTGTGTTTGTTCTGTCTGCCTGTGTGTGTGTGTGTGTGTTTGTTCTGTGTGTGTTTGTTCTGTCTGCCTGTGTGTGTGTGTGTGCTTGTTCTGTCTGCCTGTGTGTGTGTGTGTGCTTGTTCTGTCTGCCTGTGTGTGTGTGTGTGCTTGTTCTGTCTGCCTGTGTGTGTGTGTGTGCTTGTTCTGTCTGTGTGTGTGCTTGTTCTGTGTGTGTTTGTTCTGTGCCTGTGTGTGTGTGTGTGTTTGTTCTGTCTGCCTGTGTGTGTGTGTGTGCTTGTTCTGTCTGCCTGTGTGTGTGTGTGTGTGTGTGTGTGCTTGTTCTGTCTGCCTGTGTGTGTGTGTGTGTGTGTGCTTGTTCTGTCTGCCTGTGTGTGTGTGTGTGTGTGTGTGCTTGTTCTGTCTGTGTGTGTGCTTGTTCTGTGTGTGTTTGTTCTGTCTGCCTGTGTGTGTGTGTGTGTTTGTTCTGTCTGCCTGTGTGTGTGTGTGTGCTTGTTCTGTCTGCCTGTGTGTGTGTGTGTGTGTGTGTGCTTGTTCTGTCTGCCTGTGTGTGTGTGTGTGTGTTTGTTCTGTGTGTGTTTGTTCTGTCTGCCTGTGTGTGTGTGTGTGCTTGTTCTGTCTGCCTGTGTGTGTGTGTGTGTGTGTGTGCTTGTTCTGTGTGTGTGTGCTTGTTCTGTCTGCCTGTGTGTGTGTGTGTGTGTTTGTTCTGTGTGTGTTTGTTCTGTCTACCTGTGTGTGTGTGTGCTTGTTCTGTCTACCTGTGTGTGTGTGTGCTTGTTCTGTCTGCCTGTGTGTGTGTGTGTGTGTTTGTTCTGTCTGCCTGTGTGTGTGTGTGTTTGTTCTGTCTACCTCACTTATCATGAGGAGCCATACTTTGCATCACTGTCCGGCGGGTCTGCTGGAGACGCACCATGTCAGGGAGGAGGAGCAGAGCTGCGCTGCTCCACACCGGAGACACCTGGCCGATCCTCCACTGCAGCTGGGAATTCCAGTACGAGCAGAGCTCCAGCTGCAGCCAGCCAGCAATACATAAGACGTAGAGCAGGAGTCGGTCATTTGGCCCCTCGAGCCTGCTCCGACATTCAATAAGATCATGGCTGATCTGATCTTGGCCTCAACTCCACTTTCCTGCCCGCTCCCCATAACCCTTCACTCCCTTACCATTCAGAAATCTGTCTATCTCCACCTTAAATATATTCAATGACCCAGCCTCCACAGCTCTCTGGGGAAGAGAAGTCCAAAGATTCACCACCCTCAGAGAGAAGAAATTCCTCCTCATTTCCGTTTTAAATGGGTGACCCCTTATTCTGAAATTATGCCCCCTAGTTCTAGATTCCCCCACGAGGGGGAAACATCCTCTCTGCATCTACCCTGTCGAGCCCCTTCAGAATCTTATATGTTTCAGTAAGATCCCCTCTCATTCTTCTAAACTCCAATGAGTATCGGCCCAACCTGCTCAACCTTTCTTCATAAGTCAACCCCTCATCTCCGGAATCAACCTAGTGAATCGTCTCTGAACTGCCTCCAATGCAAGTATATCCTTCCTTAAATAAGGAGATCAAAACTGTATGCAGTACTCCAGGTGTGGTCTCACCAACGCCCTGTACAGTTGTAACAGGACTTCCCTACTTTTATACTCCATTCCCTTTGCAATAAAGGCCAACATTCCATTTGCCTTCCTAATTGGATACAAAACTGGCTCAGTGGCAGAAGGCAGAGGGTGATGGTCGAAGGTTGTTTTTGTGACTGGAAGCCTGTGGCCAGTGGGGTACCACAGGGATCGGTGCTGGGTCCCTTGCTGTTTGTGGTCTACATTAACGACTTGGATATGAATGTAAAAGGTATGATCAGTAAGTTCGCGGATGATACAAAAATTGGTAGGGTGGTAAATAGCGAGGAGGGTAGCCTCAGTCTGCAGGACGATATAGATGGCTTGGTCAGATGGGCGGAACAGTGGCAAATGGAATTTAATCCGGAAAAGTGCGAGGTGATGCACTTTGGAGGGACTAACAAGGCAAGGGAATACACAATGAATGGTAAGACCCTAGGCAAGACGGAGAGTCAGAGGGATCTTGGTGTGCAAGTACACAGATCCCTGAAGGCGGCGGAACAGGTAGATAAGGTGGTAAAAAAGGCATATGGGATACTTGCATTCATTAGCCGAGGCATAGAATATAAGAGCAAGGAGGTTATGATGGAGCTGTATAAAACACTGGTTAGGCCACATCTGGAATACTGTGTGCAGTTCTGGTCGCCACACTACAGGAAGGATGTGATCGCTTTGGAGAGGGTGCAGAGGAGATTCACCAGAATGTTACCCGGGCTGGAGTGCTTCAGCTATGAAGAGAGACTGGGCAGATTGGGTTTGTTTTCCTTGAAACAGAGGAGGCTGAGGGGGGACATGATTGAGGTGTACAAAATTATGAGGGGCATAGATAGGATGGATACTAAAGAGCTTTTTCCCTTAGTAGAGGGGTCTATAACAAGGGGGCATAGATTCAAGGTAAAGGGCGGGAGGTTTAGAAGGGATTTGAGAAAGAACTTTTTCACCCAGAGGGTGGTTGGAGTCTGGAACTCACTGCCTGAAAGGATTGTGGAGGCAGGAACCCTCACAACATTCAAGAAGCATTTGGATGAGCACTTGAAATGCCATAGCATACAAGGCTACGGACCAAATGCTGGAATATGGGATTAGATTCGACAGGGCTTGATGGCCGGCGCGGACGCGATGGGCTGAAGGGCCTCTATCTGTGCTGTATAACTCTATGGGGTAAAAATTCAGTTGGTTGCGCCTCCCGTTAGCGCCTTAAGAGGGCGCTAATGGGGCGCAAAGCCGCTAACGCCCGGGCGCAGCGATGTTTGCGCCGCTCGGGAACTTAACTAGAGATTGTGCGGCGGCGCTAAACTTTACCGCTGCGACCACCTGCGCGCGCAGATTGTGACGTCATTCCATGGTGCAACGCCCTTGTGGCGCCCCGGAGCGGAAATTGAGTGGCGCCCCCTGCCTTACCGCCTGGCGCATCCAACGACCAGAAGACTGGAACGCTATCAATTGCTGTGGGGCTGGGGGGGGGCGCTATTTAAAGGGGGCCTCTTCCTGTCTTTTATTGTTGGTGGCATTTTTGAACTACGCATTCTGAGAGAGAGAGGGCGAGACTTCTGGAGAGATTCAACGTTGTGTGAAGGAGTTTTGGGTACTGAGCAGCACTTTGCAGGTTCATTTTGAATTGCCATTCCTTGTATCGATTTAGCAGAGACTGTGGGAGCTGCACTCTGAACTCTTTGCCTGGTACTCTCCATTGTTCTTTCCAGCACATTTGATGTGCAAGTCTCTCCAGGCCGAGATTCAAGGCTGCAATGAACAGGATGTGGATGGAAAGCAAGATTAACCATCCCCTTTAAGAACTGGCCCGTGCCATTGTGTGTGTGTTCCATTGCTGACTGACATTACATGAGCTTCGCCAGCGCTCTGAGTTAGCGCCTCACTCCTTGGCCTTTGCGCCTTAAGACAGGTGTGCAGCGCCTGATTTAGCGCTCCACTGACCTCCCGGGGCGGTAAAAGTGAAGTTTCCAGTCAGTGCCGATAATTAGCGCCAGGCGCTAATATTTGCGTCCAGACGATATTTGCGCCCCAAATGGGGCGCGACCTAATTTTTCCCCCTATGACTCTATGGGGGAGAAATTCAGTATCGCCCCATTTGGGGCGCAATTATCGGCTGGGCGCAAAGATTAGCGCCTGGCGCTAATTATCGCCACCGACTGCAAACTTGACTTTTATCGCCCCTGGAGGTGATTGGAGCGCTAAATCAGGCGCTACACACCTGTCTTAAGGCGCAAAGGCCGAGGAGCGAGGCGCTACCTCAGAGCGCTGGCGAAGCTCATGTAATGTCAGTCAGCAATGGAACACACACACAATGGCACGGGCCAGTTCTTAAAGGGGATGGTTAATCTTGCTTTCCATCCACATCCTGCTCATTGCAGCCTTGAATCTCTGCCTGGAGAGACCTGCACATCAAATCTGCTGGAAAGAACAATGGAGAGTACCAGGCAAAGAGCTCAGAGTGCAGCCCCCACAGTCTCTTCTAAATCGATACAAGGAATGGCAAATCAAAATGAACCTGCAAAGTGCTGCTCAGTACCCAAAACTCCTTCACACAGCGTTGAATCTCTCCAGAAGTCTCTCCCTCTCTCTCTCACAATGCGTAGTTCAAAAATGGCACCAACAATAAAAGGCAGGAAGCGGTCACCTTTAAATAGCGCTCCCCCTTTCCCTTCATGACTGCAGAATTCTCCCCTCAACCTGTCGTTGCTAGCGTCAGGCGGTAAGGCAGGGGGCGCCACTCAATATCCGCTCCGGGGCGATATCGGGGCGTTGCGCACTCGACTGACGTCACGATCTGCTGGCGCAGGAGATCGTGGCGGTAGTGTTTAGTGCCGCCGCAAAATGTCTAGTTAATTTCGCGAGCGGCGCAAACTTCGCCGCGCCTGGGCGCTAGATGCTTTGCGCCCCATTAAGGCGCTAACGGGAGGCGCAACCAACTGAATTTTTCCCCCTATGACTCTAATTACTTGTTGTACCTGCATGCTAACTTTTTGTGATTCATGTACAAGGACCCCCAGATCCCTCTGTACCTCAGCATTTTGTAATCTCTCTCCATTTAAATAATAATTTGCTTTTTTATTTTTCCTACCAAAGTGGATAACCTCGCATTTTCCCACATAATACTCCATCTGCCAGATTTTTGCCCACTCACTCAGCCTATCTATATCCCTTTGGAGATTCTTTGCGTCCTCCACACAACTTGCTTTCCCACCTATCATTGTATCATCAGCAAATTTGGCTACATTACACTCGGTCCCTTCATCCAAGTCATTAATATAGATTGTAAATAGTTGAGGCCCCCGCACTGATCCCTGCAGCACCCCACTAATTACAGTTTGCCAACCTGAAAATGACCCATTTATCCCGACTCTCTGTTTTCTGTTAGTTAGCCAATCCTCTATCCATGCTAATATATTACCCCCAACCCCATGAGCTCTTACCTTGTGCAGTAACCTTTTATGTGGCACCTTATCGAATGCCTTCTGGAAATCCAAATACACGACATCTACTGGTTCCCCTTTATCCACCCTACTCGTTACATCCTCAAAGAACTCCATCAAATTTGTCAAACATGATTTCCCTTTCATAAAACCATGCTGACTCTGCTTGACTATATTATGATTTTCTAAATGTCCTGCTACCACTTCCTTAATGATGGACACCAGCATTTTCCCAATGACAAATGTTAGGCTAACTGGTCTATAGTTGCCTGCTTTCTGTCTCCCTCCTTTCTTAAATAGGGGCGTTACATTTGCGATTTTCCAGTCCGCTGGGACCTCTCCAGAATCCAGGGAATTTTGGTAGATTAAAACCAATGCATCCACTATCTCTGCAGCCACCTCTTTTAAGACCCTAGGATGCAGGCCATTGGGTCCAGGAGACTTGTCCACCTTTAGTCCCATTAGTTTGCCTAGTACTTTTTCTCTAGTGATAGCGATTGTTTTAAGTCCCTCCCCGCCCACCCCAATAGTCCCTTGATTATCCATTATTGGGATGCTTTTAGTGTCTTCTACCGTGAAGACCGATACAAAATATTTATTCAAAGTCTCCGCCATTTCCCTGTTTCCCAATATTAATTCCCCAGACTCATCCTCTAGGGGACCAACGTTTACTTTAGCTACTCTCTTCCTTTTTATATACCTGTAGAAGCTCTTACTGTCTGTTTTTATATTTCTTGCTAGCTTACTCTCATAAGCTATCTTCTCTCTCTTTATCATTTTTTTAGTCGTCCTTTGCTGTTTTTAAAAAATTTTCCCAATCCTCTGGCCTTCCATTATTGTTCGCAACATTGTATGCTTTTGTTTTCAATTTGATACCATCCTTTACTTCCTTAGTTCGCCACGGATGGTTCATCCTTCTCTTCGAGTCTTTCTTTCTCACTTGAATATATCTTTGCTGAGAGTTATGAAATATCTCCTTAAATGTTTGCCACTGCTTTTCTACAGTATTTTCCCAGGCCACTTTAACCAAGTCTGCCTTTATACCTTTGTAATTACCTTTATTTAAGTTCAGGACACTCGCTTTCCTGTGACGTCACACTTGGAATCTTTCTACTTCTTACCCTCCCAGCTCAGTTGGTGCTGCTCCAGGCTCACTCTCTTGTAGTACAAAGCGTCTGATAACTGGTGCCCCACCAGTGAGCCGGCCTCCCCGGCTAAAGCCCAATCTTGTGGCCCTCAGAGTCCCAGTGAAGGGCTGCCCATTGTGCACCAGGCCAGCGTGCCATGTGGGGGGAGGGAGTGCGGGCACAGGGCAGGTGGGTACGGAGGGCAGGAGAAAGGGGGCAGGGCTGGCCAAATTTATTTTCAAATTTTAATGGCCATCCGTTGAGTGCGCTGCATCTGGTGCCCACCATTTAACCAAATTGATGATCATTCCTAACAGACAGGAGAATAAGGAAGCGTTCCATTTTATTTTGCATTAATAAACTACAGGGAGGGAGTACTTTCAATGCAACATATGTTCCCACTCTCCAAAGTACAGTTCTCCTTCAACAACAAAAGACATCCTTATTTTCCTTCTCAAGAAGGTCAGTCAGTATAATGGGAGAAGTTGCACAACACCAGGTTATAGTCCAACAGCTTCATTTGAAATCACAAGCTTTCTGACTATATATGCTGTGCCTATATGCATCTCTTCACTTCACCTGACGAAGGAGCAGCGCTCCGAAAGCTTGTGATTTCAAATAAAGCTGTTGGACTATAACCTGGTGTTGTGAGACTTCTCACATTTGTCCACCCCAGTCCAACACCGGCATCTCCACATCAAGTATAATGGGAGTGGAGGGACCAAGTTCAGCTTCTCATCCTCACCCCAACCCACTGCAGAAACAAAGCCAACCATCAGCTCCAAGCTCCTTACCAGCACACTCAGTCACGGGTGGAATAACGAAAGAAATAACTTGCATTTCTTTTGCGCCTTTCACAACCTCAGGACGTCCCCAAGCGTGTTACAGCCAATGAAGTACCTTTGAAGTGGAGTCACTGTTGCAATGTAGGGAACATGGCAGCCAATTTGCGCACAGCAAGCTCCCACAAACAGCAATGTGATATTGACCAGATAATCTGTTTTAGTGATGTTGGTTGAGGGATAAATATTGGCCAGGACACCTCCCCTGCTCTTCTTTGAAATAGTACCATGGGATCTTTTACGTCCACCTGAGAGGGCAGACAGGGCCTCGGTTTAATGTCTCATCCGAAAGACGGCACCTCCGACAGTGCAGCACTCCCTCAGCACTGCACTGGAGCGTCAGCCTAGATTTTGTGCTCAAGTCTCTGGAGTGGGATTTGAACCCACAACCTTCTGACTCAGAGACAAGAGTGCTACCACTGAGCCACAACCGACACCTGTGCGAGCCTACAGGGCTCCGTGCGATTTTAGGGCTCCCGGGAAAACTCCCCATAACGCAGAAAAACTGTACACAACCACTGGATTAAAATATTCCCGCAGTTAAAAGTACTGTCAGAAGGAGGGTGAAGAAGAATCAGCAGATTCCTTACAATCTAAATACCGTCATTTGTCACTGCAAGGGGTGGGTGCGGAAGGGCTCCAAATGTTATTGGTGCCCTGCGCCCCAAGAATTCTTAATCTGGTTCTGCGCTTCAGCACGAACCAATGTAAATGCGCGTTCAAGTTCCATTAAAAAAAAAAGTTGAGGTAAAGCCAGGGCCCCGAAATGGAGCAGCTCCTCACAGAGTTGCTGCACACACGTTGTTCTCAAAACATCATGTAACAATAAGCAACAGCCGCGCGCAGGTGGAAAAAACAGAATGACTTCCCTTCTCGAGGAAAGTGCAGCTCAGCGAAGCGCTGGCAGCTGCACGGGCCTGCTTTATTTTAAGCAGTTTGCTGTAATGAGAGGCCCGAGGCCTCTCCGGGAGAGATAGACAATGCACTCAACGCACCGATTGGACTTGGAATGGAGAGCGACTGCTTTATTCGCCCTGTGGCGTGAAAGATGCTGGGAAAAAAGGTCAGCCTCTCCTTTCTCTTTGTTGACTAATTGCGAAGAGAATGCACGGAGAAACGATGACTTGAAACGAGAGAGACACACGCTCAAGGTACTGCCCTTCAGGCAGCCGTGCATTTCATTAACGAATTAGTTACTGATCAGTATTAATGACGGCTTAAGCGTTAATGACTGTATTTGTCACCCCTTCAGTTGGGAGAGGGAGGTTAGGCGGCTGCGCTCACCGTCAGCTAACAAAGAGCTCACAGTAAAATATTGGAAAGTGAAATAGTTCTGTTGTAACTAAACTAATCTTCCATTTTTTGTTTGCTGCTATCGGACTGGGTTTGATGGTCTGAAAAGCGGGCATTTCCCTCAAACTGTTCCTCCAATTCTGGCCTCTTGCGCATACCTGATTTCCATCGCTCCACTATTGGCGGCCGTGCCTTCAGCTGCCTGGGCCCTAAGCTCTGGAATTCCCTCCCTAAACCTCTCCGCCTCTCTCCTCCTTTAAACCTACCTCTTTGACCAAGCTTTTGGTCACCTGTCCCAATATCTCCTTATATGGCTCGATGTCAAATTTTGTTTGATAACAGTCCTGTGAAGCACCTTGAGACGCTTTACTACTGAGATATGGCATCTGTGTGCTGTTCCTTAGCTGACCCCTCCACCTCCAAGGAAAAGGTGCCATGAGGCACACTGAAAGCATGTGTGCAAAAGCGCAATGGTTGTGTACAATGCTTGGAATGGTACCTCCCAGTGTCATGGTTGACAGGTCCCACGAGAAATGTGAGCAGAACTGAGCAGTGCAGTTACTTTCGCCTTCCTCCTGATACCAGGAAACGTCTCTCTCATTTGCAGCCAGGTACAAGTGAGCTGGGTGATTGGGTTGATTTGGTTGGTGACCTCCCTCCGTGCAGCTTCCACCCGACCTTTTACTGGAAGGTGGCCTTCAGCCTCAAGTAGGGCAACTCTCCTTTGATGCACCTCCTGCAGCAGGACCTCCCAACGCTTCAACATCAGAGATAGCAGCGCTGCCCACGGCTCCCTGCTCCGTTCCGGACAAGTAGGCCATTTTTCTGTCGCCACCACAACTTCCCATTTTCAGGCAAGCTGCAGCCCTTGAAGAGCTGCTCCCTTGCCAGATAGCCTTATCTCCAGCCACGTGTGCTGCAGGCCAAGCTCTCTGCACCAACTTTTCATGTGTCAGCAGCCTCCATTATGGGCCCGTGCAACCCTGTTTTGGCCAGACATGGAAAATTGGGACTAATATCTATTGTCCTATTAATGGATTCAGATGGAAAGGAATGCTCTGTTTCCCAAGTAGTCTTGGCTGGCTCTACCTGAGGCTAATTTACAAGTGATCCTGAGGTTCTGAACCTCAAGAGCTATTGGGATGTCCTTTCCATATCCACCAACTCCATTTTCTGTCAATTTGCTAGCTGACCTGGTTCAAGGACTGTTCAAGGTCCTGCCTTAATCAGCTAGTAATGATGTCCACTCTGTTGCTGCAAATCTCAGACCTTCTCGAGAAGAGGATAGAACTGCTATCCTGCCTGCTATTCTTAGCAGGTACCATTTGGGCAACATTCAGCGGGTTCGAGACTCTGGCCTCTGGAGGGGAAAGAGCTGACTTTATTGATGCAGGCAAGATAATCCTCTAACAGGATTTGGTAACTGACGATGCCTTGGCCAAAGGTGATGCCTTTTAATGGGTCAACAGCTACAGATTTAACAGACGTGAGCGCGAAAGGCCAGACTGGTCTCTGAAGGATGAACCTTTATGCTTTTGGAGAAGATATTATTTATTTCTTTGGCTGTATGTCGGCAACCCCTGCAGGATAACTGGGCTGACATTCCAATGAGCAAAGGCCAGATTTCAGATCCTTTTCAGAGATTATTTATTGTGACGCCTCCCACCCCCTCAACCTTCCACCTATCTTTTTGCCTCTTTAGGAGTCTTTCTCCAAAGGCCCTTTGGTTTCTCCCAGACATTCTCCTACAAAATACCATTTGAGAATATTACGGTGCTATGTGCAGTGTGAAGGAGTTCAACAGACACATCAGCTTGGATTTTACGATTGCCGTTCCTCTCTGCCCACTATTTGAATCTGTTTAGCAGAAGTGAGCCACAAGCATAGCCCAAGGAGGGCTGGTGGTGGAACGGGAGATGTCACATTGGTGCAACAGGAAGCATTTTTCTGCAGTTGGAGTTAAGGCACATGGGGTCAGAGTGGAGGCATCTGCAGACCCTGACCTGGGAGCGCTGGGATGAGAGGGTTATCTTATGATAAGAGATTGTGTAGAATGGGCCTATACTCTCTGGAGTTTAGAAGAATGAGAGGTGATCTCATTGAAACATACGAGATTCTGAAGTGGATTGACAGGGTAGATGCTGAGAGGTTGTTTCCCCTGGCTGGAGTGTCTAGAACTAGGGGTCACAGTCTCAGGATAAGGGGTCGGCCATTTAAGACTGAGATGAGGAGGAATTTCTTCACTCAGAGGGTGGTGAATCTTTGGAATTCTCTACCCCAGAGGGCTGTGGAGGCTCAGTCGTTGAGTATATTCAAGGCTGAGATCGATAGATTTTTGGACTCTAGGGGAATCAAGGGATATGGGGATCAGGCGGGAAAGTGGAGTTGAGGTCGATGATCAGCCATGATCCTATTGAATGGCGGAGCAGGCTCGAGGGGCCGAATGGCCTACTCCTGCTCTTACTTCTTATGTTCTTATGTTGATGCTGACACCGTGTAGAAAGTGGAAAACTGTTTCATTCCTTGGCACCAGCATCCCTTTCCTTGACTTAAAAAAAATAATTCAATATGGGCAAGGCCGTATATTTTCAGTTTTGAAGGAAACAAATGGACGGAATTGCACAATGTGGTTCCAAATTGATATGGGGATAGGGCGGGAAAGTGGAGTTGAGGTAGAAGATCAGCCAGGATCTCATTGAAGACTCGAGGGGCCGCATGGCCTACTCCTGCTCTTATTTCTTATGTTCAAATCACCTTTAAGAATTCTGGAATCCCATGCAATCAAAACAAGATTCCGTCACTGTCAGCCAGTGACCCTGAATATGGACCATCCTGAGTGATTTTTCCCACATTAGTTTATAAGCTCTTTGCTCTGTTCTGCGATGTAGAATCAATCATCACAACCTTATCACAAACCTGACTCCTATTACTTCATGTAAATGGTACAGTAATTTTATTACCTGTCTTCGGTCAAAATGAAATGCAGCCAATCTGTTCACACGCTCACTCTGTATTCATTAAGTAGTGGTACTTGTAATGAAAGCATAGTATTTAATCGGGAAACTGTTCTGGACCAGACACTCTCAAACTGCTGATGGAAGCTTAGAGGGATTGGCATTCTAAACTAAAACTATTGCATTGCAGTCTACTCCTCTTAAGTCAAACTATAAGGAAGAAAGAACTTGCATTTATACAGAGCCTTTCACATCCTCAGGACATCCCTAAGTCATTCCCAGCCAATGAATTATTTTTAAAGTGTAGTCACTGTTGTAATGTAGGCAAACACAGCAGCCAATTGGTGCACAGCAAGCTCCCACAAACAGCAATGAGATAAATGAGCAGATGATCTCTTTTGGGAGGTGTTAATTGAGGGATGAATATTGGTCAGGACACTGGGGAGAACTCCCCTGCTCTTCATTAAAATAGTGCTATGGGATCTTATACACCAACCTGAACAGGCAAACAAATAGCACCTCCGACACTGCAGCACTCCCTCAGTAGTAGCACTTAAGTATCGGCCTAAATGATGTGTTGAGCTCCCAGAGTGGGGCTTGAACCCACGACCTTCTGATACAGAGGTGAGAGTGCTATCGACTGAGCCAGGTTGACATGGCCAGCTGTTAAGTTGAATTGCAATCTTGCAAACAGACCCCTTCCCAATGAGAAGGCCTTGCTTCGCTCAAAGTGAAGTCCTGACCAGCGAAACACGCTGCCGGATTCAAAATGTGCTGTCGGTGGAAGCAAATCACCAAAACCGAAGCCTGGAATTTCCACGAGGGTTCTCCCGATCTCCGTCGAAAGGTCGGCGAGACCCCTGGAGAAACGTCGGAAACGACTAAAGCGGTGCTTCCGCTGAGGTTATGGCGGGAGATCGGGAGAACCCCCAGGAAATTCTCCCCCAGCGTATTTTGTGAAATGACTGGAATTTGTATTGCGCAGCCTGTACAGTGCAATAGAAAGGTCGATCTCACTTCAATTGGTATAACAACAACAGCAATTGCATTTATGTAGCGCTTTTGACTGATTGACTGGCTGCCTGTTGGGCGGGAAAGCCTGTGGGACAAGGATGCAGCGGAGGAACAGGTAGGTCTAGTTGTGGTACGGGGTGGGGGGGGGGGGAAGAGATCACTGGAGGGGGGGGAAATGGTGGTTTTGGGGGGTAGAGCATGGACGGGGGGACGGCTGTCAGAGATGGTGGTCGTGGGGGGTCGGTGATCACGGGGGTCGGAGAACATGAAGGAGGCGGGGGTGGACAGATCGCAGGGGGATTTACAAGGTAAGCTTGTTGGGCCTGGAGGAAACACTCCTGCTCCTCCTGGCCCACAAGTAGTGCTAGAAAGTCACTTACCTGATGGATCCAGCCCTTCTCGCCTCCTTTTACTTGCCGGGTTTCCTGAGGCCCGGGAAACCCGGCCGACAGTAGTTAAAAATAGAAATCTTGTTAAAATGGAGGCACGCAGCCTCCTTAAAAGCTTTAAATGACTGACCCGCCTCCTGAGAGCGGATTGGTCGCCCCAAACCCCTCACCCGTCCCGCCTGCATTAATATTGTATCAGCTGTGGCTCAGTGGGTAGCACACTCGCCTCTGAGTCAGAAGGTTGTGGGGTCATAGAAACATAGAAGATAGGAGCAGGAGTAGGCCATTCGGCCCCTCGAGCCTGGTCCGCCATTCGATGTGATCATGGCTGATCATCCAAACTCAGTGCCCTGTCCCTGCTTTCTCCCCATATCCCTTGATCCCTTTAGCCATAAGAAATATATCTAACTCCTTCCTGAATATATTTAATGACTTGGCCTCTACTGTCTTCTGTGGTAGAGAATTCCACAGGTTCACCACTCTCTGGGTGAAGAAATTCTTCCTCATCTCTGTCCTAAATGGCTTACCCCTTATCCTTAGACTGTGACCCCTGGTTCTGGACTCCCCCGCCATCGGGAACATCCTTCCTGTATCCAGTCTGTCTAGCCCTGTTAGAATTTTATAAGTTTCAACGAGAGAATTTTATAAGTTTCAATAAGGGTCAAGTCCCACTCCAGGAACTTGAGCATCAAAATCTAGGCTGATACTCCAGTGCAGTGCTGAGGGAGTGCTGCACTGTCGGAGGTGCCGTCTTTCGGATGAGACGTTAAACCGAGGCCCCGTCTGCTCTCTCAGTTGGACATAAAAGATCCTATTTGAAGAAGAGCAGGGGAGTTATCCTCGGTGTCCTGGCCAAAATTTATCGCTCAATCAACATCGCTGCAACAGATGATCTGGTCATTATCACATTGCTGTTTGTGGGAGCTTGCTGTGCGCAAATTGGCTGCTGCGTTTCCCACATTACAACAGTGACTCCACTTCAAAAGCACTTCATTGGCTGTAAAGTGCTTTGGGACGTCCGGTGGTGATGAAAGGCGCTATAGAAATGCAAGTCTCTCTTTTTTTTACTGGAAGTGGGCGGGTTCGAGGTGGGTTGGGTTCGGGTTTGAAATTTTAAAAGTTTTAACTTCCCACCCGTCCCCAATCCACCCATTTTTGGGGGTTAAAATTACACCCCGTTCCCCCCCACCCTTCGCCCCGTGTCTCTGAAGCTTCTGCCGATCTCCCACCCACGTTACGGCAGGCAATTGGGACAACCCCTCTGGAAATGAATGGTAGAGAACCAGAGCCCTGACCATCCACCAGCAATGCCATTGGGGGATCAGGAACAAAAAATGAAAGGGCAGCTGCAAGCAAGCACAAGGCTGCGACACATTCGAGTGGTTGGAAAAAATGATCAGCTACTTGCGGTGGGCCCTCGTGGTTTATAATGTCAACTGAGCCCTGGAGCACATTACAAGCTTGTACCGTGCCGCCAGACACTGCTTGTTCTTCATATAATTGGCTTTGTTTATTGAAGGAACATGGGACTTAAGAAACTTGACGTGACTCAATATATATTTCTTCCTAGGCCAATAATGAATGAGATTGAGCTGATTCATCACAAGTTGTACCACAGCAGGGAATGATTTGGTACAAAGCCAATGAACAGCTTTGAGTTCATAACTGAAATTCGATTACGGCCAGATCAAATTCGTTTTTAATACAATTATTTCATTAGCATCTTCTTTGCGATGAGATTTTGTTTTTGACTGTGTTGTTTGTGGCAGTGCTGGGGAATGGAACTTGTTTCTCACATCTGTCATCAAGCATTTCCAGGTCGAGTACAGCAGATGTGCAGAGTGAAGCTCCCTTTGCTCTCGCCCTGATAATCTGCCTTAAAACCCAACCCTAGAAGGCCACCCCTACTGCAGCAGTGTGAATCCGAGAGACACTGCCAATTTAATACTGAATTATGGGCAGTTTTGTTATGTGAATGCATGCCCACAAAGGATAAGGTTGAGATTGGCAAAGCTCATTTCACACAGTATATTACAGTCGGCAGGCCAGAGACTTCATTAGGAAATGCCATTCAGCTCATCAAGTCCACTCATTGCACAGACTATTCTACTCTATCTTCGACAGCACCTCCCAAACCCGCGACCTCTACCGCCTAGAAGGACAAGGGCAGCAGTTGCATGGGAACACCACCACCTCCAAGTTCCCCTCCAAGACTTGGAAATTTATTGCCGATCCTTCATCGTCGCTGGGTCAAAATCCCGGAACTCCCTCCCTAACAGCACTGTGGGAGTACCTTCACCACACGGACTGCAGCGGTTCAAGAAGGCGGCTCACCACCACCTTCTCAAGGGACAACTAGGGATGGGCAATAAATGCTGGCCTTGCCAGCGACGCCCACATCCCGTGAATGAATTAAAAAAAAATTAAATTCTTGGACTCTATCCCATCTGTTGAGTGTTCTGAGGGGAGGTTCTGTACCATCAAACAAAACTCTGGGGTGTTCATCAATCATCACATCTCCACTATTCAACCCTGATCCATTGTCCTTCCCTCGCCTCCAGCTCCATGATTCGGGTCATTTGAGTTTATTGCAGAAATAGGTAAATTCTTTCTTTTATTTGATGAGGATTAGGTGGGAAATAAGCATCAAGTTGTCAAGTTTTATGGTATGTTGCAGTCTGTGAACTTGTCTTCTACCTTATCTGATATCATTTCAATGAAATGTTTTATTGTATTCCCATTATTGCAACTACGTTTTCCTTTGAAAAATTGTTTTAAAGAGTGATAGAATCAGAAATTACAGCACAGAAGGGGGTCATTCAGCCCATAGCAGGGGAGTTCTCCCTGGTGTCCTGGGGCCAATATTTATCCCTCAACCAACATCACTAAAACAGATTATCTGGGCATTATCACATTGCTGTTTGTGGGAGCTTGCTGTGCACAAATTGACTGCCGTGTTTCCTACATTACAACAGTGACTCCACTCCAAAAAGTACTCCATTGGCTGTAAAGTGCTTTGGGACATCCGGTGGTTGTGAAAGGCGCTATAGAAACGCAACTCTTTCTTTTTTATGGTGCTGATGCTAGCTCTTCAGCTGAGCTATCTACTCGAATTCCATTTCCCCGTCCTTTCCTCATATCCTTTTTGCATGCGTCCTTTTCAAATATTTACTGTTTAAATGATATCTGTCTCGGTAGCCACTTGCAGTAAAGCATTTCACGTTGCAGAAAATGCTTCGAAGTTCTCCCTTCATCCCTGTAGTGATAATCCGGAGTCTGTGACCATTTGTTACCGATTCACATCCAGTGGAAACAATCTTTCACTATTTACACTCTCCAAGCTTTTTATAATTTGGAAAATCTGTGTTCAACCCCTGTCTCAACTTTCTCTGTTTTCGTGAAAAAGCTCCAAGTTTTCATGCCTTTCTTCATAACTACTAGGTCTTATTTCTCGTATCATTCCAGTAAATCATTGCTGTACCCTTACCAAGCTCTAATATGCTTCCTATAATGGGGTGCCCAGAACTGTGCACAATTCCCCAACTGTGGCCTAAGCAATCTCTTGTATGTTGAATATAGAAAATGTCACCATTCAAAATCTGTACGCAAAACAGACCAATTTGCCTTCACACTGCCTCCAGCTCCACTGAAATAAGACCGCAAAGTGATCCAGAACATCATTAAGCCCATCCTTTTTTCTACCTTTTTATCTAATTAATGTCACTTAATGCTTTAATTAACTTTTAACATATAGTTTAAGACAGAATGCATTACGAAAACCCAAGGGATACCATTTATATCCCACTCATGGCACTAGTCATAACTCACTCGTAGCTCTATTACTCGTAAGTTAGCACGTCAGACATAAATCATATCCCATGGGTCTACATAATCTGTCCTGTTTGGCCACCTCAAGTAGCTTTTTGTTTCAGAGCAGCGATACTGATATCTGAAATTCCGAAAAGCTTCCGACTGACCACATTCAGGCAGCAAGTATTCATTAGCGACGAGGTCAGCCTGTCAGTAATTAGCTGCCTTGTTTTAGTTTCCAGTTGTTGTCTTTCACTGCTGCATCTCTCAGGTGCAGAACAATTAAAGTTCTCATCCTCGTGTTCAAATCCCTCCATGGCCTCACGCCACCTCCCCCACCCCTCCCTATCTCTGTAACCTCCTCCAGCTCTACAACCCTCCGAGATCTCTGCGCTCCTCCAATTCTGGCCTCTTGAGCATCCCCGATTTTCTTCGCCCCACCACTGGTGGCCGTGCCTTCAGCTGCCTAGGCTCTAAGCTCTGGAATTCCCTCTCTAAACCTCTCCGTCTCTCTGTCTCTCTTTCCTCCTTTAAGACGCTCCTTAAAACTTACCTCTTTGACCAAGCTTTTGGCCACTTGTCCTAATATCGCCTTATGTGGCTCGGTGTCAAATTTTGTCTGATAATCGCTCCTGTGAAGCACCTTGGGATGTTTTACTCTGCTAAAGGCGCTAGATAAATGCACGTTGTTGTTCAAAAGCCTGGATGAAGCAACTGCAGAATTTAACAGGGTGAGTGAAAAATGCGCGAGGACTTCAATTTCACGACAGCTCACCTTTGCTATTATGTCGTGCCAAACGTTCACGAGGGTTTGGCACAAAATCTGCAAAAATAAGACCCAAAAGCCTCCTGATTTACAATCTTTATCCCTTCTCGTAATTAATTAAACAATAATGAATACACACAGGCAAGACAATTAATCTAAATGCGATGTTGTGAGTGAGAACATCTCGAATTTTACAACACTATGATTGCCAATCTCTTCACTGATGCAGGCTAATTGACTTTGTGCTGTTCAGCATTGGAAATTTACAGACTTTAATTTCAGTCGATGGTATATCAGGGGCAGTAGGGGTTGCTATGGCAGCGATTGTTTAGTCTATTACTGGCTTGGTAAGAGGACTTACAAGTGCACGTTGTTGAACTTATTATTGGCACTGTGTCTTGTTTCTAAACTCAGTGTAATTATAATTGCAAATGAATTGTAATGAATGGAATTGAAGTAATATAAATTCAATTCATAAACAAATTTGAAGCCAATAATAGCTGTCAGTTGCTGTAGGCATAATGTACTTGGACAAACATGGACATCACAATCTGAATTTAGCAATGAGTCTAGACTCCTCGGTCTCGTTCAGCTTCATTCTTAGCCATTTCAACACCATTCGTGGAGTATATATGTCATCTATTACTTCTTCCTACGTGCAGTACTTTGCACCTGTCTGCATTAAATTTCATCTGCCATTGTTCTGCCCACTTACATATGTTGTTCTGTCATTTCTGAGCTGCCTCTTCTGATTGCCAGTTTGATATCACCTGCCAATTTGGCCACTTTGATTGGAGTTTTTGAATCCAGGTCGTTTATGTCAATTAGAAGCAATGGTGGTCCCAGCACTGAGCCCTGAGGCACCACGCTCAGTACCTCCTCCCATTCTGACATAACTCACCTAATGACTACTTGTTGTCTCCGACCTCCAACCAGTTTCTTATCCATTCCCAGGGTTTACCCTGAATCCCCACAGCTTTGAGTTTAATTAACAGCCTTTCATGTGGAACTTTGTCAAAAGCCTTTTGGAAGTCAAGGTACACCACGTCATAGGGCTTCCCACAGTCCACTTGGGTTGTTACTTCCTTAAAGAAGTCGAGGAGCTTAATCAGGCAGGGTCTTCCCCTTCTGAATCCATGCTAACTGCTGTTAACCGCATTATAGTTGTATAAATAATCCGCAAGCTTACTTCCGATAATCAGTTCCATCATTTTACATGGAATGGTAGTAAGACTAACGGGTCTGTAGTTGCCTGTGTTTGTTTTGTCACCCTTTTTGAATGTGGGTGTCACATGAGCCTGTTTACAATCTTCTGGTACTTCCTCAGTGACCCCCTCAATGATTGGCTGTGCTCATTGACTCAGTCATAATGGTTGTCACTGCCTCAACAATCTCCTCCCTCGTCTCTGTCAATGCAATGAGATACAATAGTCTCTCTCAGCAGTCTGGGACAAATACAATCTATTCCTGGAGATATATTTGTTTTGAGCCCATTTAGCCTGTCTAGGTCTTCCATCTCATTTGCAGTGAAGTCACTGATTATACTTGGGGAATCTTTGTTTGGAGAGGGCGTGTTGCTCATATACGCAGAAGAAGTACTCATTCACAAAGAATTTTTTGCCGTTCCGTTTAGCCTCAATGGCTATGTCCTTCTCCAGGTCTCCCTTTGCCTCTCTGATCACCAATGTCACCCCAAATTTTTTTTTTTGGGTGGGCGGTCCCTTTAAAGGGCTGCGCGGCCCATTCAAAATTTCACGCGTGCGCGAAATCTCCCATTGAGAAGCCGGCAAGCGGCTTGCGCGGCTTAACGGGAACGTTGCTGATCACCCTTTTCATATGTTTCTGCATTTTCTTATATTCATCCCAGTGGGCCCCTTCTCCTTTCTCCCTACAGGCCATTTTTCACCTTTATCTCACTTCTAACTTGTTTGTTGATCCATTTCGGGTTGCGTTTGAGCTTTGTCAGATATGTGACTGCTCAGCATTATACCTTTAATGGTGTTCCACTTATCTTCTACTGAAGCATTGTTGAACAACCACTTCATTTCATCAAATTTAGCCCTTTTAAAGTGATGTACCTGACCGGAGGTATTTCTGGCTCCCAGATCATGTTCAATTTTATCATTCTGTGGTTGCTGTCCCACAGGAGTGCTACAATTCCATTTCATTAATAATTGTTGTTTTTAATCTTCACACATTTCCCTTGGAGAACAGTGTGAAGTAGTGGAAGGACTCCGCAGGCTGATTAATAGTCTGACAGGCCGCGACATGAGCTCTCCTTCCATGACTGTGACCATCTTTATACCAGCCAATAGGAGGGTTAGTCCTATGTGGCAGGAGGGTTTTATGGGCTCCCACAACCCATACGATGAGGGGCGGGGGGTCACCCACACCCACCGGACACCAGTCTCCCGCTCGACGACAACCCAGAATTCAAAGTCAGAGCTCAGGGACTGTCTGGAGTGGGGTTCGAACTCTGCGCTAGCCCTGACTCAGAAGTGGGGATGCTACCATTAAGCTAAAGGCTCACTCTTTGAGCTAGGTGGCTTTAGCAGACAGTGAGACAGTAGCAGTTCCCATCACAATGTCAATGAGTCTGAAAAGTCAGTGCTTTTAGGAAGTAGGCAGTCCTTGAGACCTTCGGAGGATGATGTGGGAGTCACTTGTAATAGATCAACATATATATGATCTGGCAAGTCATGTACTGCTCACGGGAATGACAGAATAAACTGTCAACTATCAACAAAACTGACAACTTTTGGACAGTTTCTGTCACAGTGAAGAAAAGTGCCAACTCACTAAGAGGTATTCAAACACCCCACAAGCAGCAGGGGGCTGACACTTCAGTGAAGATGGCCCTGGGATGAGTAAAGCTGAACTCAGACAGACATAACAGAACCTGACAACACAGGAGCGTTAGCATAAACTAAATTTGACACTGAGCCATATAAGGAGAAGTTAGGGCACCAGAAACAGGGGATTAGGAGCTCCAGAAACAGGGCCTATTGCAGTACATTCACTGCTGCCCCAGCGATCAAGCCTGGAACCGTCCTGGTATGTATGGATCAGCATCACACCACGGAATGTATTTACCCATCTGAGGAGCCCTAGAAAAAGGGCTTCGACATTCAGTGATAGATGTCAGCCGTGGCTCAGTGGGCAGCACTCTCGCCTCTGAGTCAGAAGGTTGTGGTTTCATAATCCCACTCCGTGAGACTTGAGCACAAAATCTAGGCTGACACTCCAGTGCAGTACTGAGGGAGTGCTGCACTGTCGGAGATGCTGCCTTTCGGATGAGACGTTAAACCGAAGTCCCATCTTCCCTCTCAGGTGGATGTAAAAGATCCCATGGCACTATTTCAAAGAAGAGCAGGGGAGTTATCCCCGGTATCCTGGCCAATATTTTTCCCTCAACCAACTTTACTAGAACAGATTATCTGGTCATTATCACGTATGCAAATTGGCTGCCGCGTTTCCTACATTACAACAGTGACCACACTTCAAAAGTACTTCATTGGCTGTAAAGCGCTTTAGGACGTCCTGAGGTCATGAAAGGCGCTATAGAAATGCAAGTCTTTCTTTAACCAAGGTAGGTGACCTGTTCTTCGGACTCTGTTAATAGCATTCCTGATCCAGTGACGAGGGGGTGTGTGGGGAGACCTCTCCGATTTGCCCTCCCACTCTGTGAGGGAAGTCTGTAAGCTTCACTCAGTTTGGATCACCAAGAGCGTCCAAGGGGGCATAATGCCATTGTTAGATTGCCTGCTTTTGTTGGTTGCAATCTTTTAATATAATACAATGCTTGAGAAAAAGGACGATAAAATAATGTCTTCACCCGGGCTGCAAACTCCAGCATAAAAAGCACTAAGAGCTGTGCCTGAGTGCTTCACTTGAATTGATTGTTATTTAAAGCTGACATTCTTCCCAAACATCACTGTGCACACAATAGCTAAACTGAACTTTTAAGGAGGATTAGACTGATTGATCCGTAGTGCTGGTTAATGTCTTTGTGCAGAGGCAGAATTGATTCAAATTAAGATCTGAAAGCCTGATCGAGCTTTGAAGTCCTATAGTTCACTGGGAATACCAATTAAAATAGTCTGGGAGGAGTCGTTGGAAAGCTCGACAGACGGGCTCGAATCAAATGGTGGATAATCAAGTTACTGGCATCACTGGGCTAGTTTAACAGTAACTGTGTCTGCACGGGGTAATCGTGCATGCAGATAAATCTCAATGTGCCGTCACTTTTGGGACAACCATCATTGTTCTGCTTACTCCAAACAGTAAACGTCACGCTGAAGCTTTTAGAAAATGGATGCCACTGGGATCACTTGAAGATAACTTCTCCAGACAAACAGGGAGTCTACCCAGGGTTGGCCATATTGTGTTGGTAATGGGCGAGTATAAACACGTCTAACTGCCTGATGCATTTTCCTGACACTTTGATGGGTTGCCTCGATTTGATGTGGTCCCAAGGCAAGTCTTGCAGCAATCCTCGGAACAGTAAAAAATGAATCTCTCGGCTCCTATACACAACGGGCCACTGTAAAAATGGATTACATTTCTCTTTACATCACTTTGGTCAAACACTGAAACCTCCGACTCCATTTACTACATTTTTCCATTTTCCATACCAGCCACCCTTGTAGCCTGAGTGAAATCGCCAACTAGTGCCAAATCAGGGGTTGATGTCCACTAGTCTTGAGACTGCCTAAACTCACTTCCAACAGACCCCTTACAGCCAGCAGCGTGAAGGGAGACTTGCATCCTTTCAGGTCTGGTCTGGACTTGATTCCAGGCCCCAGAGGTCACAGTCATAACGGCACAGAAGGAGGCCATTTGGCCCATCGAGTCTGTGCCAGCTCTCTGTAGAGCAATCCAGTCAATCCCATTCCCCCGCTCTATCCCCGTAGCCCTGCAAGTTTATTTCCCTCAAATGCCTATCCAGTCTCCCCTTGAAAACATTGAGTGTCTCCGCTTCCACCACTTCCGTCGGCAGCGAGTTCCAGGTCCTCACCACTCGCTGCGTAAAAAAGTTCTTCCTCACATTCCCCCCGCCTGTATCTTTTGCCCAAAACCTTAAATCTGTGTCCCCTAGTCCTTATACTATCAGCTAGTGGGAGCAGCATTTCCCTGTCTAGCCGATCCAAACCCGTCATAATCTTGTACACTTCTATCAAATCACCCCTCAACCTCCTTTGCTCTAATGAAAACAAATCCAGCTTCTCCAACCTGTCCTTGTATCATAGATCCCCCATCCCCGGAACCATTCTGGTAAATCTCCTCTGCACCCTCTCAAGGACCTTCACATCCTTCCTAAAGTGTGGTGACCAGAACTGGACGCAATACTCCAGTTGTGCCCTAACCAGCACTTTATAAAGGTTCAGCATAACTTCTCTACTTTTGTACTCAATACCTCTATTTATGAAGCCCAAGATCCCATATGCTTTGCTAACCACTCTCTCAATATGTCCTGCCACCTTCAGGGACCTGTGCACATTAACTCCCAGGTCCCTCTGTCCCTGCACACTCATTAAAACTGTGCCATTAAGTGTATATTGCCTCTCCCTGTTCCTTCTGCCAAAATGCATCACCTCACACTTCTCTGTATTAAATTCCATCTGCCACTTGTCTGCCCATTCTGCTAGCCTTTCTGTGTCCTGTTGCAGTCGATTGGTATCATCCTCACTGTTTACCACACCTCCAAGTTTGGTGTCATCGGCAAATTTAGAAATTCTACTCTGTATTCCAATATCCAGGTCATTTTTATAGGTGAAAGGGCATTGTATAAGCCACTGTGCTACCCAGTCCCGTCTTGTTTTTCAGTTACTTTACTGCCTTCCTTTTTTTTAACCTCAATCTTCCCTCCTCCACTCATCGACTCGTGCTATGGTATGTTTCGACCAGCACTGGCAACCTTGTGTTACCTCAGTCACGTAGCCATCCTTCAGGTTCAGTGCAGTTCCACCATTCTATTCAACCATGGGGGGATTCACATCCTTGGCTGATACTGTTCTCACCTTCGTGTTTATTTACCTCAGGTCACTAATGCGTGTGGAAAAAGATGATGCGAGTATAAAGCTGGTCACTTGACAATGATTATTTGTAACACCAGTCTGGCTGATAGAAGTGAACTTTGCACAGACCAACTTTTGGCCATTTCTAGTCTGTGTGGCTAAGTACCACACCGGGTGCTGCATTTACCAACTGAGCCACCAGGGTGCTCACAGTCAGCTGCATAGAATTACAAAGAATCACATCGAGTCCAGAGCACAGAAACAGGCCATTCGGCCCATCTGGTCCGTGCCGGTGTTTCTGCTCCACACGAGCCTCCTCCCACCCCTCTTCATCTCACCCCATCAACATAACCTTCTATTCCTTTCTCCCCACATGTGTTTATCCAGCTTCCCCTTAAATGCATCAGTTCTTACATTCTCCATTCAACAAAACAGTACGCACTCCCTTCTTCTGAGACCTTGTACATAAGACTAGTGCAAAAGGACTTACAAAAGCTTACCTCATACATGTAGTCAAAAAGTTCCAGTATGGTCAGGAGACTTGCACCGATGAACAAACCCATCTGACCTCCAATGTCACCTTTGAACAGAAAATAACAGGAGTTCATGATTAGAGCAGCAGATAACTGGCAGTGTAGTCTTCTTTCACATACTAAATAAAAATTGTTTACTCAGAAGCTTGTCACCTCTTTGCAATATGGCTGCAATCATTGTATTCATCATAAATAAAGATTTTGACAGCACCTCCCAAACCCGTGACCTCTTCCACCTAGAAGGACAAGGGCAGCAGGCGCATGGGAACACCACCACCTCCAAGTTCCCCTCCAAGTCACACACCATCCTGACTTGGGACTATATCGCTGATCCTTCATCGTCGCTGGGTCAAAATCCTGGAACTCCCTCCCTAACAGCACTGTGGGAGCACCTTCACCACACGGACTGCAGCGGTTCAAGGCAGCAGCTCACCACCACCTTCTCAAGGGCAACTAGGGATGGGCAATAAATGCTGGCCTTGCCAGCGACGCCCACATCCCAGGAACTAATATAAAAAAAAACATGGTGTGAGACCGATGCCTTTCTGTGAAAGTAATTCTTTTCCCACTCCATTTACGAGCATAAACCTAGATAGGATGTTTGAACAAAATGCCTTTAGGATGGTATTCATCCAGATTAGGAATGAATTGCTGGCTTCTTTTCTTTCACCAGTCACTGTAACTTCCAGGAAATATGGATCAACAGGCTGCGTGAATTCAAGGTAGTGCAATAGACAACTTGGCACGTTTAGTGAATGAATCGATGTATTTTCCCCATGCATGACATCAGTGGAAAGGACTTCTGGGAAAATCAGACAGGAAGAGGAAGCTCATGAGGATCTGTGCTGTGGACTTTGAATCATGTTGTAAGGGCCAGGAGAGAGCTCTGCACAAGAGACTTTATACGCACGCACAGAGCCCTGCTCCCTGAGTAGGTTTTAAACGATGAGAGTTTCTGAAGGGCCAAAGAGATCCAATAGACCCTCCAAGAACTGTTTAAATCCAGTTTGACACCAACTGGTGTAGCTTCCCCAAGAGTTTCTCATACTGCTGTATCCGAGAGTCAGGTTGGGTGCTGAATCCGGACATATACTGTCACTTTACACTGCTGTGAAGCACAAAGCACAGTGGCAGTGACATTGAAACCTTTATAGAATCATAGGGGGAAAAATTCGGTTGCTTTGCGCCTCCCATTAGCGCCCTAAGAGAGCGCTAACGGGGCGCAAAGCAACTAGCGCCCGGGCGCGGCGCCGCCCACGCCTCCCGCGAAATTCAGCGGGAGGTTAGCGGCGGTGGTAACTGGTAGCACCCCACGGCGCTGCGCTACCGTGCGCAGCGCCCTGCTCGCACCCCGGCCGTGATCTTCGGGAGCGCCCCCTGACTTACCGCCGGACGCTATGTCCAACGGAGTCAGGGGGGCCTACCTGCGGCCGAGGAGGCGCTATTTAAAGGCGAGGTGCGGGGCGGCCATTTTTGTTGCTGGCCGCCTGCCAGCACCTGCCTGCGCTCCCGTCCCCGACCTCCTGAACCGCGCCCCCTGCGGAGTGCCGGCTGCGCTCCAAGAGCCCGGCACTTCTTTTGAGTGCCGGGCTCTTTTGCCGGTACTCCCGATCCCCGGGGGCCCAGCTGGGCCCCGGGTCGCGCTGCGCAAGGCCCCTCCCCTTTAAGAAGGGGAGGAAGGCCTGCAATACCGTGGCGCTGCGGCACATAGCGCCGTGATTTTCCCTCGCAGTGCCCCAAGAGGGATGCGGGGCGCTTCCAGTAGCGCCCCGCTTCCCTCTTGGGGTGCTACCACTCAATTTCCGTCGCGGGGGCGCTAATTTTTCCGGGGCGCTAAGTTAGCGGCCCAAAGGGGGGTTCTACTCAATTTTTAGCCCATAGAATGCTACAGCACAGGAGGCCGCCATTCGGCCCATCGTGCCTGTGCCGACTCTTTGAAAGAGCTCTCCAATCAATGTTCCCCTTAAGCCGCGCAGCTGCGCAGCTGTCTGGAGCTCCCGCGCAGGCCGCTTGCCAGCTTTACAGTAGGAAAAACCGCGCGTGTGCGGGAATTTGAATGGGCCGCGCAGCCCGTTAAAGGGGCGGCGCACCCCAAAAAAAATATTAAAGGGAACATTGCTTCTAATTCGTTCCTTTTTTGCCGACAGCCCAGCAAATTTTTCCTCTTCAAGTATTTATCCAATTCCCCTTTTGAAAGTTACTATTGAATCTGCTCCCACCGCCCTTTCAGGCAGCGCGTTCCAGATCACAACAACTCGCTGTGGAAAAAACAAATTCTCCTCATCTCTCCCTCTGGTTCTTTTTGCCTTGTTCTTTTAGTGTGCTTGTTATGATATTCGAGGTAAAATATCAGTACCGCACCAAGCTTTCCATTTATTACATTGACAGGCAGTCCAATTAAGACACCATTTGGCCCTTTTCATGGTGCCTGACTGGAATGGCAACTTTACAACTAAACACAAGAGTCATAAATAATGAATGTTAACAATCAAGTCGGGGACTGGGAGCATTTGAGCTGGTTTCCCTATTAAAAATATTTGCACTCGATATCCCTCTTTTTAACAGGATCCAATTTCCTTGCAGCAAGCATCCAAGAAACAGCTCCACGACTCACAATTAGCATATCAAATATTTTCCAATGATGGAAAGATCTGCCGAACCAGTCAGGTGCATTTGGGTTCCAGCCTGGCAGAACCCAGTTTACATTCCCTGGAATAGAAACAGAAAATGCTGGAAACACTCAAGCATCAAGGGGCAGCACGGTGGCATAGTGGTTAGCACTGGTGCCTCACAGCGCCAGAGACCCGGGTTCGAATCTGACCTCGGGTGACTGTCTGTGTGGAGTTTGCACATTCTCCCCGTGTCTGCGTGGGTTTTCTCCGGGTGCTCCGGTTTCCTCCCACAGTCCAAAAATGTGCGGGTTAGGTTGATTTGGCTATGATAAATTGACCCTTAGTGTTAGGGGGGGGGGATTAAATATGTGGGGTTATGGGGATAGGATGGGATATGTTAGGGGGAATTAAATACGTGGGGTTACGGGGGTCGGGTGGGATATGTGTACTGTGGGGATTAAAGCAGGGACAGGGTACTGGATTTGAATGATCAGCCATGATCGTATTGAATGGCGGAGCAGGCTCGACGGGCCGAATGGCCTACTCCTGCTCCTAGATTCTATGTTTCTATGTTTCTATCTGTGGAGAGAGAAACAGAGTTCACGTTTCGGGTCGATGACCTTTCGTCAGAACTGGAAAAAGTTGGAGATGGAACAGGTTTTAAGCAAGTGTAGGGGCCGGGAAAAGTGGGGAGGGGAGGAAAGAACAAAAGGGAAGGTCTGTGAGAGGGTGGAAGGCAGGAGAGAGTAAATGACAAAAGGGATGATTGTACAAAGGCGAAAGGAGATGGTGATGGGACAAGTAAAGAAACAAAAGATGGGTCTAGAGGATGTGTAAATGGGAATGGCAGAATCATCAACAGCTGCCATGTGAAAAAATAGGGGCAGAGGTTACCTCCCTCCTTTCCCTGCTTAAAAACTGTTACATCTCTAACTTTTTCCAGTTCTGACGAAGGGTCATCGACCTGAAACGTTAACTCTGTTTCTCTCTCCACAGATGCTGCCTGACCTGCTGAGTATTCCAGCATTTTCTGTTTTTATTTCAGATTTCCAGCATCTGCAGTATTTTGCTTTTACATTTCCTGGATCTCACTTGTACGGTAATAGCCACCGCTGGTCGAGAGCAGTGTGCTGCCCGAATACAAGCATGGGCACAGCGCTCTCCCAATCGCGAAGCATTTACATTGAGGTTAGGAGGGTTGCCAAGGTGCAGGAGCGGGGGAGAGGTTCCGACGTACTGAGCACTTTGTGAGCCAGCCTTGACATCGGACTGGATTTACACTCCATGTGGTGTCGAGCAGTAGTGGTGCGAGACTAACTCCTCTAGGGAATCTCGCTCCACTTCGCCCTGGAGTTAGAAGAGGAACCTGACTGAGGATTTACACTGCCCATTTAGCATGGGTGCAAAGCCAAAATCAATTCACACCAATGCTCCGTGTAAATCCGCCCGTAAATCTACATTTGGAATATGTATCATACTGACCTCTGGACATCAAATGCACTGGGACAGGCCAAAATAATGATTGCCCAGATATTTTCCCCCAACAATTCTGGGTTTGATTCTCCCTCAATCCCAGTATGCCTCCTGCATGCTATTATTACACAAACATAGGAACAGGAGGAGGCCATTCAGCCCCTCGAGCCTGTTCCGCCATTCAGTGAGATCAGGGCTGATCTGCGACCTAACTCCATATACCCGCCTTTGGCCCATATCCCTTAATGGTTAACAAAAATCTATCAATCTCCGATTTAAAATTAACAATTGATCTAGCATCAATTGCCGCTTGCGGAAGAGAGTTCCAAACTTCTACCACCCTTTGTGTGTAGAAGTGTTTCCTAATTTCACAAACAGGCCATTAGAATGACTATATCAGGGTGCTTCAATATTCACAGTAGAAAATTTAATGGAATACCTTACTACAGCTCTCTGAAAATGTATTCTGTTAAATGCCTGACACAAACTAAACAGTAATGCATTCGGTGGACAAGATATTATTTGGCATTGTTCTCACTGCAGTCAGGAACCTCACACTGATAAGGTGGGAATGAATGAGCTACAAATGATTGGCAGTTACATTTTATGCTCGAGTTTAGTGTAGCTGTGGAAAATCTGTGATTGCCCTGTCGCACCAAACCAGCTCCTGTCCATTGCCATTCATGTTTCTCAGTGGTTGAACCTGCAACAAAGTTATGTCTTGCCGAATGAAGGGAGATAAGGATTCCAGTGCAGAACACTGCTTACAAAGCACTAAAATGGAAGGCCTATCTCAGTTCATGAGTCTCGAGCACAATGATTCTTGACGACAGAGAAGGGAAGCAGAATTCCGTATCTCTCCCAATTCCACCGTCAAAAATAGATAAATTCTCAGTGGCAGTTTTCATAGGTGCGTAGAATGGAATTTGAAAGACTGGGAGAGAGATAAGGTTTGCTTGCTGCATTAGGCACACTTCACGATATTGATCTCCAAAATATCCGTGAGTTTGACGAATTCCTTTGTAGCTAAAACCCATCGTGCAGTCCCTCAGCACAGAGCTTCCAAGGCAGCAAATGTAAAAACAGAATGTGGTCCGAATAGGCAACAATTTTGGAGCTTTTCGTCACCAGTGATGGCAGTGCGGGGGCGGGGAAGGATTACAGCCAGAGGTCAAAGGGACGATAGGAAAGGAGAGCTGACGCCTGGGGAAATGATTTAAACAGTGCCCTTTTCCTTCTGGACTGGGACCTAGGTTCAGACTGATTGGGTGAAGGTTTTTTTTCCCTCTAACAACAGCGAGAGCCCAAAGTGAAATAAGTTTGCACAGTAGAAAATGCTGGAAACACTCAGCAGGCCAGGCAGCATCTGTGGAGAGAGAAACAGAGATAACGTTTCAGGTCTGTGACCCTTCACGGATGCTGCCTGGCCTGCTGAGTATTTCCAGCATTTTCTGTTGTTATTTCAGATTTCCAGCATCCGCAGTAGTTTGCTATTGTATTATGTTTGCACAAAGCTGCTCATAATTGGTACAACACTGACTTTTATTTAGCGCGCCTGAAGATAATGGGGAAAGCCTTAGTTATCACAGTACATTACATATACACAGATAGAGGGATTACGCACTTGCCGCCAATATTATTAGGCTTGATCCTGGTTACGAGCCATTGCGATCTCCAGATTCAGTTACAGTGTGGAGCCTGCAAGCAACGACTGAATGTTTCATTACTCGTGGTTCAGGTCTATTAGTTTGCCTGCTACAGTCTCCTGATAAGCTGAGATGAGATCAGGACCCGGGTGAAATGTCTGTCATTCACTCAGGTCTTGACTAAAACTGAGCTTTGTGCATTAGTATCTTATGAACTTCTGAAACAACAGCCAGGCTTCTGCTGCTGAGCTTTAAATCCCTGCCATGATCGCTCCCGTCTCATTGATTGTTTAAAATTAACAACAACAGCATTTATATAGCGCCTTCAGTGTAGTAAAACGACCCAAGGTGCTTCACAGGAGCGATTATCAAACAGAATTTGACAGTGAGCCACATAAGGAGATATTAGGACAGGCGACCAAAAGCTTGGTCAAAGAGGTAGGTTTTAAGGAGCGTCTTAAAGGAGGAGAGAGAGGTAGAGAGGTTTAGGGAGGGAATTCCAGAGCTAGGGCCTCGGCAGCTGAAGGCACGGCCACCAATGGTGGAGGGATTAAAATCAGGGATGCTCAAGAGGTTAGAATTAGAGGAGCGCAGATATAGGGCGCGGAATTCGGTTACGCCCCATTTGGGGGCGGTAACCGAGTTAAGGCCGGGCATTCAGCGCCCGGCACGGAAGTACCGCCCCGGCCGCTAAATTCGGCTTACCGCCCCAAACAGGAAGTGGAGCGCAATCTCGGGCGCTCCACTTCCTGGTGGGGGGGTAACCGAGGCGATGTCGGGGCATCTCCTTTAAGATGCTCCTTAACACCTACCTCTTTGATCAAGCTTTTGGTCACCTTATCTCCTTATGTGGCTCGGTGTCAAATTTTGTTTGATAACGCTCCTGTGAAGCACCTTGGGACGTTTTACTATGTTAAAGGCGCTAGATAAATACAAGTTGTTGTTGTTAATGGGTAGCTTTGTACTGTAGACTTATGCCCGTTAGAAATGGATTTGAGACAATACAAACTTATTTCACTTCGGGCTCTTATAGTTATTACAGGAGCCTGTCGTCTTAACTGTCTGGACTGCATTCAAACCACAGTCTCTGAGGTAAAAGTCAGTGTTTGAATCATTTTATAGAACTGTTGGGTTGGAGAGGGTGCAGGCAAGGTTATAAGAGAAACATCAAAGCTCAAGTGATTTCTGTGTCAGTTTGTAAATACTTCAACAGAACTGGCATGTTGTCGAAGGTCTGTATGTTATGTGGTGAGAATACCCTAACAGCTAATAAACTGGTTAAGGACAGGCTTTTGAAGGTGGTAGCAGTCACTCTGTGTTCCTGCAGCAAAATATACGCTTCATTTTTAATTTGGATTAGTTTCGCCTCCCCCCTCATTTTGATCCGATTTATTTCACCACTCACAGCTGCCGCTCACCACCACACTTCTCTAGCTGAGTAAACAGACTGTTGCGGGCTGTGTACTCCTTCACAACCATCATCAGCGCTGCTCCGTGAGAAGCCAGAAGGAAGTATGATTCCGAGTCATCCATTCCATCCCCCTCCCTGGCCACTGTCGCGGGTTGAACCAGACAGTCTGCAACCTCAGCGTCCTATTCGACCTCAAGCTGAGCTTCCGACCCCATATCCTCTCCATCACCAAGATCGCCTACTTCCACCTCCATAACATCATCCGCCTCCGCCCCTGCCTCAGCTCATCTGCTGATGAAACCCTTTGTCACCTCCAGACTCAACTATCCCGTTGCTCTCCTGGCCAGCCTCCCACTCTTTGTAAACATCCAAAACTCTGCTGCCCGTGTCCTAACTCGCACCAAGTCCCGCTCACCCATCATCCCCTGTCATTGCTGACCTACATTGGCTCCCGTTCCAGAAACGCCTCCAATTTAAAATTCACATCCTTGTGTTTAAATCCCTCCATGGCCTCACCCCTCCCTATCTCTAACCTCCCCCAACCCTCCAACCCTCCCCTGCACCACCGCCCCACCACCCCCCACCACCAAACTCTCCATTCCTCGGACTCTGGCCTTTTGTGTATCCCCCCTCCCTTCACTCCACCTTTGGGGGCTATGCCTCAAGCTGCCTATGTCCCACAGAGACCTTCATTTACCAGTTGTTTGCTCGTCATAGAGCATTCCATTTATCTTGTTGCATTTATCCAACATAAAGACCCCATCGACCAGACGTGTCCGTCCACCATAGAGACCCCATTGACCAGATGTGTCCGCCCACCACAGAGACCCCATCGACCAGATGTGTCCGCCCACCAGAGACCCCATCGACCAGATGTGTCCGTCCACCAGAGACCCCATCGACTAGATGTGTCCGCCCACCATAGAGACCCCATTGACCAGATGTGTCCGTCCACCAGAGACCCCATTGACCAGATGTGTCCGTCCACCAGAGACCCCATTGACCAGATGTGTCCGTCCACCAGAGACCCCATTGACCAGATGTGTCCGTCCACCATAGAGACCCCATTGACCAGATGTGTCCGCCCACCATAGAGACCCCATTGACCAGATGTGTCCGTCCACCAGAGACCCAATCGGCCAGATGTGTCTGCCCACCACAGAGAGACCATCGACCAGATGTGTCCGCCCACCAGAGACCCTATCGACCAGATGTGTCCGCCCACCACAGAGAGACCATCGACCAGATGTGTCCGCCCACCAGAGACCCCATTGACCAGATGTGTCCGTCCACCAGAGACCCTATCGACCAGATGTGTCCGCCCACCACAGAGAGACCATCGACCAGATGTGTCCGCCCACCAGAGACCCCATTGACCAGATGTGTCCACCCACCACAGAGAGACCATCGACCAGATGTGTCCGTCCACCAGAGACCCCATTGACCAGATGTGTCCGCCCACCAGAGACCCTATCGACCAGATGTGTCCGTCCACCAGAGACCCCATTGACCAGATGTGGCCGTCCACCAGAGACCCCATTGACCAGATGTGTCCGTCCACCAGATACCCCATTGACCAGATGTGTCCGTCCACCAGAGACCCCATCGACCAGATGTGTCCGTCCACCAGAGACCCCATTGACCAGATGTGTCCGCCCACCAGAGACCCCATTGACCAGATGTGTCCGTCCACCAGAGACCCCATTGACCAGATGTGTCCGCCCACCATAGAGACCCCATTGACCAGATGCATCCGCCCACCATAGATCCCCATCGACCAGATGTGTCCGCCCACCATAGATCCCCATCGACCAGATGTGTCTGCCCACCATAGATCCCCATCGACCAGATGTGTCTGCCCACCATAGATCCCCA
The DNA here is from genome assembly GCA_030390025.1 of Squalus acanthias. Taxonomy (NCBI): domain Eukaryota; kingdom Metazoa; phylum Chordata; class Chondrichthyes; order Squaliformes; family Squalidae; genus Squalus; species Squalus acanthias. The sequence goes on along the minus strand of JASTWF010000036.1, from coordinate 1,921,703 downwards.
TTGACCAGATGTGTCCACTCACCACTGAGACCCCATTGACCAGATGTGTCCACCCACCATAGATCCCCATCGACCAGATGTGTCCGCCCACCAGAGACCCCATCGACCAGATGTGTCTGCCCACCACTGAGACCCCATTGACCAGATGTGTCCGTCCACAATAGAGACCTCATTGACCAGATGTGTCCACCCACCATAGATCCCCATCGACCAGATGTGTCCGTCCACCAGAGACCCAATCGACCAGATGTGTCTGCCCACCACAGAGAGACCATCGACCAGATGTGTCCGCCCACCAGAGACCCTATCGACCAGATGTGTCCGCCCACCACAGAGAGACCATCGACCAGATGTGTCCGCCCACCAGAGACCCCATTGACCAGATGTGTCCGTCCACCAGAGACCCTATCGACCAGATGTGTCCGTCCACCAGAGACCCCATTGACCAGATGTGGCCGTCCACCAGAGACCCCATTGACCAGATGTGTCCGTCCACCAGATACCCCATTGACCAGATGTGTCCGTCCACCAGAGACCCCATCGACCAGATGTGTCCGTCCACCAGAGACCCCATTGACCAGATGTGTCCGCCCACCAGAGACCCCATTGACCAGATGTGTCCGTCCACCAGAGACCCCATTGACCAGATGTGTCCGCCCACCATAGATCCCCATCGACCAGATGTGTCTGCCCACCATAGATCCCCATCGACCAGATGTGTCTGCCCACCATAGATCCCCATTGACCAGATGTGTCCACTCACCACTGAGACCCCATTGACCAGATGTGTCCACCCACCATAGATCCCCATCGACCAGATGTGTCCGCCCACCAGAGACCCCATCGACCAGATGTGTCTGCCCACCACTGAGACCCCATTGACCAGATGTGTCCGTCCACAATAGAGACCTCATTGACCAGATGTGTCCACCCACCATAGATCCCCATCGACCAGATGTGGCCGTCCACCAGAGACCCCATTGACCAGATGTGTCCGTCCACCAGATACCCCATTGACCAGATGTGTCCGTCCACCAGAGACCCCATCGACCAGATGTGTCCGTCCACCAGAGACCCCATTGACCAGATGTGTCTGCCCACCACAGAGAGACCATCGACCAGATGTGTCCGCCCACCAGAGACCCTATCGACCAGATGTGTCCGCCCACCACAGAGAGACCATCGACCAGATGTGTCCGCCCACCAGAGACCCCATTGACCAGATGTGTCCGTCCACCAGAGACCCTATCGACCAGATGTGTCCGTCCACCAGAGACCCCATTGACCAGATGTGGCCGTCCACCAGAGACCCCATTGACCAGATGTGTCCGTCCACCAGATACCCCATTGACCAGATGTGTCCGTCCACCAGAGACCCCATCGACCAGATGTGTCCGTCCACCAGAGACCCCATTGACCAGATGTGTCCGCCCACCAGAGACCCCATTGACCAGATGTGTCCGTCCACCAGAGACCCCATTGACCAGATGTGTCCGCCCACCATAGATCCCCATCGACCAGATGTGTCTGCCCACCATAGATCCCCATCGACCAGATGTGTCTGCCCACCATAGATCCCCATTGACCAGATGTGTCCACTCACCACTGAGACCCCATTGACCAGATGTGTCCACCCACCATAGATCCCCATCGACCAGATGTGTCCGCCCACCAGAGACCCCATCGACCAGATGTGTCTGCCCACCACTGAGACCCCATTGACCAGATGTGTCCGTCCACAATAGAGACCTCATTGACCAGATGTGTCCACCCACCATAGATCCCCATCGACCAGATGTGTCCGTCCACCACAGAGACCCCATCGACCAGATGTGTCTGCCCACCATAGATCCCCATCGACCAGATGTGTCTGCCCACCATAGATCCCCATCGACCAGATGTGTCTGCCCACCATAGATCCCCATCGACCAGATGTGTCCGCCCACCAGAGACCCCCATCGACCAGATGTGTCCGCCCACCAGAGACCCCCATCGACCAGATGTGTCCGCCCACCAGAGACCCCATTGACCAGATGTGTCCGCCCACCAGAGACCCCATTGACCAGATGTGTCCGCCCACCAGAGATCCCCATCGACCAGATGTGTCCGCCCACCAGAGACCCCCATCGACCAGATGTGTCTACCCACCATAGATCCCCATTGACCAGATGTGTCCGCCCACCACAGAGACCCCATCGACCAGATGTGTCCGCCCACCATAGATCCCCATTGACCAGATGTGTCCGCCCACCAGAGACCCCCATCGACCAGATGTGTCTGCCCACCATAGATCCCATTGACCAGATGTGTCTGCCCACCACAGAGATCCCCATCGACCAGATGTGTCCGCCCACCACAGCGACCCCATCAACCAGATGTGTCTGCCCACCACAGAGACCCATTGACCAGATGTGTCTGCCCACCATAGATCCCCATCGACCAGATGTGTCTGCCCACCACAGAGACCCCCATTGACCAGATGTGTCTGCCCACCACAGAGACCCATTGACCAGATGTGTCTGCCCACCACAGAGACCCATTGACCAGATGTGTCTGCCCACCACAGAGACCCCATGTACAAGCCTTGGATGAGAGCACACTTGCTAAAAGTTCTATTTCCCCACCATTTTACGTAATTCTCCACGCTGATGTCAGGTCCGCCGCAAAGTATAAAACAGGGCAACCGAGCAAACAGCGGGGACCGGCGCCCAATCAGACAACCTCGGACGCAAACCCCAGCCAGCCGCGGCGACTGCAACAGCACCATTTTCATTTCGCGGAAACATTGGCTGCAGACACGTTTGTGGCTTTCCGTGGCAAAACCCCCAGCACGGTTACACTCACCCAGCAAGCCAGCCACTTCGTAAGCTTTCTTCTGTTCAATCGTTTCATAGTTTAGAGCTTCAAAGAATATATCGAGCACAAGAATATTCTCCCTTGAAAAGAAGAAAAATTGCACCACATCAATTTTGCATGCATCTGATAATAAAGTTACTGCTCTTCAGAAAGGAGAAATCAACATGCACTCAGCCATTTAATTGCATCCTGTGAGCTAAAATGGAATTTTAAACAGCGTTTGTGTACCAGAATACTTCTACCTTGCCAGACCAAGGTCAGCATAGCAAGGTCGTGTGTTCTTGTGAAATATGTGTTCTTACCAAACCCTTAATGATTTCGGCTGATGTGGATTCAGAGGCAATGTTACATTAGTCTTGCATTACAGGTCACACGTTGCACAAACAATTATATGCATTTCAAATAAAATCAAGGCGCAACATTACTCTGGGTTGGCAATTCTGAAAAGCAATTATAAATCCCGAGTATCAGTTCGACTGCAGTCTATTATCCGTTCACAAAAGCCACTGTCGTGCAGTTGATATTTTTAGATTGTTGTTTCCTATAATAGTCTTGCATTCTTTTAAAGAAACCTGGTGCTTGGTTCTGAGTCCCTTTACCTCTCATTATCTACATGATAACAATGCATTTTTGGCATAAGTGACATTTCCAATGCAACATCCATCTGTATTAAAGTATCTATTCGATCTTTATCATAGGAACAGGAGGAGGCCCTTTAGCCCCTTGAGCCTGTTCCGCCATTCAATGAGATCATAGCTGGTCTGTATCTTAACTCCATCTACCCGCCTTGGTTCCATATCCCTTAATACCCTTGCCTAACAAAAAAAATCAATCTCAGTTTTGAAATTTTTCAATTGACCCCCGGCCTCAACAGCTTTTTGAAGGAGAGAGTTCCAGATTTCCACCACCCTTTGTGTGAAGAAGTGCTTCCTGACATCACCCCTGAACGGCCTGGCTCTAATTTTAAGGTTATGACCAATGTTCCCGCTAAGCTGTGTGGTCGCGTGGTCATCTGCAAGGGAGGCAGTGAGGCTTACGGGGGCCGTTGCTTATGACCCCTTGTTCTGGAAATAGTTTCTCTCGATCTACCCTATCATATCCTTTAATCATCTTATACACCTCAATTAGATCACCTCCTTAATCTTCTATACTCAAAGGTATAACAGCCTAGTCTATGCAACCTGTCCTTATAATTTAACCCTTCTAGCCCCGGTATCATTCTGGTGAATCTGCGCTGCCCCCCCCCCCTCCAAGGTCAATACTTCCTTCCTGAGGGGCGGAGCCGGAAACAAAGTTCCCTTAAATTTTTTTTGGGTGCGCCACCCCTTTAACGGGTGGCACGGCCCATTCAAATTCCCGGGCATGCGCGGTTTTTCCGATTGTAAAGCGGGCAAGCGGCCTGCGCGGGAGCTCCAGACAGCTGCACGGCTGTGTGGCTTAAAGGGAACATTGGCCAAAACTAAACACAATGGACCAGAAATTCGGCTGTTGTCGGGTGAGTACGTGCTGTGTACTCCCCCGTAAGGCCACCTGAAGTGCCGGTTTCCTGCATGCACTGCGCATGCGTGGGAAACCGGAACTTCCGTTCCCCTGAAGGGAGGGGTTCAGAGGTCGAACGCGTGTGCCGGAGAGGCTGCGCGCATGCAGCGAACTTTGATTTTTTTTTCAGGTTTTTCCGGGAAGGTAAGTATGGAGAAGCTGCACATTTAAAAAGGAGGCGCAAGGCCTGCTTTTAACAAGGTAAGTGGTTAATTAATTACAATTAAAAAAATTTTTCAACAGGTTTATCTTTTTTAGATACTTTAAAGAAAGGTAAGTTTATTTTTAGCACCGTTACAAAGTATAATTAATTTTTTCAAAAATTTAAATTTTTGTTTAAAGTAGTTAATTTATTTAACTTATAGTTATTTTAAAAATGTGATTAAAAAAAAAAATTATTTGAAGTTTTAGTGAGGTTTTGGGGCCTGATCTCTATTCATAGATTTGACAGGTCTTCCTGTCAAATCTATGAATGAAAATTCCCTGCTAGGATTGGCTCTCCATGGCCCACGTGATCCCAGGGGACGCTTCGAACTAACTGCGCCCCTGGGATACGCAAGCACTGCGCGCCGGCAGCTGGAGGAGGCCCAGGACCCGAAGTCCTCGTGGGCCCAAAGCACAACTGCAGGCGCGGTAGGCAAGTACGCGCGCGATGCTTGCACCCGCAGGAAGCCGGAGAGCCGAATTTCTGGCCCAGTACTCCAGGTGGGGTCTAACCAGAGCTTCATATAACTGTAGCGTAACTTCTACCCCTCTGTATTCCAGCCCCCTTGAGAAAGGCCAACATTCCATTGGCCTTTTCAATTATTTTTTGTACCTGTCCACTAGCTTTTAGTGATTTCTGTACACGGACCCATGAATCTCTCGGTTCCTCCACAGTTCCTGCTTCTCACTATTTAGAAATTACTCTGATCTATCTTTCTTGGGTCCAAAGAGAATGACCTCACACTTTCCCACACTGAACTCCATCTGCCACAGTTTTGCCCACTCACTTAATCTATCAATGCCCCTTTGCAACTTTCTGCTCCCATCTACACTATTTACCGGGCCACCTCACTTCGTGTCATCAGCAAACTTGGATATACGTCTCTCTATTCCTTCATCTTAGTCACTAATAAATGTAGTGAAATGCTGAAGCCCCAGCACAGAACCCTGGGGATACCACTGGTCGATTCTAGTTAATTGGAGTAGATACCCATTATCCCTACTCTCTGTCTCCTACCTTCTAACCAATTCCCTCCACATGTCACTAGGTTGCCCCCAATTCCACGCACTCTCATTTTTGTTAACGGTCTCCTGTGTGGAACCTTATCGAATGCCTTGTGGAAGTCGATATAAATAATATCCATAGACACTCCCTTAACTACCACTTTAGTTACCTCCTCAAAAAAACACGCAACATAATCCTTAAGTGACACTATAAATTGCTGTTAATAGTGGTCTCGAGTTTAGGGATGGTTCTGAAAATACAAAATAGCGTATTTGCAGAATAATAGATATAGGAGAGTGATTGCAAGGCAGTAATCTCATCTCCAGGTCCAGATGGTTTGCATGTGGAATAATGAATACCTGGGAGTGACAGCAAAGTTGTAATTGCATTGTGAGGTATGAATAATTCCATGAGCTGTCTGAGTTGTTTCTAACCATCGTCTGAATTTTGGACTCAGATTAAAACCCTGAAATAATTCCAAGGTTATACCTTAGAATTATTCGCTTGGAGTTCATGGGGAGCTGATGGGAGCGGGGTGGAGTTAGTGCAAGAAAACAATGGCCCAGAAATTGATCTCGCTCTGTTCCCGCGGGGGTAAGGAGCAGGCGCGATCTCTCACTCCGCGTTGGCTTTTTCAGATCCAGCTCGCACGAACTTGATGTTCTAGACATCAGCTGGGCAGTGCTTGCGTATCCCACCGGCGTAGTGAATTCGTGCGAGCTGTGGGATCACGTGACTCAGTTAGAGCCAATGGCAGCACACCATCTTCCATTCATAAGTTTCACATACGTGCTGTGAAAGCTATGAATCTTACACCCCCCCAAAATAACAGCTAAACCTCAATTAAATTTAAAAAAAAAACCATCACATTAATAAAATAAGTATAGTTAAATAAATTAACCATTTTAAATAAAAAATTAAATTTTTGAAAAAATTTAAAATATTTTAAAAAGTTATAAAAATAAACTTACCTGTCTTTAAAGTCTCTAAAAAAGATATACCTGTTAAAAAAAATTCAAAATAATACTTAATTCACTACTTACCTTGTTAAAAGTGGGTCTTACTCCTCCTTTTTTCGTTTCTAAAATCTTCCGTCCTTACCTGCGCGTCCAAAGCACTAAGTGCACAGCGTGCGCGCAGCCTGTAGCGCGCACGCGGTGCACCGAGGAACCGCCCCCTTTTCCAAAGACCAAGTGCCGGTTTTCAGCGCATGCGCAGTGCATGCAGAAAACCGGCAATTGGAGAGAGAATACGCGAGAGTACACAGTGCGTACTCTCGCGCAGCGGGATCAATTTTTGGCCCAATGATGACCTTGCTGTGAACCCAGGAGATCTAAGCATTCATAAGGGCTATGTGCAGAATGTTCTTATATATATGCTGACTGCATTTCAACAACAACTTGAATTTATCTAGCGCCTTTAACGTAGTAAAACGTCCCAAGGTACTTCATGAGCGTTATCAAACAGAATTTGACACCGAGCCACATAAGGAGATATTAGGGCAGGAAAGAGGTAGGTTTTAAGGGGTGTCTTAAAGGAGGAAAGAGAGAGAGAGGCGGAGAGGTTTAGGGAGGGAATCCCAGAGCTTAGGGTCTAGGCAGCTGAAGGCGCGGCCGCCAATGGTGGAGCGATTAAAATCAGGGATGCGCAAGAGGCCAGAATAGGAGGAGCGCCGAGATCTCGGAGGGTTGTAGGGCTGGAGGAGGTCACAGAGATAGGGTCTTAATATGCTGTGGAGTTATTAATGTGCTGCTGGTCATTTTGAAAAACTTGTAAAACTGAAGTGACAGGAGCCTCCAGACAGTTTGATTCTGTTTTGGATTAATTTTATTGTTGTAAAAACAGAAGTGAGTGACATTGAGTGTAGCGATTGTCAGTACACCAGATGTAGTTGATGTGCGATGAAGGATTAACATGCGGACGTTATCATATAATTCTTGCAAGTTTACCACCTTTAATGAGTGGGATACAGCAGTTAGTCTATCTAATAGTGCAAAGTATTAATATTGTTAGACGATGTTCTTGTACAAATAGTGGAGGAAAACAATTTAACTTTGCAGTTCATAGATTACTGTCAGTTTTTTTGTTTTTCCTCAATTGCTTCCCTTCTTCTACTGAAGGGAGTGAGTTTTGCTGGTATTCGATTCCACTGGTCCCAGCCACCCTCTGGCACCTCAGCTGAAATGGCCCTTCCTCAGGTGGGAGCCTGGACAGCGGGCGTCAGCAAGCTATTTGACTCTGAAGGGTGTCGCATCTTGGCCCGATACTGTTCTCACCCACGCCCATTCCAGTAGGAGTTACTGGCTAGCGATCAGAAGCGGGAACCCTGGCTGATTTTTTTCCCCCCCCTTCCTACTTCAGGAGCATGGAGGGGAGGAGGGCAACTCTCTGATACTTCATAAGAACATAAGAATTAGGAGCAGGAGTCGGCCATACGGCCCCTCGAGCCTGCTCCGCCATTCAATGAGATCATGGCTGATCTTCTACCTCAACTCCACTTTCCCGTAAGAACATAAGAAATAGGAGCACGAGTAGGCCATAGCACAGCTAATCCTGTCTTCACCCAATCTCCTCACACACATTTCCAGCAAAGGTCACTGAATAACGATCAGGAGCGGGAACGCTGGCTGATTTTCTCCTCTCCCTAGTTAGAAGCTAACTCTAGCTCCACGGCTGCTCCAGTCAAGATTGGTTAACACCACAGCACACTCAACAAATGGAATCTTATATTATACTTTGGATTGAAGATTATTTGAAATAAAAATGGGAATCCATATCACTTATTTTGCACAGGCTACACAACTCATACTTTGCAATTATGAAATTGATTTTGTCACACAGGATAGATTTTCTTCCAATCAGGTGTAACCCTTCAATCTAAGGAGTTAGTTAAGATAAATGTGCCAATATGTCATTGAATTTCTCTGGGGGAAAGATTTCTTCTGTTTGCTACTTAAACACACTTTTCTTTACACAAGCTTACAGTTTTGCAACCCATAGTGAACTGCAGGCAAAATGGCTGCCATATTTGCCTACAGAACAAGAAGAATTCACTTCAAGTATTTCATTGGATGCGAAGCGCCATCTATCTATCTATCTATCTGTCTGTCTGTCTGTCTGTCTGTCGCTGTCTGTCTATCTGTCGCTGTCTGTCTATCTGTCGCTGTCTGTCTGACGGTCTATCTGTCTGTCTGTCTCTCTATCTGTCTCTCTATCTGTCTGTCTATTTGTCTATCTATCTGTCTGTCTATTTGTCTATCTATCTGTCTATCTATCTGTCTCTATCTGTCTGTCTGTCTTTGTCTATCTATCTGTCTCTGTCTATCTGTCTGTCTATCTATCTGTCTCTGTCTGTCTATCTATCTGTCTATCTGTCTGTCTATCTATCTGTCTATCTATCTGTCTCTGTCTGTCTGTCTATCTATCTGTCTATCTATCTGTCTATCTGTCTGTCTATCTATCTGTCTATCTATCTGTCTATCTATCTGTCTCTATCTGTCTATCTATCTGTCTCTGTCTATCTGTCTGTCTATCTATCTGTCTCTGTCTGTCTATCTATCTGTCTATCTATCTGTCTCTGTCTGTCTATCTATCTATCTGTCTCTCTCTGTCTGTCTATCTGTCTGTCTGTCTATCTGTCATGTGGAACTTGACCTTGCCTTCTGATGATGTCGCCGAGGGGAGCATGTAGATCAGAAATAGGAGGGGGCCAAGGATAGATCCCTGGGGGATTCCAGAGGTAACAATGCGGGAGCGGGAAGAGAAGAGAATGAAGATTATTATGCAGCGCTGCAAGAAAGAGGAAAGAGACTTGCATTTATGCAGGGGGAGATTTTATGAATTAGCCCTCTGCTGCATGGAGCATCGTGGTCCCATCACACAAAGCGCTGTGCCAGGAGAGCTGGTTCATAAAGTCTACCCAAAGTGCCTCATCAGCTGTCTCAGTGACGTCTCAAAGTGCTTCACGTGTGATAAATTGCCTTGAAGTGCAGCGGCTTTGCTTTTTCGGCAAACTTGGCAGCCATTTTGGGTGCAGCAAGACCAGAGACAGCAATAAGAAAGAAGAAATAAAGACCCAGTGGAACCCATACCACAGCACAAGTTAACGCATTGAGGAGAAGAGGGGAGGAACTTGCCGGGGGGGTGGGGGGGCGGGGGGGAGGAGGAGAAGAAAAAAATAGTTCAGACTTTGGGGTGAAGGGATAGTGAGGGGCTATCACTCAGCAATCGTCCTAGCACAGGCATACACAATGAAAGAAAGAACTTGCATTTATATAGCGCCTTTCACAATCTCAGGACATCCCAAAGCACTTTAGAGTCAATGAAGTACATTTGAAGTGCAGTCATTGTTGTAATATAGGAAACGCAGCAGCTACAAGTTGAATGACAGGTTAATTGTTTTTGGTGAGGCTGGATGGTGGGCAGAATTTAGGCCAGGACATTGGGAGAACGGCCTGATTTTCTTTGAATAGCTCCGTGAAGTCTTGAACATCCATTGCAACAGGCAGACAGGGCCTCGGTTTAATGTCTTAGCTAAAAGGCAACATCTCTGACAGTGCAGCGCTCTCTCACTGAAATACAAGCCAAGATTGCTCGAATCCTGGAGTGGGGCTTGAACCCACAACCTCCTAACTCCGAGATGAAGGTGAGCCAAGCTGACACTTGGAGCTCGGAAGACTGGTGTAACAGAAGTGCTATACCTGTGCAGTTGGAGCATCATCTCGAGAGGCTCAGACTCAAGACACCATCAGGTGTATTTTTGCCCTTTAGAAATAAATATTAAGGTTCACCTGTTTCTGTTTGTGAGCAGCACCTGTCTATCCAGCTCATGGGTGCTCCTGGGATTAGAATCATAGAATGAGATAGCACAGAAGGAGGCCATTCGGCCCGTTGTGCCTGTGCCGGCTCTTTGGTAGAGCTATCTAATTAATCCCACTCCTCTGCTCTTTCCCCCGTAGCCCTGTAAAGTTTTTTCCCTTCAAGTATTTATCCAATTCCCTTTTGAAATTTAATATTGAATCCACTTCCGCTGTCCTTTCAGGCAGCGCGTTCCAGATCACAACAACTCGCTACGTAATTTTTTTCCCTCATGTCGCCTCTGGTTCTTTTGCCAATCACCTTAAATCTGTGTCCTCTGGTTACCGACCCTTCTGCCACTGGAAACAGTTTCTCCTTATTTATTCTATCAAAACCCATCACGATTTTGAACACCTCTGTCAAATCTCCTCTTAACCTTCTCTGCTCCAAGGAGAATGATCCCAGCTTCTCCAGTCTCTCCGCATAACTGAAGTCCCTCATCCCCTGGTACCATTCTGGTCAATCTCCCCCTTAACCTTCTCTGCTCCAAGGAGAACAACCCCAGCTTCTCCAGTCTCTCCGCATAACTGAAGTCCCTCATCCCCTGGTACCATTCTGGTCAATCTCCCCCTTAACCTTCTCTGCTCTAAGGAGAACGACCCCAGCTTCTCCAGTCTCTCCACCTCACTGAAGTCCCTCATCCCCTGGTACCATTCTGGTCAATCTCTTCCGCACCCTCTCCAAGGCCTTGACATCCTTCCTAAAGTGCGGTGCCCAGAATTGGACACAATTCTCCAGCCGGGACCTAACCAGTGATTTATTGCCCATTTGGATTGGTATCTCACAAACTGAATAATGTTACCCAGTATTCTGACCAAGAAATCGCGATCCTTCTCAATGATATGCCTGGCATGCCAGATGAACCTTTTGGAGGCAGAGGTCAAAGTTTGGGTCCAGTCTGCCTGGCCATTGATTGCTGAGCATAACAGCGCTGGCTCAGAAACCCAAAGGACATGGAAGGATGTGAGGAAGACTTGAGGATAGCCACCAAGATAACGCAGAAATGGAACCACAAATGCTGCAGCCTTGACTATGCAATGGATTTACACTCCTCAATCTGACAGCGTAAAGTGTTGCAAATATCGGTACCAGAAACCCTGTTTAGCCCTGGATTGACAGGCACATAATTGTTTGAAGATATCGCAATGAAGCTGTTTTTTTTTTTTAAAGGGGACCTCATATCATTTGTATCGTGCATTCCGTGAAGTATGGGAAAACTGATGGAGCATTATGAGACACCTGCTGGCCAGACCCCGTCAATAATGTTTCCTCATGCCCCTTCTGACAGAAAAGGTGGCGGAGAGCAGGGTGTGACAGCAGCAGAGTGGAGCCCCTGGCAATCTTTGAACAACGGTTGCTCGCTTATGTTGATATGGAAGGCTATAAAAGGCAGGTCTTCTTCACAAGGTGGGAGGAAGAGGTGCACCAGCTGGATTTGCAGGGCAGCCAGCATGAAAGGCTCAACGCTCTCACCTCAAAGGCGTTGGTGAATTGGCAAAGTGTACAAATTACCTTCTGCTCTCTATTCAGATGGTGGGGCAGGAGGCAGTGGGATGCAGATGGAACCAGAGCAGCACTGTCTACCCGGGCACCCAGCGTCCCACTTTTACAAAGTGCCAGTCCAGGTAGCAGCAGTTCAGGATTTATGGATATGATGGGGCAGCAGAAAGCAGTGGATATTGCCCGGCACAATGCTGAGGAAGGGGTAACAGATGCGAGCTGATCAGGTCCAACAGGGAGCCATTGTGCTGCAGTGTTTCTACATTCCCCAAGAATCTGATTGAACACATGGACGGGGTGGAGAAATGATTTCCAGGGGGGCCTCCAAAATCCAAGGACAAGGACGTCCCAGCACTGATGAGGGGTAGTTGCCACTTCAGTCAGAGGGAACCCAGAGTCTCATCAAAATAGGGGTCCTTAGTATCTGGTCCCTCAACTAGGAGAACATGGAGATCGGAGCAAGCATCACCACCTCCTATATAGAAGTAAATGACTCTCAGGTGCTGGTAAGCACACTAGGAAGTGAGAAGATAACATGTGTGCACCTAGGAGATACATGCGTGCAGACACTACCAAAACCAGTGGAGATCAATAAAAACACATCTATTTGTTAAAAGCTGCATTCTGTGCTTTTATTATGAAGAAAACAAGACTATTTCAAAAAGGGAAAAAAGTACAGGTTTTAAGAAATGGGAAAAACACGTACTCTGCTGCCAATCAGAAAGAAAAGGCCTTTCAAACACTAGCAGGCCTGCCAGAAAAGAAGGTGGCTATGATGCCCTCCCACAACTTCCTGCCAACATGCAGTGTCTGGCCTCCTGGTTTCTTTGGCCCTCTTTGGCGTCATCGTCTTCTACCAGCTCATCTCTCCCTTCCTGCTGCCCCTCGTGCTCCTCCATGGCCAGACCTCTGTTGGTAACATTGTGCAACACGGTAACAAAAAATTAAACTTTCACAGGGGCAAGGGCCCCATCTGATGGATCAGCACCTTATCAGCACTCCAGAAGCGTGCTCATTGCGAACCCTGGGTCTTTGCTGCGGTCGGATAGGGGCTCCAACCAAGGGTCATCAGCTACTGTATATCTCATCTCTCGAAGGAATCAGCCTTCCCTTCAAACAATCGGGTTACATCGAACTGCCTCAAAATGAAGGAATCGTGTTGGTTGGGTAGAATGTGTGGAGGTGCATGACGTACTGTCTTTGCTCCTGCTGCTTGTGGCCCATACTGGACTCAATGAACAAGTGTTCTTTCTGGCAGGGAGCTCCAATCAGATCACAAACGCAGCAGTTCTCTGCACTGCGGCTGATTCCTTTCAATACACTGCTGGGTGCCGGGAAGGTGTAGAAATTCTCAGGATAGTTGTTTCCTTGACTTCCACCAATAGTGCTGCTGCTGTGCTTGTTGACTCTGGTTGCTGATCTTTCCGCTCAGTGACAGCTTCTTTGCTCAGCCTGAGCCTCATCAGGCACTGCCCCATTTGGTAAGCTCCAGAAAGCTGTGCCTTGCACGGAAGTGTCTCAGCTTGGGGTAGCTGATAGGCCCAGTAATGAGCCTCTTGCACCCTCAAAACTCCCTTTATACAGAATCCACCATCTGCTCTGCCACCATGCCGTAGCCCACAGTTGATCCTATTCTGCTAGCGAGCAGGCATAAGAAACAACAATACCAGTGTGTGATGCACTAAATCCTGGGCTTCAGCTGGCAAATGCTATTCTTTACAATGGGTAGAAGGAGCCCACACTGCTCCACGTGCCAAATGTAGCTTGCTGTCCAGATGAAGAGAGGGTCATCATAACTCCTTAGGATCCATTGTGTGTAACAAGCGTTCACACACTGAAGCGTCATTCATTGGAGCCCAGTGGGTACTTGATTCACGGATTCCACCTTTAAGTGTCCTTCCTCATTTGGGCAAAAGCCGTATTTGTCACATGGAGCAGGCTGGTTCACTTTTGATTGCAGTCCAGTTAAAGGAGAGGATCCCAAACTTGTTTCGCAGCTCTCTCTCCACCCCGCCCCCACTCCCCTTCGGACATTCATGCTCATTTGCGCCCCCCTCTATCGAAGAAACAGTAGTTTTTTCTATGCTCGGGGGCGCTGATGTGGCGTGAGAACATTGATCAATGATGCTTTGGTATGATGCACCAATAATCTCAGGATCTGAGGGACTAAATTCAAGTGTCCTTGTGCCCCCAACAGCCTTGTCACATACTCCGCCCCCAAAATCTTAGTTAAAAGCTTGGCAATGATTCTTGAATCTATGGTGAGTGTGCGGTTGGAGCGTGATGAGTGATTTACATTATATGGCAATACTTGTTAAAGTGCATGAGAAAAGGTCCAACAAGCACATTCCTGACACTAAGAAGCAATTAACAAGTCCTTAACAGGAGTATTTTTTCCTTCTCTATGTTAAAATTTATGTCTCTCCGTACTTTACAACTGGGAGAACAGAGGACCCCTGTAGGTGGAGGTTTACTCTGGATCTAACCTACATCACATCTGGCGTTGTGGGTGATTACATTCCATTAGCCAGTACTGGCATCCCTCATCTTAAAGGAGCAAAAAGTTAGGGGGGGGGGGGGAAAAGAGAGGGAGCATGATTTTTAAGGATAGTTGAGATCTGCATTATCCATTGATGGGTACCATATATGAAGTGCACACCAAACGAAACTGGCAATAGTACTACCATACACATCTTATACAGGACCTGTGCCACACTTGAATAGAACTATACCCAACTGTATAAGAGGTTCAGAACATCCTTGAAATGACGCTGTGTGAGATTAGCGGACAAATATTTAACACACACAGATAAAATCCATTTGTCTGCTAGCTGAACAAGTTAAGATTCATAGACTGATATCACACAGTATCATTTCAACATTTATTCAGTTCCTGTACCTATCTGAGATGCTAAACATTAACTCCAGCTCCTCCATCACTAACAATGGCTTCCTGCCCTCTGATACCACTATCTACACCCCTGGTGAGTATATGACATTATGTTAGTAACTGTGTAAGTTAGTAAGTTTTAAAATTCTCATTCTTGTTTTCATGGCCTCACTCACCCTCCCGATCTCTGTAATCTCCTCCAGCCCTACCACCCTCCGAGAATTCTGCGCTCCTCAAATTCTGGCCTCTTGAGCATCCCCGATTTCCTTCGCTCCATCATTGGCAGCTGTGTCTTCAGCTGCCTGGGCCCTAAGCTCTGGAATTCCCTCCCTAAACCTCTCCGCCTCTCTCTCCTCCTTTAAGAAGCTTCTTAAAACTCTGTTTCTCTCTCCATAGGTGCTGCCTGACCTGCTGAGTATTTCCAGCACTTTCTGTTTTCACTTCTTAAAACCTACCCCTACTGTCTTAATATCTCCTGATGTGGCTCGGTGTCAAATTTTGTTTGGTAATCGCTCCCGTGAAGCGCCTTGGGACGTTTTACTACGTTAAAGGTGCTATATAAATGCAAGTTGTTGTATAAACAGGAGCAGGAGTGAGCTGACAGTAAATATCGGTGAGGTGGGTATCACCTCTGTGATTGCCTGACCCAGCTTTGACCTATCCCTCTCCCCACTGAGAATGTTGCATTGGACTCTTTAATTGCCCACATTCTTCAATTTAAATGTTCTGCCCAGTGCAGCTGTGACTCACAGTCATTCTGGAGGCAATCAGCGTTTACAGCCATGCTGTAAAGATTTTCATTTCTGATGTCTAACATAATGTATAAATTAGTCAAGAAATCCATTCAAATTATTTTGGTTCAATAAGGATCTAAAAGCAGAAATGGAAGTCATGTGTAAAGCAGGCATTTACGACACTGGTGACCATGCCAGAACAATCAGTCACAGTTAAACCCTGGCACAAACACAACTCGTTCATTAGTGCCTATATTTGTATCCAAGCACTGCCTAGAAAACAGAAGGAGGTTCCCTGCTTTGCACTCACACTATTTCATTAACGTTAGTGAAAGGAAGGAAATCTACCCCAGAGCCAGCTGTTAGCTGGTTATCTGTTCTTAATCAAATTTACTTCATAAGTCACTTAAAGAAGCACTGTCTTTGTTTATTCCCTCCCCACCCACCTATGTTTACCAAGTAGTCAACGTGATCACAAAAGTTCCCACTTATAAAGTGCCTTTAATGCAGTTGCTTCATAAACAGGGTGGACCAAACACTGAAGCAGGAATTGGAAGGTTTGAGGAGATGACTGAAGGTGTGGTTTTGACCAAGTTTTTGATGTAGAAAGGCAGAGGGGTTTAGGAAGAGAATTCCAGAATGCAAAGCCATGATGGCTAAACGGTATGCCACTATTTGGAGTGATGGGAAGGGGTGGGGGGGGGGGGGGGGGAAACTGCACAGTAGGCAAGATTCAGAAGAGTGGAGGGCATGAGCTGAGATGCAAGGTTAGAGGAGGTTGCAGATGTGGGGCAACATTTGTAACCAAGGTTGAGGGTTTCAAAATCTATCTGCTTGGAGATGGGGATTTGGAGGAGGTCAGTGAGGATGGGGTGATAGGTGAGTGGGACTTTATGTGGGATAGGATGTGGGCAGCGGAGTTCTGGAGGAATTGGAGTTTGTTTAGGATGGACCTCAGGGGACCAGGAGGAGGAGGGTTGTTGGAAAAGCTGAGACAGGAGGTCACAAAGGCATGGATGAGGGTTTCAGTGGAGGTGGGGATAGGGTAGGGAAGGTAGGCAAGCAATATTGTGGAGGTGGAAATAGGTGGTTTTGGTGATGGACTGGAAGCTCAGCTCTGGGTCGAGCAGGGCATTGAGATTGTGCCTATTGGGTTCAGCCAGTGGACGTGGTCAAGCAGAGCATTGGAATCAGAGGGCTAGAGTGCAGAGTTTCTGCGGGGAAGGCGGCAAAGGGGAGGGCTTCAATCTTGCCAATGTTTAACTGGGCGAAGTTCTGGTTCATCCATGACTTGATGCTAGACAAGCTGTCAGAAAGCACAGCAACAGTCATAAAATTGAGGATGTGGTGGTGGACAGATAAAGCTTGGTGACATTCTTGCGGGTGATTTTGCCGAGAGGTAGCATGTAGCTAAGGAATACGAAGGGGCCAAGCATGCAACCTTGGGGCATGCCATAGAGGACTATATGGGTGTAGGAGGAGACTCCATTACCTGAGTGGAGCTGGCTGTATTCAGTCAGCTCGGAATGGAGCCATGAAAGGACTCTGCGATCAAGGCAGACCACAGAGGCGAGGCCATGAAGGAGAAAGCAGTTGTCAAACAGGATTGAGGAGGAATGCTTAACCCAGGCATAGTCACACAGGATACTTTTAGTGATATTAACCAGAGTATTCTCGGTGGTCTAGGTGGGACTGACGGGAGGTTAAAGGGGTTCAAACGGGGAGTAGCAATGCAAGTCATGTCGAAACTCAATAGTGCACCAGGAAAATTTCACTGCATCACGTTTGATGTGAGGCATGGCTGTTCCTCCTCCCCAGTGACAAAGACACTGCCTCTTTAATCATGGCTACATCGTGACACAAACAGAGAAGCAGTTATAGTAGAGGTACTCACCCTATGTAATCTTCGGATTTGTTGTACTTTTTGGCCAGGTATTTGGCTGAAGCCTTGCTGGGGATTTTTACCATGGACAGCTCCTTACCATATCGAGTCATGTTGCATGGCGTTTCACACGTACAAAATACACTGTCCTTCTCCACCAAGAACTCTGTTCAAATAGCAGTGACACAGATGTATTGGCAAGTGTGGATTGCTTGCTGTAAGAGGGGGATTGATGGTGCGCTGAGCTAATGCATTGTTCTTTTACTGCCTTCTGCTATTCCCATTTACACCTCCTCTAGACCCATCTTTTGCTTCTTTACTTGTCCCATTACCATCTCCTTTCGCCTTGCACCATCATCCCTTTTGTCATTTAATCTCTCCTGCCTTCCACCCTATCACAGACCTTCTGTAAGAACATAAGAATTAGGAGCAGGAGTAGGCCATATGGCCCTTCGAGCCTGCTCCGCCATTCAATACGATCATGGCTGATCTTCGACCTCAACTCCACTTTCCCGCCCGATCTCTATATCCCTTGATTCCTCTAGAGTCCAAAAATCTATCTATCTCAGCCTTGAATATATTCAAAGACTCAGCATCCACTGCCCTTTGGGGTGGAGAATTCCAAAGATTCACAACCATCTGAGTAAAGAAATTCCTCCTCATCTCAGTCTTAAATGGCCGACCCCTTATCCTGAGACTATGCCCCCTAGTTCTAGACTCTCCAGCCAGGGGGAAACAACCTCTCAGTATCTACCCTGTCATCCCCTTCAGAATCTTGTATGTTTCAATGAGATCACCTCTCATTCTTCTAAACTCCAGAGAATATAGGCCTAGTCTACTCAATCTCTCCTCATAGGACAGGCCTCTCATCCCAGGAATCAATCCAGTGAACCTTTGTTGTATCCGCCTCTAAGGCAAGTATATCCTTCCTCAGATAAGGAGACCAAAACTGTGCACAGTACTCCAGGTGTGGTCTCACCAGAGCCCTGTACAATTGTAGCAAGACTTCCCATTTCCCTGCCTATCTACTTGCTTAAAACCTGTTACTTCTCTTTATCCAGTACTGACGAAACGTCAGCGACCTGAAACGTTAACTCTGTTTCTCTCTCCACAGATGCTGCCGGACCTGCTGAGTGTTTCCAGCATTTTCTGTTTTTATTATTAATTAGAACCCTATTCTTCACAGTCCTGTGTTATAGAGTTGAGTTCACTAACAGCTGGACCATGGCTGCTTAAAGTTAGCTACAGAAGAACTTTCTGGAACAGAAAAAAGGCCATTAAGCCCCAACAACCCTGTCTCTTTTCTAACCACATCTACCCACCTTTGCATAGGGGCTTATAATTCCTCCATCAAACATATTTGCAATTTCGCTTGAAATACTGAACAGCGGAAATCTTCACCAATGCATTTAAGATGTGACTAAATGAGATGAAAACCAGATTCATTCGAATGGAAAGCTAATTTATTGGACAACCAGGGATACTTATACAAACCTACTAGTTGGAGGGAAATTTTAGGAGGGTGAGGCCTTCACTAAATGCTGAAGGTGCAAGGTGTAGACAAATGTGTTAACTACCAGAGGAAGCTTTACTCACATAGTTCCCAATCTGTCTCCAGAACCACATCCAATTATCTCTTGGATCCATTGGACTCATCCTTCGCTCCCAAGTTATTCCTTTTCTAAAACAAAAGGTCTACATGACATCCTTTCTTACTCCTAATTCCCTGATCTTTCACTTGGTGGCATTTGACCTCCTTCGCCATGGTGTAAAATTTGCCCCGATCAACTCCGTTACTTGCTTCCATTTAGTCTTGAAAACTTCAAATTAGGTCACCTCAAGGTCTGCGCTTTTGCAAAGGACTTCTTTTACCTTCACTCACAAATGAAATCCCTGATATCGGTAACTCCTTGGCTGCTCGCCTTTGTAGCCTTTCAAGGGCAAGAATATCTTTTCTATGATTAGACTGGTTGTAAATAAATATCAAATTGCTTGTTTGAGCCCAAACGTCAAGAGGTGAAAGGACAATATTTTAACCCTGTGCACCACCCAGACCCCTTTTGAAACACACAATAAATATATTGATATATATGTATATATTCAGTATTATCTTTTGCCCTAATTATTAAAGTAATATTGTGTTTAAAAAAAACACATGCTGCAGCAAGCAGTGGAACACACTGACTGCAAGGATTCCGAGATTTTTGTTGAGCTGGATAAAGAAGGACTTGTACCTTGAAAGCAACCTGTTGAACATCCTGGGTTTCAAGACCAATAATTCGCCGTAGTAATAGGCTTTGTGTGACTGGCACTGCTCCACTTCTACACAACATAGCACCCACACTTAAAAACATGCTAAAGTTTGTTTAGAAATGCTCACATTTATCAGAACTTTATCTTTTTCAAATTCTTTATCCTCCAACATTCTCCCTTCCTCTTCTGAAGATGCTGATTCTTACTGGGGTACAGCTCCACAGGCACTGGCCAGCGTCTGGTACCTTACCCAAGTGGCCCATTCTTCACGCGTGAGTGTTAGCAGACTATTTGGGGGGGGGGGGGGGGGGCATCGAAGCAAGTCCAATCCTGTTCTCACCCAATGTCCACACACGCACCTTCTAGCCGGAGTCACTGCACAGCAATCAAGAGTAGGGAGCCTAGCTAATTTTTCCTCTCCCTGGCCCATGAATACTGAGGTTGATCGTAGCGTCACTATCAGTATCCCAACATGGATCAGCTAACACTGAAAAGACTGGGAATCAAGCCTGGGATCTTCCTACTCTCCGTCGTTCAGTACCACCCTGGGCAATGCCATTTGGGGAGCATTTTAATGGTCTAAGTGTAGTATTCAGCTGAGAGTTGTTAAACATCTAAAATAACTCATTCGAGACTTGCAGACATAATAATTGGACAACATCACAATCACTGCTTCATTTAACAGCAAGCTGGATAACAAATAAACTTCAGCAATAATCGCTTGTTTTTTTGGTTCTGGTTACTGTGGCTGTGTCTCACCTGTTTTCCCACAGGACAGAGCACCCTGTATTTAGCAATGGAGGCTAGCTAGCCAGAGGTGTTCCGCCATCTTGTTTTTACCTGCAAAGATTTCTGGGTAACTGGGGTCACCACAGACTTGGTTTTCGGACAAACCTTATTCATTTTGATATCATTCTGGTTTACATAATGGAACTGGCGCCTTCGGAGGCGAGATTCACACAGCGACGGCAGAATGCCCAACAGCCGCACTCAAGGTGCTTTTACACAAAGGAATGCCAACCAGCGGCAGAGGCGTGGTTCTCGGCCTGTCAGCTGTGCTCCTTAATGCGAGCAACCCGACATTCAGGGAGATGGTCGCATTGCAGCTCTGTGAAAACCTGGGTCCAGGGAATTTGCCCGTCAAGTTAAGGCAGCTTGTTCCAGTCTCACATATTTGCTCTCCCGATCACTCTGGTTAGACAGTGCAGCCCAGCAACCTACAGGGAGCAGCGTTTGATGCTGCATGTAAAAGGGTGAGAGAGCATCACGCAGTGGCCACTGCCCACCCGAACAGGAACAAAAGGTTAAAGTGCCATTAGATTTACCTGTAATTCTTATTGAAAAAAAAGTAAGTGAATAAATAAGTGGCCAAAGTAAGTGAATAAAGAATAAGAATACAGACGCAGTAATTGAACAGAAAGATGAGCATGATGGAACGGGTTTGGCACTGAAGGTTAAATTCCCCTTTTAAAGGCGTCATGGCCTTCTTAAAACTTTGTTTGGCAAACCATTATTGATTTACAAATACACGGTGCGGTGACGTAAATTGTGACAATAAATATTATGCTAACTTGGGCCCCGACATTGTAACGGAAAAGATGCACTGCGTAAAGGTTTACCAACCGCAATGCTTCTTTAAGGTAACGTAGTCGACTTCTGTCATCGGGAATTCAAGACCACTTCCAGCAGCCAGAATGCAGCATTGCCGAGAGCCCAGAACACCGATATTAATACATTGCCAAAACGCTGCCCTGGGACTGGCATACATACACTGAGATGGGGACAAACCGAGAATTTCAAATCGAAGCAATCTTTTCTCCATTCTTTTAGTTAAAGGAAAAAATTGCGAATCTTTGTTGCTTCCACTGCAACAGTCAGACAGGTTCAGGGAATTGGCAGCAATCACAGTGGCCGATGGGATATTGAGCAAGCCCTTGCAATGATGGGAGCTGCAACACAGAGACCAGATGGGAGCAGCCGGTAGCAAAGCTTTGAGCTTTGAGCTTTGTCGGGAGAGCGACACCAAACTGACCTACCTGTGCCTCTTTCCCGCATTAATGGCATCATTTGGTTCCGGTCTTCCATATAGGATGGCTCCAAAATCACTGCCCGACGCAAACACACGTCAGGCTGACATGGTGCCACTTGCTGTTCTGTGCACTCCTGACTGTGAATGTGCAGGTGTCGTCACTTTACTGTGTTCCTAGTGTTGCAGTGGTACCATTTTGATTGCTGTACGCAGTGGTTGTTTTGGATCTGCAGATTTTTTTTCTACTTGACTGCAAAAGCAGCGTAAAATTGAGGAATGCGCTCTAACCGTGGCATTGTAGGTGGCGACAACTGCAAAGGGTAGTCTTTTCTGGGCAATCTGAAAGCATTGAGTTTGCTGGACTGCAGTGCAATGTGGTGCAAATAGTTGACTGCAAAGTGCAGTGTGCTTTTTTTGCTTGCAATCTAAAAGTATGTGCTTTTGCTGGCTGAATCACTTTGTAAATGGCTGTCCACAGACTGTAGTATTGAGGGCTATTTAACCCATTGCTAGGAGTGAGTCTTTGGCACAGTGGTATCATTCCTGCCTCTAAGCCAGAAGGTGCAGGGTTCAAACCCCACTCCAGACTGCCCTAATGAGTGGAGCCGGAGCTCTGGCTTCGAATTCTGGGTTGACATCCAGTGGTTAATCAGCCTGCGAATCGTTCCACTACTTCACACTGGTCCCCATAAAGGGAGAGGAGGAATGAGAGAAAGAGGCAATGAGAGAAGTGAAGAAACAGGGAATGAATGAGATAAGAAGGAATGAAAAAGATGGGGAAGGGGGGAATGAGAGTGACAAAGAGAGAGGGAATATTTCCTTTTGATTAGCTGGGTATCTGACCATTGTGGAAACCCATTATCATGTTTAAGACTCTCTAAACCCAGCTACTGAGAAATCCACATAAGTAGAGTTTCGCTTTACTCAATATAAGAGTGCACACTCTCTATCAACCTTCTTAGCCAAGTCCAGACAGCTTAGGCACAGGTTGGGAACAGCCAAGGCTTTTAGGGAGCCACACGTCTTCACAGGGGTTTTGCTGGTGTTTAGTCAGCTAGAACCACACAGTGTAACAGAGCAGGGAACCACTCATTAGGACTAGGAGGGTGTTGGCTTACAGGGTTATCGGAAGCTGAGTGCCATGAACCTAAGCCCCTAGTGACAGGTCTACCCCACTAGATCCCATTAGTGAGCCAGGTTGGCGAGTCAATCATCAACAGTGTCTTAAAGCTGCCTCGTCACCAACTGCTCAATCCATCTCTTTGCGTGAGGAGCTTTGAGAAAGAGACATTCCCACCCTGACTCCCCCTTCAGGATGTTGAGTGATAGGTCAGCGTACACCAAAGCCCTCCCTCCCCACAACTGTTTCCCCATTTTTGTCACAATTCCCCCGATAGCATGCCTCGGAGTTCTGTACCATGCCTTAGATGCCACAAGCTTAACCTACATTGAGACTTTGCTGAAGAGTGACGGTAAAAGACTAAAGTTCCCCTCGCCCCTTCTCAGTATGATCCCAGAGGACTGTATCCATGTTGAGGTAGGCATTCACCAGAATTCAGGGACTGATATGAATCAACAATTGGGACAGACACCCTTGTGTTTCCAATCAGTACTTTGGAGATCCCAGCTCGAGTTGTGCCCAGCCATAATTCTGCGAACGAAGGCAATATGTTGAGTAGAGCCCACTAGATCTGCAGGCAAGTCTACCAACGACACACTATCTGTCAAAAGAAGTGCCACAATTCCTTCAGAAGTACCCAGGGTACTCCAAGACTGCCCCTTACAATGCCATCCAATGCATCATTGATGAAGCCATCGAATAGGATGGGCAATCGCGGACATCCCTGTCTCACTCTTCCTATGAGGGAGGTAATTTCATCAGTCTCTCACCTACCCTTACACCAATCTTGGAGCTGGAGATCAAATCCAAGCCATGTGCTCCCAGTTCCCATCTTCTTCCTGATAAGCCCAGGAGGCACGAGGTCAAAAGCCTTATGAAGATCAATGAGTGCAATGCATGTGGGCTTCCCCTGAGCCCTAGACTTTCCGCGATTTTGTATGAAGCTACAACCTGCCCTACAGATTCCTCCCAAGAGCAGGCCTCCAAAACAGTTGATATACATGCTGTGACAACCCAAAGAACCACCTTAAAGGCTGGGATCTGGAACACTGAAGTGTGCATGCCTCAAATAGAATCCTAGTTCCCAGTTTTAGAAGGGCAGTGCCAATGCAAGTTGGCAGTTCCTGGCACTGATCTCCAAGGTCATCGCCATTCTGTCCCCACCTCCCACTCCCGTCCAGAGGAACTTTTTGGAACTCTGTTTGAATGGCATCCACCTTTCCAGTCCACTTCCTCCCTGGATACTGGTTCATTAAAACCTTCTATCTGTACAGCACTCTTGCATTCCCAAGCTCCATGCAGGTGGCTCTTTACTACAGCCCTTTTTGAGCTGGAGGTCAATTCAGTATAATCTTCTCTCCAGACTCTGAGGATGCCCTTCGAAATGTGTGGAGAGCAGGGTGAAACAGAGAGTGGCGGTGGAGAAAGAGAGAGAATGAGAGAGAGGGAATGAATCCAGCTTTCAAGCAAATAGTTGGAACCATAGCATGTCAGAAGTCACACTGATGGGCTAGCTTTCAGCATGTCTTGCTTGTGTACTTGCAGTTCCAATGAGACTTTTAGTGAGCATTCTATTAAACTATTAAAACTTGTAGCGTATTGCTAGTATGCAATTTCTATTTCTCACTCTTGAGTTTTGAAAGGTTGGCCAAATCTGTCCTGGGTATTGTAGCTTGCTGCTGCTGTGTTGTATGCTGAGCTGCCATATTGTACATTGCAGCTGCTGCATTGCAGTTCACAGTGGCTCTGTTGAAATTTACTGTTGTATTTGCACCTTGCTGCTGCAGTCATGTGCCTTGCTACTGTTGCATTGCATCATGTTGTTAGTGCATTGCTTCTTGCTGCTGCACTGTACTTTGCTGCAGTTGCATTGGACCTTTTTCCCCCTGTTGCACCTTGTTACTGCTGCATCGTACCTTGGCGCAGTAGTATTGCACTGTGCTGCTGTATTGCACACCACAGTTTGCTGCTGCTGTATTGCAATTGTTACTGCTGTATTGCAGCTCACAGTGGCTCTATTATACTTGCTGCTGTATTGCATTGTACTTTGCTGCTGTATTGCACTGTGGTTCTGCAGCCAAGTGTCTTGCGATTGTTGCATTGTACTTTGTTATTATATTGCATTTTGCTGCTACAGCCATGTACTTTGCTACTTCTGCATTGCACCGTGTTACTGTATTGCATCTTGCTGCAACTGCATTGCACCTTGTTGCCACGGTGTTGCATTTTCTGCTGCATTGTACCCGGTTATTGTGTTGCAACTTGCTGCTGCATTGCACCTTGCTGGTGTTGCACAGTAGCTCATTACTGTTGCACTGAACCTTGCTGCCGCATTGCACCTTGTTACTATATTGCAACTTGCTGCTGCAACACTGCTGCAGCTGTATTGTACATTGTAGCTTACTGCTGCGGTTTTGCATCTTGCTGCGGTTTTGCATTGTATTTGCTGTTGTATTTACTTGATTGCATGGTACTATGTTGCTACTGTACTGTACATCACAGCCTGTTGCTGTGGCCCTGTACCTTGCTGCTTTT
This sequence comes from Squalus acanthias, assembly GCA_030390025.1. NCBI lineage: Eukaryota > Metazoa > Chordata > Chondrichthyes > Squaliformes > Squalidae > Squalus > Squalus acanthias. The sequence continues at coordinate 1,896,298 of JASTWF010000036.1, read as the reverse complement.
GTACAATATTTTGCTGCTGTATTGCACCCTTTCTGCTGCAATGCCCTCTATTGCTGTTGCATTGCACTTAGTGCTGCTGTATTGCACCTTATTACTGTTACTGTAATCTACCTTGCACTGCTGTATTGCTCCTATGCTGCACCTTGTCCTTAATGCATTATATGTTGTTGCTGTTGCATTGTTCTTTGCTGTTACTGTTTTGTATCTTGTTACTGCTGTTGCATTGCAGCTTGCTGATGCTGCATTGCACCTTGCTGCTGCTGCATTGTACCTGGCTGCTGCATTGCACCTTGCTGCGGCATTGCACCTCACTGCTGCTGCATTGTTCCTTGCTGCTGCAACGATGTGCCTTATCACTGCATTGTACCTTTCTGCTGCTGTATTGCACCCTGTTGGTGCAACTGTATTGCACCATCTGCTGCTATTTTACTCCTGGTTACTGTATTACATTTTGTTGATTCATTGTGCCTTGTTGCTGCTGTGTTGTACCTTGTTCCTGTTGCATTGCGCCTTCTTGCTGCTACACTGTAGCTTGTTGACACTGCATTTCACCCTGTTTGGGCTGCATTTACACTTTGCTGCCACTGATTGCACCTTATTGCTATTGCATCATACGTTGTTGCTTCTGTAATGCACCATGTATGTCACTGCTGCATTGCACCAAGCAGCTGCGGCATTTTACCTGGTTGCTGCTGCATTGCAATTCTTTGCTTTTGCATTGCACCGTGCTGCTGCTGCATGGCATGCTGTGGCTGCATTACACCTTCCCGTTATTGTACTGTACCTTATTGCTCCAGCGTTGCACCTTGCTGTTGCATTACATCTTGATGCTACTGCATTGGCCCTTGCTGGCGCTGTACTGTACCTTACAGCGGCATTGCACCTTGTTGTTGCATTTCCTCTTGCAGCTGCTGTATTGCAATCGTTTGCTTTATTTATTTCAGCGTCACACTTTTCAAGTGGCACGTATAACTCTTTCTTTAAACCACTGCTGGGTGGCGGCAGTCTTGACGTCATAAAATGCATAGCAGCACATGTGCCAGGTACCTGCAGTGACTCATTTTTATGAATAAGTAACATGACATCTGACATGAATCTTGTCATTCATGTATGAAGTAATACTGGGCGGCCTGCTGGTGGCGCTGTCCGGGAGCGTATAAATACTCGGGCATGGGCCCAGCTTGCTTAGGACATTCCTCAACAGGAACCAGTGAAGGACATAACTAGATCTCCATGTTGAAAAACAGTTGATTAAAGCTTTGTTCAATGCTTAGACCAAGTGCCTAGTAGTTTTCTTACGTCAACATCCTAATCAGGAAGAACTGTGACTGGTCTGCTTGGCATCGAGGAGAGGGACATGCCTTGTGCAGCCCACGCCCTGTTCCCTGTCAAGGATGGTGCCCCTTTGTTTGTGTAACACATGGTTGCCGACAGACATTGATAACAGGGCCACATCAAGTTAATAGGCGGGAGGACCGGTAGGTAGGTGTGACCGCGGGATTGGATGATTACTTACAGGTAGTCGGAGGGCACTAATGATTGCCCGAGGCATGGCGTGGAATGGTATCGGTGCCCGCTGGGTGTGCAGCGCAGCGCTTCGAGCCAACATGATCTCATCCAGCAGCCAGAGCCACCACCGTCATTTAACAGTTCACCTGCGGCGTGCACAACCTTGACATGATGCCAAATGGGAGGGTGCCGCACTTCTGTCAGCTGTGGCTCAGTGGGTAGCACACTTGCCTCTGAGTCAGAAGGTTGTGGGTTCAAGTCCCACTCCAGAGACTTGAGCACATAAAGCCAGGCTGACACTTCAGTGCAGTGCTGAGGGAGTGCTGCACTGTCGGAGGTGCCGTCTTTCAGATGAGACGTTAAACCGAGGCCCCGTCTGCTCTCTCAGGTGGATGTAAAAGATCCCATGGCACTATTTCGAAGAAGAGTAGGGGAGTTATCCCCGGTGTCCTGGGGCTAATATTTCTCCCTCAACCAACATAACAAAAACAGATTATCTGGTCATTCTCACATTGCTGTTTGTGGGAGCTTGCTGTGTGCAGATAGGCTGCCGTGTTTCCCACATTACAACAGTGACCACACTTCAAAAGTACTTCATTGGCTGCAAAGCGCTTTGAGACGTCCGGTGGTCGTAAAAGGCGCTATACAAATGCAAGTCTTTCTTTCTTCTGAAAGGAACACGCATGCGCTCCGCTGTCAACAAGTAGCCGCTGTGGAGCTCTATGTGTGAGCTGTGTTGACTACCCAGCATGCAACTTTGCGCGCCGAACCACCACAGCACGTGTCACAGTGTAGGCCGCCAGAGCAATATCCTATTGGATAGCAGTGCTCCTGTAGAGTAGAAGCACGGTTTACTGTTGCTTGTGCATTGTCCGTCACTTCCTTACATGGGACAGTAAGCTTAATGTGCAGTGTGTGCACATGAAATGACCACAAATCCTTCTATTTTAATTTCCTTTCTTTGGCTACCACTGGGCTCATGGCCACCTCCTGACTGCGGCCAGATCTTCGCTCTCCATGCGCTGGTCCAACTCTCTCTGCTCATGCATGCAGCACAACCGCAGTCCCTCGTGGCACCTCTCCTGCGTTCCGCAGCGCGCGTCCCGCTGCCATTCTTTATTGCGTGTGGTTGTGTTGAACTCGGCAGTCCCGCTTTCACAGGCAGGCATCAGGATGAACCGTGCCACCGTACATTGCAAGGGGCGGCTTTTCCAGGCTCCTTTGCCAGCGGGAGACAAGTTGGCAAGACCTACAGGCATGGAACAGAGTTCAATACGTGAGGGATCGTGCCACCACAACAACCAACATCATGCACCAAAAGCACCGCTAACCACCACGTAAATTACCTGTGCTGGCCATCTCCCACTGGTTTCTGTGTGTTGTGCACTAGAGCCTGGGTGTTGTCCTCACTTATGGATCAGAGTTGGAAATCTCCAGTGTACCTTCATCAGTACATAAGAACATAAGAAATAGGAGCAAGAGTAGGCCATTTGGCCCCTCGAGCCTGCTCTGCCATTTAATGAGATCATGGCTGATCTGGTCTTGGGCTCAGCTCCATTTCCCTGCCTGCTCCCCATAACCCTTATTGTTCAAAAATCTGTCTATCTCCACCTTAAATATATTCAACGACCCAGCCTCCACAGCTCTCTGGGGCAGAGAATTCCACAGATTTACGACCCCCAATGTCAGTGTCACTGGCTAACCCTTGGATGGTCAGTCCTCACCCACAGGACCCTTGCACCCAGCAGCATCTTCTGCGAGCCTGGCAGCGGCACGGCTGACACATTTGCAGACCAGTGCCGGGGCACTTGGCCAGCATGGCGTGTGTCTCTTCAGAGAAGCGACAGGCCACCTGACGTTAGCTGCCCCCTTCGCCCACCCCCACCCCACCCTCTCCCCGCCGCCAGTTGTCGTGTGTAAAGGCCGTGCTGCATGAGCAGCTTCAGCTTCACGTGGCACCGCTCAGCCACGTGGGATCCCCCGCGTCTGCCTAAACGGAGGGGAGCTCGGGGGGGTGGAGGGGGCCACACTCCAGCACAGGTGCTCTGGCGGCACTGGTACCTTGTGAAAGCTCCAAGTCCAGCCTGACCTTACGATGAGGAACAAGAAAAACAAGTCAGTACAACATTCAAGACAACATCTGACAACACGTAACATAGCGCGTAACCAAGGAGGCCCTTTTGGCCGCGAGTGTTTCTGCGGCGTGCTAACGCAACAAGGAGTGGGTGGGTGGGGAGAAGCAGCGAGGGCCAGAGGGACAAAAACAAGACTGCCCACTGCAGCCTTTCTGTCCTGCAAAAAAAATTGAAGGTTCCACGAATTTCTCAACAGAAAACATGAAGCCAAATTAACAAGTGAGGGAGCAGCAGGACTCCGATTTCTTGTTCCGTCGCGGCTGGCAAATTTGAGTTGAACCCGACAGAGAGTTGCACGCCATGGTCTTTGGAAAGCCCAGTGCGCAGCACGCTTCCGAAAAACCGGGAGATGGAGCAAGCAAGCTACACGGTGGTCAAGAATGGCACCGGGAGGGTGGGGCGGCTAGCGGGGGCTGGTGAGCTATCATTGTGGTGCATTGCCGGGCAACGGCGCAGTGGCGCTCGTGCCCATTTGTGCCCACGCAATAAAGTGCGCACGGTAACGCCTGGGGAGCCGAACGAACACGGAGTTCTCTGCCCCTTGAGCGCATCGGGCTAATTGCACGCGGCAGCATTGGGCAAACCAATTCAACAGTACAGCAATATCCCGCTGAGGCACAGCTCTGTACTGGCCCAGCAGCGTTGTTAGCGAGCACAGGGGAGATGGGCGAACGGGACCTGGTGCGAGTTAGGACACGGGCAGCAGAGTTTTGGATGACCTCAAGTTTACGTAGGGTGGAATGTGGGAGGCCAGCCAGGAGTGCATTGGAATAGTCAAGTCTGGAGGTAACAAAGGTATGGATGAGGGTTTCAGCAGCGGATGAGCTGAGGCAGGGGCGGAGTCGGGCGATGTTACGGAGGTGGAAATAGGCGGTCTGAGTGATGGAGCGGATGTGTGGTCAGAAGCTCATCTCAGGGTCAAATACGACACCAAGGTTGCGAACAGTCTGGTTCAGCCTCAGACATAGGCTATGAAAACTGTTTGCAGAGAGTATTTGCAGGTCAAGTCACTCAGTCTAGTCACTGTTACGTCACCAGTATACTTAATTTGCAGGATTAGAAAGGCAACTCCAGCTTGAAATTCCACTGTGCCAATGTTAGCGCGTGAACTACAGTTCCTTTCTTGGCCATTTTAAAGGCAGATTTAACCTATTTAGGATAAGCTGGTTAGCACCAACGTCAGAAAAGCGAGGGAATTGCATAGGATTGCATTTGTATTCTAATCACCGCACAATATCATTTCAAAGCTCGAAAGCTTAGTGTAGAAAACTGAAGCTATATATTTTTATTTTGCAATGCGTTTTTGCAACACATTCCGGGGGAGAGTTTCTTTGGTTGACCCTCAAACGCACACACTGCCTTTTCTGGGGGTGTGGGCAAGGTGAATACGGGGAACTCAGGTGGGCCGGAGCGCGCGCCTGTAAAGGAAACTGCCCGATTTTCCAATAACCTCTGAACCCAGCCAATCCAGTGCGTCTGGCTTAAGGTTGCCAACCCTCCAGGATTGTCCTGGAGACTCCAGGAATTAAAGATCAATCTCCAGGATTACGAGAAACACTTGGGAGAAAAATCAAAGGGTCAATAAAAAAAAACAGATGTGATTTTTTTCGTTTATTAATGATAAAAATATTGGAGGCGGGATAAAAAGGCGGTTTGACTGACAGACACGCGTCATCCAATCGGATAACGAAGAGCTTATTTGCTTTCTAATTGGCCGCGAGGATGGACGTGTCAGGCGTCCAATGGTGGGAGCGTGGGGGCGGGGCAGTTGGAGGCGGGAGGGTCACGTGATGACACCTGCAGGATTATATCCAACCAGAGTTGGCAACCCTAAGGACATCAGAGATTTGAAAATTCATTTCTGGCTGGGATAGGCAGGCCATGTTGAGCCATTCGGTGATAGAGCTCAGAGATGGAATCAGCCAAGCAGCTCACTGCTGAATTTGACCGATGTCTTTCCCATTTTAACTGGTACCCAAGCTCTCCATTGCAGAACATCAACTTTTGAACGGAGACTCCTTCAATTGGCATCCTCATTGCAGTTAGAGCCAATTTATATGGCGTTCTGACTGAATTTAACAAGGCCTGAAAATAATGATTTGCCTCCCCCCCTCCCCGCCACCACCCCACTATCTGGTATGTCATTGGAGGTCGAAGCATGAAGCAGCAAAGCTAAATTTTATTGGCTGAAATGTCAATCAAATTAATTAGGCTTTGAGATAAAAACATAAAATGCTGGCAGGTCGATCAGCAGTTGAAAGAGGAAGATGGGCTCATGTTTAGGATAGAAATTTTTATCGGATCCCCAACTGTCTCCTACTGAAGCATTAACCTGTCTTTTCTCTTGACAGAATCTGCTGAGTGTTTCGAGCACTTTCCTGTTTCTCTTTCCCACGTGCAGCCTTTGCACCGTTTCTTTTTATATCTACTTACTACTGGGTAGGATTCTGTTGGCAATGCATTGACATGTCGCAGCTGAAGTTGAAGTGATATTCCTAGCGTTTCAGCAAAGGCAAACCTGGATGTCCTCAGAACAAGAGGAGTCATTGGCAGTCCACAAATAGCCAGTAAGGAAAGAACTCCTCAACTGAGTTCAACCACTGTCACATTTTAACACAGCTTCTTTGCTCTCTTATTTTAAGGGGAGCTTGCTTTGTTCACCAGAAATGTTGTCAGTCACAGTTAGAAAAAATCCACCACAAACAACCCAACATCAACTTTTTCACTGGCCTCAGAAACAGCTAAAAAAACACGAGCGGTCCTTACCTAGGGCAGGGTCTGCACACTCTCTGTACTGTTCCGGTGTACAATATGGGGCATCACCTAAACAAAGAGGAGAAAGTTAGCAGTCAGGAGACTTACAAACATTAATAAATGCCTGCTAATGAGGCCATGTACATCAATGATTTCACTGAAATTCTAATGATTGGAATTACTTTTTATTCTGAAAACGTCTTTGAAGAAATCTTCAAAGGAAAAATCGCTCTAAACTCGCAAGACTAGACAGATACGCACTCGCAGTCTCCAGCTCCACTCAAGCCCACCACCTAACGCCAAGTCAGGAGTGAGAAAAGGCCATTTAACCCATCGAGCCTGCTCCATCCGGGCTCTTTGTCTGATTTTCCCATCATGCCTCCGTGCCCCTCAGCACTACTTTTCGCTGCCCCCATGCGGCACACACGCGCGATCTTTTCCGGGCCTCCGCGCATGCTCAGTGCTGCTTCCGCACACGTCTGACCATCTCCAATGGTTCTGACTGGACTCTCAAGGAGGAAAATCAGCATCACAACTTCAAAAGGTAAAAGATGCAAAACAAAAGATAAGAGGCCAGAAATTACTGTGGTCAACATTGGCTGGGAAATACTTAACGGGGCTACTGCTCTGTCCTCTATTTTAACATAGGAACAGCAGTAGGCCATTCAACCCCTCGAGCCTGTCCTGCCATTCAATGAGATCATGGCTGAGGATGGCTATAACTTCTTGAGGAATAGAATTGAAAATCAGGGAAGTTACGTTAAACTTGTATTGAACCTTGGTTAGACCACACTTGGGGGTGAAAATTGGCTCGCGCCCCCTTTTGGGTGATAACTTCACCGAGGTGCTACTGGAAGCGCTGCCCCTCCTTCCTGGGGCGCTCCCATTGAATATCATGGCACTAGGTGCAGCAGCGCTGCGGTACTGCAGGCCTCCCTCCCCTGATTAAAGGGGAGGGGCCTAGCGCAGCGTGCACTGGGGCCCTGCTGGACCACCGAGGAGCGGGGTGCCGGCAAAAGAGCCCAGCACTCAAGAGGAGTGCCAGGCTGACCGATCGCGGCCGGCACCCACCAGGAGGAGGCCAGAGGGGGCAGGTGCTGGCAGGCGGCCCAAAAGAAAATGGCCGCCCGGCACCTGCCCTTTAATTATCGCCGCCCCGGCTGCAAAAACACCACCCTGACCCGGTCGGACATAGCATCCGGCGGTAGGTCAGGGGGCGCAAGCCAAGTTTGCGACAGGGGCGCGAGCGGGGCACTGCGCACGGCGATGACGTCATCAGTGGAGGCGCAGCTAACCTCCCGCTGAATTTTGCGGGAGGCGTTAGCGGCGCCGTGCCCGGGCGCTAGTTGCTTCGCTAACGGGAGGTGCAAAGCAACCGAATTTTTCCCCCTTGGAGTACTGTGCACAGTTCTGGTCTCCATATTATAAAAAAGATATAGAAGCATTGGAGAAGGTGCAAAAAAGATTTACAAGGATGATACCAGAACTGAGAGGGTACACTGCACAGGCTGGGGCTCCTTTCTCTAGAAAAGAGAAGACTGAGGGGTGACCTGATAGAGGTCTTTAAGATTATGAAGGGGTTCGATAGGGCTGATGTAGAGAAGATGTTTCCATTTGTGGGGGAGTCCATAACTAGAGGCCATCAATATAAGATAGTCACTAATAAATCCAATAGGGAATTCAGGAGAAACTTCTTTACCCAGAGAGTGGTGCGAATGTGGAACTCGCTACCACAGGGAGTGGTTGAGGCGAAGAGCATAGATGCATTTAAGGGGGAAGCTGGATAAACACACGAGGGAGAAGGGAATAGAAGGATATGGTGATGGGGTGAGATGAAGAGGGGTGGGAGGAGGCTGGTGTGGAGCAGAAACACCGGCACGGACCAGTTGGGCTGAATGGCCTGTTTCTGTGCTGTACTTTCTACGTAACTTATTTAAAATAGACAGGTTAGTGCCTCAATTAAAATAGTGGATAGAGGAATGCCATAGAAACAAATTAAGAGCATGCCCACTAATATTTGCCAACAGTCCTTTTTAGCCCAAGAGCAGAAAGTAAAAAGAAGCACAGCAAATTCAAAGGGTAAAGAGTATACAAAGAGACAGAAAAAAATGAAGTGTGTGAGAGGCAAACACAGAACCAAAGAGAAAGAGAGAGACAAATTAAAAGACAAATATACAGAAACACAAATTGTGTAACATTCGCAGCGAGTGAAACAGATATAGAAGAGGGGGAGATAGATGTCTGGAAGGGCAGACTTACACAAAGAGGCAGACAGAGTGAGGCTAAGAGACAGACAGGCTCTGTGACAGGAGGAGAAGGTGTCTCCGAACTGTACAGGCAGAGACAGAAGCCCCAATTTTCTGATTGTGTCCGCCATCACTGGTGAGAGTGGGGATGAGGATCAGAATTCTGGGACAGTGCACTTGCCAAATCTCTGCCCATCTTGTGCCAATGGAGAACTCCTGGTTGGGCAGGAAGCTCGTGCCCAAAAGAGGGGAGAGCTTAGATAGGATTACACCGGATATACGGCACAGAAACAGGCCATTCGGCCCAACCAGTCCATGCCGGTGTTTATGCTCCACTCCAGCCTCCTCCCGTCTTTCCTCATCTAAATCTATCAGCGTAACCCTCTATTCCCTTCTCCCTCATATGCTTATCTAGCTCCCCCTTAAATCCATCTGTGCGATTCGCTTCAACCACTCCCTGTGGTAGCGAGTTCCACATTCTCACCACTCTCTGGATAAAGAAGTTTCTTCAGATTGGATTTCTTGGTGACTATCTTATATTGATGGCCTCTAGTTCTGCTCTTCCCCACAAGTGGAAACATTCTCTCTGTATCCACTCTATCAAAACATTTCATGATTTTAAAGACCTCTATTTGGTCACCCCTCAGCCTTCTTTTTTCAAGAGAAAAGAGACCCAGCCTGTTCATCCTTTCCTGATATGTATACCCTCGCATTTCTGGTATCATTCTTGTAAATCTTCTCTGCACCCTCTCCAGTGCCTCTATATCCATTTTATAATATGACTTCCTGAAAATATAATAATATTTAAATGGGTTTAATGAGTATACGTGCAAATCCCAGCATTCACACTGGGAATGAGCGAAATGTTCAACCCCCCCACCCCCCGCCATTTAAAGGGGAGTTGCCATTTTTGAATTTGATCTTTGGAGGCTGCAGAGGTGTAATATCGTTTGGATCTTTTTGTTTGACTATTTTGGCCTCACTTTGCATTTTCAGCTGGCGCAATTTCTATTGGCACCATGGGTACTCCTATGGGAACATCATTATTTTGAGGAAGAAGAGATGCAAAGGAAGGATGCCACGCAGGTGAGGTAGCATCAGAGGCAGGCAGCCCACACTCACCGTTACCCTGGAAACCATGTCTATAGGCACAGTTGCACTTACCTGGATTCAGCCGAGGAACTTTGTGTTTGTCGTCTGTGACGCACAAGGGAGGCGGTGTCGGAGTTGTGCCAGCTGCTGGAACCTGACCTCCAGCCAAATTCCAGCACTGGCACAGCATTGGTCAAGATGGCCGCAGAATGTAACTTTTACATATCAGGCTCATTCCACAGTACAAAGGGGCTATCAGCAAGATCAGCCAATCTGCAGAGCACCAATCTATCAAGTAGGTGACTGATGCCTTGTTTGTCAGAGCAAACAATTACATCACTTGCTCTATGGACAACCAGCAAGAGCACGAGAGAGCCTGCACGTTTTCCAAAAGGCAGGGTTCCCTGAAGAGCAGGGCATCATTAATGGCGCCAATGTGGCACTAAGGGCTCCTGCACATAACAGCTCAATGCCGCCATGAACTGCCGCCTGCGACCACCAGCACAGAACGATGCAGGTCAACGCTTGCTTCTCAGGCAGCAATCAAGATACCTTTATTTTAAGGCCAATTCACGGTGCCCCTAGTATTTGATCCACAAAGAAGATTGCATAGTTGGCTCCTGGGAGAACAGGATGCCCTCATCAGCCCTGTCTCATGACCCCTCTATGATAGTCACAGACAAGTGCCAAGCACAGATACAATGAGGTGCATGCAGCGACCAGAATCGTTACCAAAAAACACCATTGATATCTTGAGGCAGTGCTTTAGATGTCTTGACCGACCAGGGAGTGTTCTACGATACAGCCCAGCCAAAAGCTCCAAGATTCTCGGGGTTGAGGTGTAACTATGGAGCATCCAGAAGAGAAGGATAGCTAACTCCAATAAGGAGATGATGAAGATGAGCAGGAGCCAGAAGACTCCAACTGTTGAAGCCCCTTGCAGGCTGCTAGCATGGTATGCCAGGCTCTCGTTGATGAGACCTTCTCCTAAGTCCTCCACCCACCCACCTTATTGATCGGCTTTTATCCATCTTTACTAGGCTGTCACCAAAACATCTTTAGCTACATTGCCCTTGGCTGCAAATAAACGGCTCAGGATTCCATTCCTGCCACTGGAGGGTGCATCATCAAACAGTACACCAAGAACACTCTCTGGACAATGTTGAACATTAGTGAACCGAATTTTAATTCCTTAAAACTGATGTGTGTGAGACTGGTCCTCAGCAATCCAGGGCTTCCCTTTGGTTAAGCTATCGGGTAAATTCACCAATCTTGTTCTCCCAGCCCCTATTAGAATGGAGAATCAGTATGGCAGTTCTATAGCCCTATCTGCAACCTGTGCTCCCTTTGAGCAGGGCTTCCCCACTGAGAGCAGTGAATTTACCCTTATATGGCAGGTGTGCTCTGGACCCGAACCTCATGTTCCTTCTCGGTGGTCCCTTCATGGCAGGAATCTGTGAGGCGTCTGGGTGCTGTGCATCAGTGGAAGCCTCTTGGGAGTGAGATGACCTCCTTCAGCTGGGTCATACAATGGCCCGTTGGTTCTCCCATGCCTGCACCTGTGGGCATTGCTTGGTCCTGCATGCTTTCTGCCATGTGTGCACTCAGTTGAGTAGAGTGGGCTTGAAGGTGTGATTCGCCGTCATCCTGAGAGACCACATCTTCATCTGTACCAACACAAGCCATGCCTCTGCTACTGGGCACTGCCTCATCATGGCTAATGATCAGCATGGCAGCACAGTTGTTGGCACTCATGAGATCTGTAAAGTCCAGCATGGGTTCTCTCAGTTTGCTCCTTAAGCAACTGGAGGAGCGCCCAAGGTCTCCATAGCAAGAGCCTGAGCATTCACAAGCGATGCCAACGACTGCCATTGAGGCCTGTGCCAGTGGGCACCGCTACAGATGTCCGTGGAGATGCCACACATTTCATGGTGGTTGCCAGTTCTGAGAATCCATCCATTAATGTTAGCATTGTACAGTCTCCAATGACTTCAGCACAGTTTTGTGCTCAGAACACATCCTTCTTTTAAAAGCAAAACCTGTGAGGTTCCGAACCCTGAGCTCAAGGTTCCTGCTCCTCCTCCACCGGTCTCTGCACAGCTGTGCTCTGTGTATCAGCCAGTGCGCCCTCCCCTACCTCAATATCGAAGCCCCCGGGGTGAATGCACCTGAACTGCTGATTGTGAGGGGAGGAGTGAGTGACACTGGATGCTTTGAGGTGTTGGGTTTGTCTGGGCCGCTCGCCACCAACACTGATTCCTAGGGCACACCTAGAGAAAGAGAAGAGGAACATAGTTTATGATACTGTCATCATGGCAACCGTTGAAATATAGCTTACAATAGAATGGATCACCTGGTATTGTACTTCAGTATGTTCTTTACCGCCAGTGCGTGACTTAAGGTGAGAAAAGAAAGAGAGACTTGCATTTCTATAGCGCCTTTCACGACCACTGGACGTCCCAAAGCGCTTTACAGCCAATGAAGTACTTTTGAAGTTTAGTCACTGTTGTAATGTGGGAAACATGGCAGCCAATTTGCGCACAGCAAGCTCCCACAAACAGCAATGTGATATGACCAAATAATCTGTGTTTGTTAATGTTGATTGAGGGATAAATATTGGCCAGGACACCGGGGAGAACTCAAATAAAAACAGAAAATGCTGGAAATACTCAGCAGGTCAGGCAGCATCTGTGGAGAGAGAAACAGAGTTAACGTTTCAGGTCGATGACCATTCGTCAAAACAGGGGAGAACTCTCCTGCTCTTCTTCGAAGTCATACCGTGGGATCTTTTACGTCCACCTGAGAGCGCAGACGGGGCCTCGGTTTAATATCTCATCCGAAAGACAGCACCTCCAACAGTGCAGCACTCCCTCAGCACTGCACTGGAGTGTCAGCCTAGATTTTTGTGCTCAAGTCTCTGGAGTGGGACTTGAACCCACAACCTTCTGACTTAGAGGCAATAGTGCTACCCACTGAGCCACAGCTGACACAAAGGGAGAAAAGCTTGAGAAGGAAAGTACTAACCCTGAGCTGGGCGTGTGGGGGACAGCCTCCAACCTCACCACCAGCTACTCGCCCAATGATCTGGAGGGTGGTCTCCTCAAAATCAATCAAGGCCTTGAAGTTGTGGGGGAGGGGGGGGGGCAAAGGTGGGTGGGGGCTGCTCCTGTTTGGGGTTGTTCTCTCTTGTTGTGTGCAGGCTTCTTCTGAAAGCAGAGAAGCAGAGGTGAGAAGTTCAAACAGCCGAGAGGACCATCAGTTCTAAGCAAGTGTCATTGTGCAGCCCATATTGTGTGTGGCTGCATGTGCATGCATCATTCAGTTGCACTGAGATGGAAGGATTGGTTCGAGGTGAATCCCTTTAAGGATATAATTGCAGGAACACTTAGAGGTATAAGATGTTGGTGCAAACTTTACCCTGCTGCATTATGGCCATACATGGTCATCCTTCAAAGTGTTGCGAGAAAATGTGAGGGGGAGGAAACATTGTGTACTTTGGACAGCTAATTAATAGAAAATGATGATGGGAAGTCCTGCCTTGGCCGATCTGGATGAAATCTCTAAACTTTTTGCGCGCATGCTGCCAGGTCCTCTGAGCGTTGGGCTCAGCAGTTAGGTGAAGCACCATCTCCTCCCAAGCACTCTCTGTTGCTTGTCTGCGGTCACTGTGCCTGGGGTGCCAAACAGTGCCAACCTCCTCTGCCACACTTGCACCAAGAGGATTTCCATTGCACCGTCAAGAAATATCGTTGCTTTGGGTCCTAATTCCTGCTGCTGATATTTTCCTGTTGAAATGTCATTGTTTCCAAACCTTCACTCCAAAAGCACACCTCCCCTTTAAGGTGCTGCTGCAGGACATTCAATGTTGTACTCCCCAAAAACGGGGGCAGACGTGCGTAATGGCGCACAATATTCACTAGTGATCCGCCTCGAGTGATCTCCACCTATTCTTTGTCCTGTTGAGGATTATGTGCTGGGAATGCGCAATTTTGCAATATACAAGCATACGAACAATGACGGACAGGTAAAGACCCTCTGGTCCATCCAGCCTGTCCCACACAATTGTGACACCTTGTGTATCGCAATATATACACTCCCCACCCCACCCGAAACCATGTGATCTCCCGGGAGAGGCGAAAAACCAGATAAAAAACCCAGGCCAATTTGGGGAATCAGCGAAATTCCTCCCCGACCCCTTTAGGCGATCGAAACTAGTCCAGGAGACCACTCTGGCTCGGATAACGCTATGCAGTACCTACCTTCTGTACAAGGAGATCTCCGCCCCAGCCAGAAACAGGTCCAGCTCTCGCTTGAAGGAATATGTGGCAAACAGCATTTTAACCCAAGAGTTGCTGACCCAAATTTTGAACCCAGGCAGTGTTTTATTTTACAAAAAAAGGAAAAATTGTAATCATGTAAAGGTAAACATGAACAAGGAATTTCTACGGTAGGTCTGTGCGAGTGGCCCCTGCACAAATCACTGCTTAGCACTGCGATACTTGACACATGTTAGACAGCTTCTCAAATCAGATGATATTGGTTCCCCCCCCACCCCTCCTTTGTTTTCTCAAAACCTTCAATGCAGAATGGCGCTGGCTCTTTGCCTGCAAGTGATCATAAAAATATATTTCAAAATGCTGTTTACATCACTAAATTGAATCAAGTTCCAGGGCATTAGCATAGCTTCCTGCTGTTCCGTCTGTTCATCTTATATATTCTAGCATTCACTCTGTTTTATAATTGCTCTCTCAAGCATCATCTATTGCAAAACGGTGCAGATAAAATTCAGATAGAAGTTAACCGGATTAGGAAAGGGAGAAGCTACACCGGCTTGTTCCTGGGATGTGGGCGTCGCTGGCAAGGCCAGCATTTATTGCCCATCCCTAATTGCCCTTGAGAAGGTGGTGGTGAGCCACCTTCTTGAACCGCTGCAGTCCGTGTGGTGAAGGTGCTCCAACAGTGCTGTTAGGGAGGGAGTTCCAGGATTTTGACCCAGCGACGATGAAGGAACGGCCGATATACTTCCAAGTCAGGATGGTGTGTGACTTGGAGGGGAACTTGGAGGTGGTGGTGTTCCCATGCACCTGCTGCCCTTGTCCTTCTAGGTGGAAGAGGTCGCGGGTCCGGGAGGTGCTGCCGAAGAAGCCTTGGCGAGTTGCTGCAGTGCATCTTGTAGAGGGTACACACTGCAGACTCAATTACCACCAGTTTTCCAAACCCGCTGAAGTTGAAAATGACCCCCTGCGGCTTTGAAGAATTGAAAGAACCAAGATTTACACAGATAAAGATGCAGCGAGTCAGTCATTGCACTGGAAGAAGATAGAGATTTCCGCCACTGTTGATGTGCGATCTAGTGGAAGTTGATGAATGTAGAGCAAGATCATCAACAGAAGAGCGGATAGGGTTGGAGGGAGCAGACCACTGAGGAACGTTAAGCCACAATTGCAACTTGGAAGCAACTGTGCATGCATGATCTTGCGCCGGTGCAATCACTTCAACCTTGGCTGTTGGTGCTCTGAATTCTGGCTTGCAAAATAAATGGGGCAAATTCAGAACGCCGAACACAAGCACAACAACAACTTGTATTTATATAGCGCCTCAGTAAAATGTCCCAAGGCGCTTCACAGGAGCGTTATCAAACAAAATTTGACACCAAGACACATAAGGAAATATTAGGACAGGTGACCAAAAGCTTGGTCAAAGAGGTAGGTTTTAAGGAGCATCTTAAATGAGCAGAGAGAGGTAGAGAGAGGCGGAGCGGTTTAGGGAGGGAATTCCAGAGCTTCGGGCCCAGGCAGCTGAAGGCACGGCCACCAATGGTGGAGAGAAGGAAATCAGGGAAGCACAAAAGGCCAGAATTGTTGGAACGCAGACAGAGGTTACAGGGATAGGGAGTGGCAAGGCCATGAAGGTAATTGAACACGAGGATGAGAATTTTTAAAATGGAGGCGTTCAGGGACCAGGTGCCAACGTAGGTTAGTGAATATGGGGTCGGAAGCTCAGCTCAGGGTCAAACAGGATGTCGAAGTTACAAACAGTCTGGTTCAGCCTCAGACAGTGGCCAGGGAAGGGGATAGAATCAATGGCTAGGGAACGGAGTTTGTGGTGGGAACCGAAGACAATGGCATCGGTCTTCCCAATATTTAATTGGAGGAAATTTCTGCTCCTCCAGTACTGGATGTCGGACAAGCAGCGTGACAAATCAGATGCAGTGGAGGGGCTGATGCCATTAATTATTCAGCACTGTATTCTATTTCCCTGTAACAGCATGGTTGTTCCCTGCGATAAGGTTATTCCATTTTAATGTAATTGCTTATGTGAGAATGGTTTTCTTGGTGATTCGCTGCGTGTCACAGGTGCGGATACTAAACTAATGCATTTCTGTCTGACTTTAAATCAATCACAGCATCCAGCAAGCTTCATGGGGCAAGTAATAAAATAGAGCATTATTGACTGGTTTTTACATTAATATTATCATCCTTCGATGACCATAAATCTCTTGACTTCTAAAAAACCGGCTCATGCGTTTTTTATGCCATGGAAGTTGGCTGTCATTGAATCATAGAATGGTTACAGCACAGAAGGAGGCCATTCGGCCCGTTGAGCCCGTGCCGGCTCTCTGCAAGAGCACCTCAGCTAGTCCCACTCCCCCGCCCTTTCCCCGTAGCCCTGCAAATTTTTTTCCTTCAGGTACTTATCCAACTCCCTTTTGAAAGCCACGATTGAGTCTGCCTCCACCACCCTCTCAGGCAGTGCATTCCAGATCATAACCACTCGCTGTGTAAAAAAGTTTTTCCTCATGTTGCCTGTGGATCTTCTGCCAATCACCTTAAATCTGTGTCCTCTGGTTCTCGACCCTTCCGCCAATGGGAACAGTTTCTCTCTATCTACTTTGTCCAGACCCCTCATGATTTTGAACACCTCTATCAAATCTCCTCTCAATCTTCTCTGCTCCAAGGAGAACAACCCCAGCTTCTCCAGTCGATCAACATAACTGAAGTCCCTCATTCCTGGAATCATTCTCGTAAATCTTTTCTGCACCCTCTCTAAAGCCTTCACATCCTTCCTAAAGTGCGGTGCCCAGAATTGGACACAATACTCCAGTTGTGGCCGAACCAGTGTTTTATACAGGTTCATCATAATTCCCACACTTTTGTACTCTATACCTCTATTCATGAAGCCCAAGATCCTGTAAGCCTTTTTAACTGCTTTCTCAACCTGCCCTGCCACCTTCAACGATTTGTGCACACATACCCTCAGGTCTCTCTGTTCGTGCACCCCCTTCAGGATTGTACCCTTTAGTTTATATGTCCTCTCCTCATTCTTTCTACCAAAATGTATCACTTCGCACTTTTCTGCGTTAAATTTCATCTGCCAGGTGTTCGCCCATTTCACCAGCCTGTCTATGTCTCCCTGAAGTCTTTCACTCTCCTCCTCACTGTTCACTATACTTCCAAGTTTTGTGTCATCTGCAAATTTTGAAATTGTGCCCTGTACACCCACGTCCAAGTCATTAATATATTTCAAGAAAAGCAGTGGTCCTAGTGCCGACCCCTGGGGAACACCACTGTGTACCTTCCTCCAGTCCGAAAAACAACCGTTCACCACTACTCTCTGTTTCCTATCACTTAGCCAATTCCGTATCCATGCAGCCACTGTCCCTTTTATTCCATGGGCTTCAACTTTTCTGGCAAGCCTATTATGTGGCACTTTGTCGAACGCCTTTTGGAAATCCATGTACACTACGTCAAATGCATTACCCTCATCAACCCTCTCTGTTACCTCATCAAAAAACTCAATCAAGTTAGTTAAACATGATTTGCCTTTAACAAATTCATGCTGGCTTTCCTTGTCCAAGTGACTGTTAATTTTGTCCCTGATTACGGTTTCTAAAAGCTTCCCGAGGTCAAACTGACTGGCCTGTAGTTGCTGGGTTTATCTTTACACCCGTATCTAAGGAGGATTGGAATATTATGGCCAGTACCTCCGAGATTTCTTCCCTCAATCCCCTCAGCATCCTAGGATGCATCCCATCCGCTCCTGGTGATTTATCTACTTTAAGTACATCCAGCCTTTCTAATACCTCCTCTTTATCAATTTTTATCCCATCCACTATCTCCACTACCTCCTCCTTTACTATGTCTATGGCAGCATCCTCTTCCTTGGTGAAGACAAGATGCAAAGTATTCGTTTAGCACCTCAGCTATACCCTCTGCCTCCATGCATAGGTCTCCGTTTTGGTCCCGAATCGGCACCACCCCTCCTCTTACTACCCGTTTACTATTTATATGCCTATAGAAGACCTTTTCTGTTGGCTGCCATTCTATTCTCAAACCCTCTCTTTGCCCCTCTTATTTTCCTTTTCACTTCTCCTTTGACCTTTCTATATATAGCCTGATTCTCAGATGTATTTGCAACCGGACATCTGTCATACGCGCTCTTTCTCTGCTTCATCATATTCTCTATCTCTTTCGTCATCCAGGGAGCTCTGACTTTAGTTGCCCTGCCTTTCTCCCTAGTGGGAATGTACCTCAACTGTACCTGAATTATTTCCTCTTTAAAGGCAGCCCATTGTTCCATTAGAGTTTTGCCTACCAATCTTTGATACCAGTTTACCCGGGCCAGATCCGTTCCCATCCCACTGAAATTGGCCTTCCCCCAGTTAAACAATTTTACTCTAGATTGCTCCCTGTCCTTTTCCATAGCTAATCTACACCTTATGATACTATGATCACTGTTCCCTAAATGTTCCCCTACTGACACTTGCTCCACTTGATCTACCTCATTCCCCAGAACCAGATCCAGCAATGCCTCCTTCCTCGTCGGGCCGGAAGCCTACTGATCAAGAAAGTTCTCCTGGACACACTTCAGAAATTCTTCCCCCTCTCTGCCCTTAACACTATTATGATCCCAGTCTATATTAGGATAGTTGAAGTCCCCCATTATCACTACTCTATAGTTCTTGCACCTCTCTGTAATTTCTCTGCAAATTTGCTCCTCCATATCTATTTGGTGGTCTATAGAATACACCTAGTAGTGTAATGGCACCTCTATTATTTCTTAACGCTAGCCATATAGATTCTGTCCTTGACTCCTCCAGGACATCCTCTCTCTCCAGCACTGTAACATTCTCCTTGACCAATACTGCCACACCACCTCCTATCTTTCCTTCCCTATCTTTCCTGAACACTTTATAACCAGGAATATTTAACACCCAATCCTGCCCTTTTTTGAGCCAGGTCTCAGTTACTGCCACAACATCATATTCCCATGTGGCTATTTGTGCCTGCAGCTCACTTACCTTGTTTACTATGCTTTGTGCGTTCACATACAGACACTGTAAACCCATCTTAGACCATCCTGTATTCTCTCTTAATTTGACCCCCCCTAATACCTTACTGTTTCTTACTTTAGTGCGATCTGCCTCTCCCAATCCTTTGAGCACTTTATTTTCGCTTTCTAATGTTACATCCTGGTGTCCCTGCTAAATTAGTTTAAACCCTCCCCAACAGCACTGGCAAACCTCCCCGCGAGGATATTGGTTCCGGCCCTGTTGAGGTGCAACCCGTCCAGCCTGTACAGGTCCCACCTCCCCCAGAACCGGTCCCAATGCCCCAGGAATCTAAAGCCCTCCCTCCTGCACCATCTCTCCAGCCACGCATTCATCTGCGCTATCCTCCTATTTCTATACTCACTAGCGTGGGAGTAATCCGGAGATTACTACCTTTGAGGTCCTGCTTTTTAATCTCTTTCCTAGCTCCCTGAAATCTGCCTGCAGGACCTCATCCCTCTTTCTGCCTATGTCGTTTGTACCGATATGGACCACGACCTCTGGCTGTTCACCCTCCCGCCTCAGAATGTTCTGCAGCCGCTCGGTGACATCCTTGACCCTGGCACCAGGAAGGCAACATATCATCCTGGAGTCACGTCTGCGGCCGCAGAAATGCCTATCTGCTCCCCTAACTATTGAATCCCCCACCACTATTGCTTTCCCACTCTTCTTCCTCCCCGCCTGTACAGCTGAGCCACCTGTGGTGCCATGGACTTGGCTCTGGCTGTACTCCCTAGCGGAACCATCGCCCTCACCAGTACTCAGAACCGAATACTAGTTGGAGAGTGAGATGCACTCAGGGGACTCCTGCACAACCTGCCATATGTTTCAATCCTGTAAAAGATGTATGGTCAGATGGGTGGTGTGGGGTTTTATGCTTGCTTTATCTTTGGAGATGGTGAGAAACGTCACAGACCCTTCCCTGTGGGTTGGGATAGGGTGGGTGATGGAGCGGATTGCATTTGGTCTGTGAAGAGAATGGGCTTGATGGGCTGAACGGCCTTTTTTCATTCTATGCTTATGTCCTTTACATACTGTCCTTTTCCCCTTCTCTCGCTCTTCCTTCAGCCTATACTTCCTGTCTCTGTGGTCTTTTTGATTTTGAGTAAATGGCCAATGGAGACTGTAGTTTTATGCAACTTACCACTTCCCCCCCGCCCCCCTCAACCAGTTTACATTTTTAGTCAATTTTCATGCTTATCAATGTGAGGGATGTTAGTACGAGTGAATGGGACATTTTATCCACTTTTGGTACCCAGTCAGAGCGTCAAGCACCCCAAGATCAGGCACAGCAAAGTGAGATGCAGAATAAAGCTCCTTCTCCTCTGCCCCAATCTTGTTTCAATCCAGCTCCTCAAAGTGGCAAGTCCACGTCCCAAAAATGCCGATAATTCAACACAAATTGGAACCCTTTCTCAGTTAGAGATGGAAATATCACATTGGTACATTGAGGTTGGGGACAATACTGTGGCAGAAAGAGGGAGCTTTGCTTTCTCATACTGGGCCCACCTGGAGGTGTCAGGAATGTTCCCTTCCCACACCCTAGATTTGACATTGACATCCCTCACCTTTGAGTGGTAATATCACAAAAACCTATAACGATAAAAGTCTTGTCTCTGGCACTCACAATCCAGATATCACACTTAACTTTGTTGCAAATGCACAACCATCTTTAAAAAAGAGAATGAAAGCCAGTCATTGACATGGAGCTTGAAATTTACAAGAGGCGAAAATTGCCCGCGAACAGTTTATTAGGCTGTAATTACCTGGATTTGTTTTTTTTGATTCATTCATGGGGTGTGGGCGTCGCGGACAAGGCCAGCATTTATTGCCCATCCCTGAATGCCCTTCAGAAGGTGGTGGTGAGCCGCCTTCTTGAACCGCTGCAGTCCGTGCGGTGACTGGGCCTATTTGGAGCAGTGGCCTTAAAGGCACAGGCCAGATTAGTCCCTGGACATCAGGACAATGCTGCAGCTCACCCTTGTTCAACGCCACAGGATATCTGCTCGTGCCACTAAAAAGATTTACTGTCCAGGACATTGAGGACGAGATCAGTGCAAACAGTCCAAGGTCATCCTGATCTAAACAGTGATCATGACAGCCATTTGTCCGGCCCCGGCACAATCTGAACTGTGCTGCCACAACCCTTCATCGTATGCAGAAACGGAAAAAAAATACATCTGTCCCTCTTCTGTGCTCTCTGTCAACTCT
The DNA here is from genome assembly GCA_030390025.1 of Squalus acanthias. NCBI lineage: Eukaryota > Metazoa > Chordata > Chondrichthyes > Squaliformes > Squalidae > Squalus > Squalus acanthias. The sequence continues at coordinate 1,875,020 of JASTWF010000036.1, read as the reverse complement.
CTTCTTAATAACCATTAAAATGTACCACAAAATCTAATCAACAGTTGCACCCAGTTTGATTTGGAAACAGATAATTGAGTTACGGAGACCAGAAAGAATCATTTTCAGAGGCAGAAATAAGTGGAAGGGCAGGTTGTATAATAAAGAGTATAAGAAACAAGTACCCGATCCCTCTTTTTTAAAGGACAGTTATTACTGTGATGGATGATGATGATTTAGACCACATAAAATTAGACAAGCTCTAGCAAATGGCCACAATCTGGGCAATCATTTGTTTTCTCTCACCGACCACCTCCGCAATGGATTTTTATTTCTTCCCCCAGCAAATTCACTGAGCCTGTCACGGATGTTTTAATGTGTAACTCGCTGCTGTTCACTCGCACAGGTCCCTCTGGCTAATTGAGAGTGGAACTGATGCTCTCAGAACAATGCAGAGTCAGGGTCTCCGTGCGGTGATCAATTGTTTAATTTGCTCCAATCTTGATCGAGCACGTTAATCCGTGAGCAAGGTAAACCACTTTGAGATGCAAGCAAATGAAGTGGCTCTGGAATTGACTGCTGGACTTGCAGAAGAAAATGGCACTCTGATGCTGCATTTCTGTAAGTGATTTACACAGGAATGCATGGACTGGGAAAAGGACCATTTGTGGTTCATTTGGTCGGCTCCAGTGTGTAGGAAATATCCCACTGCACCTCTCGTAACCCTCGATCAAAGTTTTTGCGAGGTACTTGTCCCCAACGCTCTTGAATTTGCTGGCGCAATCTAATTGTAGCAATTGTATCAGTTCAGATATGATTTCTCTGAGTGAAGCTGGTTTTTAAGTCCTTAAAAAAAGCCAATACCGTGCTAAATCTTCGATAAAAATGCTTAGATTTTATTACATTGTAATTGCAACAACTGTATGCATAACAAGACCTATGTGTCTCCTTTTTTTTAATGAAAGTTCACAAGTCGAGGAGAAGGAAGCTGGTGTTACAGGACTTAAATGCTCACTTCACGCCCGGGATCACCTACATCGCTCGATGCAGGCACCAGCCCCGGCACAGACACGTCAGACGGTCTTAACGAGGAGGGAACACGGGGTGAATCACAAGTGAGGAAGGGGCAGAGGCGTGGATAGAGACAGGGCTGCTGCTGCTGAGCAACACTGCAGTGTGGACATGGAAGATACTTGGTGAATGTAAACTGTCTAACAACTCACTTGTCTTACTGCACAAGACTGTTCTGGGTAGAGTTGTGGATTCTGCCACCTCGTTGGGCAATATGGTGGACCATCACTGAGGAGGAAGCTACATCAATGCCATCTTCAGTGGAGACCTCTAGCACACAGGTGACAAGTATAGTTCATAGAATCATAGAATGATACAGCACAAAAGGAGGCCATTCGGCCCATCGTGCCTGTGCCAGCTCTTTGAAAGAGCTCTCCAAGTAGTCCCACTCCCCCTGCTCTCTCCCCACAGCTCTGAAAATTCTTCCCCGTCAAGTATTCATCCAATTCCCCTTTTGAAAGTTACTCTTGAATCTGCTCCCACCGCCCTTTCAGGCAGCGCATTCCAGATCACAACAACTCGCCTCGTAAAAAATGTTTTCCTCATGCCTTCCAGAAATACTTCCAGTGATGATGCCAAGGTGTCGAGGCCCACATTCCAAGCCTAATAAAGGCCGGTTTCGAGGTGCTTGGAAACATGCTCAAGCCAACACGAAGGAGGAATTGAGAGATCCGTTAGCAATGTAAAGGTGTCCACTCACGGCGATCAGTGGCTGCCGTGACGACTTGGTCTCCTATAGTAGCAGGTGCACAGAGACACAGGGACAGGTGGCTGGCTGTCGAATCATTGCCAGTACATTGGCAGCACCTGCCTCTGGGCAAGCGGCAGAAGAAGCATCCAAAGGCATGCTGGCCGCGCAGCTGGAATAGGACAGGGTCCTCTTGGCACTCAGACAGCACCATCTGGAGTCTACCGCACAAAGTTAAGCAGTCGGTGGAATTGCAAACAGGCCCTGAGGAATCCTCCATTGCTACTTTTTTTTTAATAGGGCCCGAGTTAGGAGTAGTGCACAAGAAACGGCCTGGCCCTCAGGTACATTTATGCATTTAAGGGGAAGCTGGAGAAGCATGTGAGGGAGAAAGGAATAGAAGGATATGCTGATTGGGTGAGATGAAGAGGGGTGGGAGGAGGCTCGTGTGGAGCATAAACACCGGCATAGACCAGTTGGGCCGAATGGCCTGTTTCTGTGCTGTAAATTCGATGGAATTCAATGTGTAGTACATCACATAGAATCATAGAATGGTTACAGCACAGAAGGAGGCCATTCGGCCTGTTGAGCCCGTGCCAGCTCTCTGCAAGAGCACTTCAGCTAGTCCCACTCCCCCGCCCTTTCCCCGTAGCCCTGCAAATTTATTTTCTTCAGATACTTATCCAATTCCCTTTTGAAAGCCACGATTGAGTCTGCCTCCACCACCCTCTCAGGCAGTGCATTCCAGATCCTAACCACTCGCTGTGTAAAAATTTTTTCCTCATGTTGCCTTTGGTCCTTCTGCCAATCACCTTAAATCTGTGTCCTCTGGTTCTCGACCCTTCCGCCAATGGGAACAGTTTCTCTCTATCTACTCTGTCTGGACCCTTCGTGATTTTGAACATCTCTATCAAATCTCCTCTCAATCTTCTCTGCTCTAAGGAGAACAACCCCAGCTTCTCCAGTCTATCCACGTAACTGTAATCCCTCATCCCTGGAACCATTCTTGTAAATTTTTTCTGCACCCTCTCTAATTGAACATACTCTTACATTAATAAAAGCGAATGCTCAACATGCTAAAGATTGAAATTATTATTCTTTTATTAAAAATCTCCCCGCACAATTACAATCTTTTATATTAATAAAAATGGAGAACAGCCAGACAACTATAGTTCACATGTATTTACAAATGTCTGTATTCAGTCCTTCTCTGGGCAGAATGGGCCATGTGGGGGCTTCAAGGGGAGAAATTCATGATGCACATCTGCTGCACCTGCGGGAACTGGTTGCCATAAAGCAGGGGCTTTGTGTTGTTCCTCATCCTCTTCAATGAGGCTTATTGTAGCTCCTCTTGGGCAAGGAAGCCTCATGCAATGGCAAATACCATGCTGCTTGCAACATAACACAATTATTCTGCGAGCTCACTCCAGGTCAAACTGAAAGGCACTGTCGGGATGACGCAAACCCAGAAATATTGCCTTACCAGGCCAAAGGTCTGCCCTATTATCATAGAATGATACAGCACAGGAGGAGGCCATTCAGCCCATCGTGCCTGTGCTGGCTCTTTGAACGAGCTGTCCAATTAGGCCCACTCCCCTGCTCTTTCCCCATAGCCCTGCAAATTTTTCCCCTTCACATATTCATCCCATTCCCTTTTGAAAGTTACTATTGAATCTGCTTCCACCGCCCTTTCAGGCAGCGCATTCCAGATCACAACAACTCGCTGCGTAAATTTTTTTTCCCTCATCTCCCCTCTGGTTATTTTGCCAATTACCTTAAATTAAGATTATAACCTTGCCTCCCAAATCTGGGTCATTCTGTAGCCTTTTTCTGAGGGGTCTGGTGTGACCAGCAACTGAGGCAGAACTGCTGGGAATTCAGATGGCCCATGCCATCATGCCAATCGCTGGCTCCTCCAGCGATGGCACCGCAGATGGGCTTCTTGCGCCCACCCCTCACTTCCTGTGGAATTTGCAACCGGGGGGGCAAACAATTGGCAGAGTCCTGGTCCCATCCCAAAATTCCTCCCCCGTCCACCCAGATAGCAACGACTTTATGTCACTAGACTGCAGGAATTTCTAGCCTCAGATCTCTGCTCATCTCCACAGGTAAATGTAATTTGGTGGCTCTGCTGCAATGGATTAGAAACCCACGCTCTTTGAAATGCTCAGTGAGCAATCCCATTCATTAGTCACTCTCAAGGCTCTGTGTCATCACCAGCTGATCTGTGTAGGCTTGTTGGTCACAGCAGGGACACTCCAGATCCTTCCTGCTGTTGTGCCGGCCCATTTCACGATCTCAGAAGGTGGCAGAGAAAATGAGGCAGCTACAATATTTTAGCCAGTGCCACTGTAAAGGGGCTCGACAGATTTTCATCCAATTCATGAAGGCCCTGCTATGGTGTCCCTTCAAAACACTGTTCACTGTATAAACTGGGGAGATTCAATCCATTGTACCATCATTAATGGTAATAAATGCACCACCGTAATAGCCGACAGGACCTCGTGCCTGTGTTCAATGTTCGATATTTTAGTGTTTGCAAGTAAGAAAATGACAGAGAAAATTACACTTTCTCTGCTACATCTTTATGCTAAAGAATTTTCTCTTAAGGGTGATAGAATTAATTTATGGGGTAGACTGTGGGAAAGAACTGAGATAGCAGAGAATTATAAAAAAGCACACGTAACAATTTGATGCTAATGGGCCAAAAATTGATCCCGCTGCGCGATCTCTCCAATTGCCGGTTTTCTGCATGCCCTGCGCATGCGCTGAAAACCGGCACTTGGTCTTTTGAAAAGGGGGCGGTTCCTCGGTGCACCGCGTGCGCGCTACAGGCTGCGCGCACGCTGTGCACTTCATGCTTTGGACGCGCAGGTAAGTACGGAAGATTTTAGAAATGGAAAAAGGAGGAATAAGACCCACTTTTAACAAGGTAAGTAGTGAATTAAGTATTTTTTTGAATTTTTTTTAACAGGTATATCTGTTTTAGAGACTTTAAAGACAGGTAAGTTTATTTTTATAACTTTTTAAAAGATTTTAAATTTTTTCAAAAATTTAATTTTTTATTTAAAATGGTTAATTTATTTAACTATACTTATTTTATTAATGTGATGGGTTTTTTTTAAATTTAATTGAAGTTTAGCTGTTATTTTGGGGGGGTGTAAGATTCATAGATTTCACAGCACGTATGTGAAACTTATGAATGGAAGATGGTGTGCTGCCATTGGCTCTAACTGAGTCACGTGATCCCACAACTCGCACGAATTCACTACGCCGGTGGGATACGCAAGCACTGCCCAGCTGATGTCTGGAACATCAAGTTCGTGCGAGCTGGATCTGAAAAAGCACAAGCGGAGTGAGAGATCGCGGGGAAGCCTTACCCCCGCGGGAACAGAGCGAGATCAATTTCTGGGCCAATATGTTAACAGTACGCTGAAAATAATGTAGAGAGGGATTTTATCTCTGTCTCGGTCTCTCTCTCTCTCACTCTCCGTCTGTCTCGTTATTTCTCTCTCTGTCTCTCTCTCTGTCTCTCTCTCTCTGTCTCTCTCTCTCTGTCTCTCTCTCTCTGTCTCTCTCTCTCTCTGTCTCTCTCTCTCTGTCTCTCTCTGTCTCTCTCTCTGTCTCCCGCTGTCTCACTCTCTCTCTGTCTCTGTCTCTGTCTCACTCTCCCGCTGTCTCTGTCTCACTCTCCCGCTGTCTCACTCTCCCTCACTCTCTCTCTCTCTCTCTCTCCCGCTGTCCCTCTCTCCCTCTCTCTCCCTCTCTCTCTCTCTCTCCCTCTGTCCCTCTCTCTCCCTCTGTCCCTCTCTCTCCCTCTGTCCCTCTCTCTCCCTCTGTCCCTCTGTCCCTCTCTCTCCCTCTGTCCCTCTCTCTCCCTCTGTCCCTCGCTCTCCCTCTGTCCCTCTCTCTCCCTCTGTCCCTCTCTCTCCCTCTGTCCCTCTCTCTCCCTCTGTCCCTCTCTCTCCCTCTGTCCCCCTCTCTCCCTCTGTCCCTCTCTCTCCCTCTGTCCCTCTCTCTCCCTCTGTCCCTCTCTCTCCCTCTGTCCCTCTCTCTCCCTCTGTCCCTCTCTCTCCCTCTGTCCCTCTCTCTCCCTCTGTCCCTCTCTCTCCCTCTGTCCCTCTCTCTCCCTCTGTCCCTCTCTCTCCCTCTGTCCCTCTCTCTCCCTCTGTCCCTCTCTCTCCTTTCCCCCCATAATCCCATCTGACAGAACATCCCAGGACTGGTAGGTTGTGACCTGATGTCACGAGGGCCAGGGAGCGTCAGGTACTGGAGATAGACAGGCTGTGAGCTGCAGTTTATATGATTTCCACCCTACATGACCCGACCTGGTAATTCTCAAGTGCCTAAACTGCCAAGTGAGGTAATGGTGAGTGCGGAGGTTGAAAAGAGTCGAGGAGAAGATGAGGTCAATCAGAATGTAGTGATCAAGCTTAGGCTTCAAAAGATTTTAGCATCGGGGGAGGGGCAGCGGGGAAAGGAAGACTGAGGAGCGACAATGAGCATGAGATTAGATGAACTCCTTGTCATAATTGCTTTCAATCTATTTTTCTGTATTGAAAATACAAGTTGCTATCAATTACCAAGACTCTTGGTCTCCAACCCCACTGAATCAAAGAACGGCATGTTTCAATGGCAACTTACCTGGCATGTGCACCATCCGACAGTTACAGTTCTCAACCAGGTACCGAGTTTCACAGTCAATTCTACAAGCGGTGATACTGTAAGTGTCAAAGAAGTCCGAGTCCATTGGGGTAGATTTGCAGTCCCCCCAGGGAGGAGGCAAGTAGATTAGCTGAGGGGAAGAAGAACATAAAAGTAGAGGAATATTCAGAAGGCATTTCAATAAAACATTTTTTTTTAAATCATTAGATATAAAAACATAAGAATTAGGAGCAGGAGTCGGCCATACGGCCCCTCGAGCCTGCTCCGCCATTCAATAAGATCATGGCTGATCTTCAACCTCTACTCTATTTCCCGCCCGATCTCCATATCCCTCGATTACCCTAGAGTCCAAAAATCTATCGATCTCAGCCTTGAATATACTCAACGACTGAGCCTCCACAGCCCTCTGGGGTAGAGAATTCCAAAGATTCACCACCCTCTGAGTGAAGAAATTCCTCCTCATCTCGGTCCTAAATGGCCGACCCCTTATCCTGAGACTATGTCCCCCTCGTTCTAGACACTCCAGCCAGGGGAAACAACCTCTCAGCATCTACCCTGTCAATCCCCTTCAGAATCTTATATGTTTCAGAGAGATCACCCCTCATTCTTCTAAACTCCAGAGAGTATAGGCCCGATCTACTCAATCTCTCCTCATAGGACAACCCTCTCATCCCAGGGATCAATCTAGTGAACCTTCATTGCACCACCTCTAAGGCAAGTATATCCTTCCTCAGATAAGGAGACCAAAACTGTGCACAGTGCTCCAGGTGTGGTTTCACCAAGGCCCTGTACAATTGTAGCAAGACTTCCTAATTCTTGTACTCCAACCCCCTTGCAATAAAGGCCAACGTGCCATATGCCTTCCTAATTGCTTGCTATACCTGCTTGTTAACTCTCTGGGGGAGGCATTCATTATAGCCTAGGAATGGCCGGTAACTTTTGAAACGTTTGAGAATTAACGCTAAGTGCTAATGCTTCAGACTGCACACAAAATTCAGTCTCATTGCACAAAGAAAGGATTGGAGCGCGAAATCAAGCGCTAATGGCCTAGCTCAGCAGCGTTAAACGCAAAGCGCTAACCAATATCGGGTGCAGTCTAATATCAAGTTATCATCGCCACAGTACTGAAAGGGGTGGTTCATTGATGCTGCAGCACCTCATTCTCAGCAATGCTGGCTGTGCAGCTGCCTCAGCAAGGAGAAGCACAACAAGGAGAAGGAGCCGGAGGACTGAAGCAGGTGTGCTCATGGAAGATTCACCTCACTCGGGTGGTCAGGGTGATTGAATGCTTCAACAAATGCTACATACCATCATCTGTACCACAAGCTTCACACACTGTCCAAAGCACCAGACCCCCAGCACTCACCCACCAACAATCACTACCCACCAACACTCACACCCACATCTCACACCTTGCACGCAATGACAGCTATTCAACTATGACAGGTGCAAGGGTCATTAGTTGTTTGAATGATTGTGATATGTGTGACATGTTTATGCATAAATTTATTCATGGAGTTTGCAATATTTTGTGGTCTCTCTCATTTCACCTTTGCACCCAGGAGGACGCTGTGATATGGCATGACACAGGGATGGCAGAGTGATCTGGGGTTTAAGTCATCCTGGTGTGAGGCTGGAGGTCTGTTTGGAGGAGGTGGCAGAGTTCTGTGACCACCTCCTTGCTGAAGCGGAGCCCTCTAATACACGGCTCCTGGCTTCATTGAAGGTAGGAGAAGTGCTGTCGGAATACCCTCGGAGGGTAAGCCCTGATGGCCCTCCTCCTCCCTCTGGCCACATGTTCCAATCTTTCTCGCTGCCTACGCTCCCTCCGCCATAGGTCCTGGAGGGCGAGATTGACTGCCAGTACAGCCCCCATTAATGGGGGTGGGAGGGGTCCGAGGTGGGCGGGAAACCCGGGAGGCCGGGTTTCCCGCAGGCCCTGCCGACTTTACCGCCAGGGCCTAATTTGTGAGGCCTTGGTTTCCAGCTTGAGAGGCTGGCTGGCTGCGGGTGGGTAGGCCTCAGTTGCGAGGGGTTGGTACGGGGGAGGGATCGTGGGAGGGTGGGGTTGCCAACCATCTGGCGGGGGGAGCAGTCAGGAATCGGGTGAGGGGAGAGAGGATCGGCGGGGGGGTTGTTGCAGGATCAGCAGGGGATCGGGGAGATTGGGGATTGGCAGGCAAGTGGGGACCGCGGGAGGAGGGGGGGAAACGGGAATCACGGGTGGGGATCGGGGATCGTGGGGGGGGGGTGGGCGGGGATTGCGGGGTGGGGGGCTGGAGGATCGGGGCCGGCCTCATCATCATCGTTGGGGGGGGAGGGGGGAGGCAATCAGAGGCCTTGTGGCGGGGGCTGGTCTCCGATCGCGGGGGGTGGGTTAGGTCGGGACCCTGGATCCAGGAGGTAGGTATAAAGCCTCTTACCTCCTGGATCCAGCAGTTCCCCGCCTCGGTTTAACTGCCGAGTTTCACGAATTGTGTGAAATCCGTCCCCAGGCAGTTAAATTAAAAATGGAGGTGAAAATAGAGGCTGCCCGCCTCATTACAATATTTAAAGTGAGGTAACGCTCCCTAACAGCGGGTTGGCTGCCCGCCCCCCCCTTCCCGCCTCCGGGCAAACCGGAAGTGGGTGGGATTCGCATTTTTAGCAAGTTAACTGCCCCCCACGCTCCAAACCCACTCGCTTTTTGATGGGAAAATTCTGGCCGATGTTAGAGTTCAACTCCTCAGTACTGACATCCCTCACCTTGGTGAGCCTCCATTCTCCTCCCCTTCACAAAAAAGGCTCAGATTGTATTATTAAATGCTTTGAAAGACTCGATACTTGTGAGTTAATTGTATGTTCAGGATGATCAGAACAAAAAGCATGAATGTTGGAAATCAGAGGAGAAGATACTGGCGATAGACAGCAGGGCAGTCAGCGTCTAGAGCAGAAAAGCCAGCTTCACATTTTGGGTGGGAATCTTTGTAAGACCTCTGGAAGGGTCCCGGCTGAAACATCAACAGATGTGCAGTGACGCCCTGGGCTGTGGTAACATCTGGTCACCAGAAGCATTTCTTCTGGGAAAACAGGATGTGTTTGTAGTAAATACTTGTTATTGGCAACAACCTGGGCTGGGAGACACCAAAATGGCCCTCAACAAAGCCACTGTGTCTTTAAGATGATGTAGCTGATACTAAGGGCTGGATTTTGTCTTGGGGTCGGGTTGGGGTCGGGTCCTCCGCATTTCGTGTTTCCCCCCCGACTCCAGATTAATGTGGATGAATGATGCAATTTTCACTTAATTGGGCAATTGAGTTCCAGCATGTGGGAACCCATGACCCAATTAGTGGTTTCAGTCTGAAAGTCGCCTCTGATGATGTCATCATTGCTGCTGCATTGCAGGTCAGAGACTGTCTGCCTGGTATCAGAGACTGCCTGACTGTTGGAGAGAGAGGACCTGCCTGGCTTTTGCTGTGAGTGGACCTGGATATATATATGTGTGTGTGTGATAGAGAGATAGAGAGAGAGAGAGTCTTTTTCCATCCAAGTCCTCTCACAGCAAAGGCCAGGCAGTCTCTGAAGACATTCAATGCAGCAGCATCAGAGGCGACTTTCAGACCTAATACTACTACTACCTTCATCACATCTCCTTTGTAATAGTGGACCTGCAGCTAATAGTCAGCTATCCACTTGTGCTCCCGCCAGGTTTCACTAGAGTGTTTCACACCAGGCGTACTTCACGTCGGAAAAGGGTTAAACTAGCTAAAACGTTTCAAAATGGCATTACAGAGCCAATTTAGGGCTTGTTAAGGGCTTTAATGGCCTCTCCCGCCTCTTGGAGGTGGGACGGAGTCGGGAACCCCGCGACTGATTTTGTCAAAATTGCGTGGAGGCGGAATGGAGTCGGGACCCCCGACCCCGCAAATTTAACCCCCCACACGCCTCCAAACTCGACTCCATGGGTCATTCAAAATCCAGCCCTAAGAGACTAGAATCACAGTTTGATCTCATTTCCTCATACCCGCTGTTCTTGACAGGACACAAATGTCTGAAATCCAGGTGGCACTCCAAAACCCAGCTGGTCGATAAACGGTGGCTCATTCTGACCGTGAATCTGAACCTTTATACCAGCTTCAAAGGAGGTTTCATCTGTGTGGGAGAACAGAGTAAACAGACGTTAATGCTATATTAATGAGCTCTTACACTGCCACCATCAACCACTCAAACTAACCTGAACCTGAGGACTGGTGCGATTTCCCTTTCCAAGGTAATTCTCAGTCCATGCAGCTCTTATGGTGTCATTCAAAAGTTAAATCCACACCACTCACCCTCCGCATTGCACAGTAAAACACTGCAAGTAATGTGCATTGAATGAAAGACTCCCTGGCTTCAACTCCAACTCGAGCTCACGCAGTCAGAAGCAGTCAAGCCTTTTGGCTGACACATGACAGAGAACAGGTACAAGTGAGAATGGGATGGAGAAGGGGAAAAATACACGAGCCAGCCCAAAGCCAGAATCGCTGGAACCTTTCACCCCTATTCTCTCAGGATTCATTCCCTTTCAGTGTCTTTCTCTCTCTTTGTGACGCCCAGCGGGAACCGTCATTATACTTCAGCATATCAGAAATCAAAAGTACAACACACTTATGTCGGTGGTTGCTAGGTAACCAACTACTTTACCCATTTTGCATGGAGGTTTCTGCTTTTGAGTGCAGATTCAAACCAGGTTTCAGCCATTCCCGATAAGCTTGTCCTGACAATTTTATATAGTGCACAGTTTATTACAGTGTGTAATACATAAGAAATATGAAATATTATATTGTACAGAGTGTATCACACAGAGCACAAATTATTTCGATAAGGACTGATTCCCCGATTGGAATCACGGAATAATGTGCAGATTATTATAGTGGAAATGCTGTGTGTTGTATATTTGATTATACAATAGTGTATAGTTTATCGTATAATATACAATATATTCTGTACAGTGCCTGTTATATGGCATATATTATGAAGGGTATAACTTTAATGATTACATGCAGTGTACAGCTAATTATATGGTCCCTCAATGTTCCCTTTAAGTTGCGCGGCTGTGCAGCGCTCTGCAGCTCCCGCACAGCCAGCTCACCGGCTTTTAAATAGGAAAAACCGCGCATGCGAGGTAATTTGAATGAGCCGTGCAGCCCCTTAAAGGGGCCACGCACCCAAAGAAAAATTAAAGGGAACATTGCTATGCATGGGTTGAAGTTGTGTTAAGTAATATCAATAATGAACACATTAACAAGTTTGTATGAAATTGCCTTGTCCACTACTGTACAAAAGGACTTAACCCATTTATTTTAAACAGGTAACGCATGTCAGCCATGGCTCAGTAGGTAGCACACTCGCCTCTGAGTCATGAAGGTTGTGGGTTCAAGTCCCACTCCAGGGACTTGAGCACATAAATCTAGGCTGATACTCCAGTGCCGTGCTGAGGGAGTGCTGCACTGTCGGTGGGGCAGTACTGAGGGAGTGCTGCACTGTCGGAGGTGCCGTCTTTTGGATGAGACATTAAACCGAGGCCCCGTCTGCTCTCTCAGGTGGACGTAAAAGATCCCAAGGCATTATTTCAAAGAAGAGCAGGGGAGTTCTTCCCGGTGTCCTGGGCCAATACTTATCCCTCAATCAACATAACAAAATCAGATTAGCTGGTCATTATCTCATTGCTGTTTGTGTGCAAATTGGCTGCCGCGTTTCCCACATTGCAACAGTGACTACACCCCAAAAAAGTACTTCATTGGCTGTAAAGTGCTTTGGGACGTCTGGTGGTCGTGAAAGGCGCTATATAAATGCAAGTTTTTCTTTCTTTCTTAAAATAGCATACAGAGGAAATTCATATGTACAGTTTAATGCGATTGTTACTAATATTGGATCATTTATATTGGTAAACAACACATTATATAGATACATGTGTAGAGTGGGCCGATACTCGCTGGAGTTTAGAAGAATGAGAGGTGATCTCGTTGAAACATACAAGATTCTGAGGGGGAGTGACAGGGTAGATGCTGAGAGGTTGTTTCCCCTGGCTGGAGAGTGTAGAACCAGGGGTCACAGTCTCAGGATAAGGGGTCGGCCATTTAAGACTGAGATGAGGAGGAATTTCTTCACTCAGGATTGTGAATCTTTGGAATTCTCTACCCGAGAGGGCTGTGAATGCTGAGTCTTTGATTATATTCAAGGCTGAGATCGATAGATTTTTGGACTCTAGGGGAATCAAGGGATATAGAGATCAGGCGGGAAAGTGGAGTTGAGGTCGATGATCAGTCATGATCTTATTGAATGGCGGAGCAGGCTCGAGGGGCCTATTCCTGCTCTTATTTCTTTCTTCTTATTATACACTATAGTTCGTCATATAGTGTGTAGCATACTGCACTGTATAGTTTAGATTATACAGTATACAATGTGTATATTTTGTGCAATTTATTTCTTGTTAATTCTCTGCAGACAAATCTTTCTCAGGAGTGCTGGTCAGGTGATACTGCTATGTCACGATCATTACCCTTTCCCCAAGCTCGCACCATTTATAATGTGACACCTTCAGCAACATGGGAACAAAAAAGTTGAAAATGTAAAATTGAGGCTCACACTACACATCGCAAAGAGCCGGCAGCAGAAGTTCCTTCTCAGGACTCTTTGTGCTACTTTCAGAAACCCCTTTGGCTTTGCTTTCGTGATTTCCGTCATCCTTCGAACCACTCAACTGAACTACTACCTCCTGACTTGCTGCCAGCTGTCAGCTCGCCGGTGCCCGTGGGAAATGCAGCTCTTGTGGTGGTGGCTGCGCAGTCCATGCCAGCCGGCACGTCGGAATGCCAACTTTAAGACGATGTAAAACCAAACCATACAGAACTTCAAAAACATTTTTTTTTCTTCGAGATCCTCCACAAACTCTCCCAAAGTAAGAATGCAAACACAGAAGGATCAGAGATTCAATTGGCCACTGAATAAAGACTATCACTGCAGTTTGATTATTACACAGGCTGTGTACAGTTTTGGTCACCTTACCTAAGGAAGGATATACTTGCCATAGAGGGAGTGCAACGAAGGTTCACCAGACTGGTTCCTGGGATGGGGGGATTGTCCTACGAGGAGAGATTGAGTAGACTAGGCCTATATTCTCTGGAGTTTAGAAGAATGAGAGGTGATCTCATTGAAACATACAAAATTCTTACAGGGCTTGACAGGGTAGATGCAGAGAGGATGTTTCCCCCTGGCTGGGGAGACTAGAACCAGAGGTCACAGTCTCAGAATAAGGGGTCGGCCATTTAGGACTGAGATGAGGAGAATTTCTTCACTCAGAGGGTGGTGAATCTTTGGAATTCTCTACCCCAGAGGGCTGTGAATGCTGAGTCTTTGAGTATATTCAAGACAGAGATCGATGGATTTTTGAATATTAAGGGAATCAAGGGATAGTTCAGGAAAGGGAAGATGAGGTAGAAGATCAGCCATGATCTTATTGAATGGCGGAGCAGGCTCGAAGGGTCAAATGGCCGACTCCTGCTCCTAATTCTTATGTTCTTATGTTCATCTCAGACAAGGAGGTACGCAGTTATTTTATGTTGAAATGAGACAGTCAATTCTGCATTGATCATCTTTTTATGTCTTCTCACTGGGGAACAGTGTAAAGTAGTGGAAGGATCCACAGGCTGATTAACAGTCTGTCTGGCCGCGTGAACGCTCCTTCCAGGGCTGTAACCATCTTTATACCAGCCGATAGAGTGGTCCGTCCTACACGGTGGGAGGGTTTTATGGGCTCCCACAACCCATACGATGAGGGGGGGGGGGGCCACCCATACCCACCGGACGCGAGCATCCCGCTGGATGTCAACCCAGAATTCAAAGCCGGAGCTCCGACTCCACTCGCCGAGACTGTCTGGAGTGGGAGTTCGAACCCTGCACCTTCTGGCCCAGAGGCGAGAATGCTACCATTGCACCAAAGACTCACTCCAATTCTGCACTGATGCAAAGTGGTTTACATAAGAACATAAGAAATAGGAGCAGGAGTAGGCCAATTGGCCCCTCGAGCCTGCTCCGCCATTCAATAAGATCATGGCTGATCTGATCCTAACCGCCAATCTACTATCACAGAACCATCTCCTGAACCTAACAGAATTGGACACACGAAATAGGAGCAGGATCAGGCTACACGGCCCCTGGGCCCGCTACGCTACCCACAGGGCCATGACCGATCCGAACCTAGACTCATGTCCAAATTCCTGCCCGCTCCCCGTAACCCTTAATTCCCTTTACTTCTAGGAAACTGTCTATTTCTGTTTTAAATTTATGTAATGATGTAGCTTCTACAGCTTTTTGGGGCAGCATATTCCATGGACCTACCACCCTCTGAGTGAAGTAGTTCCTTCTCATCTCAGTTTTGAAAGAGCAGCCCCTTATTCTAAGACTATGCCCCCTAGTTCTAGTTTCACCCATCATCGGGAACATCCTTCCCGCATCCACCCGATCCAACCCCTTCACAATCTTATATGTTTCAATAAGATCGCCTCTCATTCTTCTGAACTCCAATGAGTAGAGTCCCAATCTACCCAACCTCTCCTCATATGTCCATCCCCTTATCCCCGGGATTAACCGAGTGAACCTTCTTTGTACTGACTCGAGAGCAAGTATGTCTTTTCTTAAGTATGGACACCAAAACTGTATGCAGTATTCCAGGTGCGGTCTCACCAATACCTTGTACAACTGAAGCAATACCTCCCTATTTTTATATTCTATCCCCCTAGCAATGAAAGCCAACATTCCATTGGCCTTCTTAATCACTTGCTGCACCTGCATACTAACCTTTTGAGTTTCGTGCACCAGGACCCCCAGATCCCTTTGTACTTCAGTACTTTCCAGTTTCTTGCCATTAAGATAATAACTTGCTCTACTATTTTTCCTGCCAAAGTGCATAACCTCACACTTTCCAGTATTGTATTCCATCTGCCAAATCTCTGCCCACTTACTTAGCCTGTCTATGTCCCCTTGCAGATTTTTTATGTCCTCCTTACTCACTACTTTCCCTCCCATCTTAGTATCATCTGCAAACTTTGATATGTTACACTCGGTCCCCTCCTCCAAATCGTTAATATAGATTGTAAAGAGTTGGGGACCCAGCACTGACCCCTGCGGAACACCACTAGTTACCGATTGCCAGTCTGAGAATGAACCATTTATCCCAACTCTCTGCCTTCTGTTAGATAGCCAATCCTCTATCCATGCCAGAATATTACCCCCAATCCCGTGATTTTTTATCTTAAGCAATAATCTTTTGTGTGGCACCTTGTCAAATGCCTTTTGGAAGTCTAAATACACCACATCCACTGGTTCCCCTTTATCCACCCTGTATGTTACTTCCTCAAAGAACTCCAGCAAATTTGTCAAACATGACTTCCCCTTCATAAAACCATGCTGACTTTGTCCTATTAAATTATGATTATCCAAATGTCCCGTTACTGTCTCCTTAATAATGGACTCCAAAATTTTACCTACCACAGATGTTAGGCTAACCGGTCTATAGTTTCCAGCCTTCTGTCTACTGCCCTTTTTAAATAAGGGTGTTACATTAGCAGTTTTCCAGTCTGCCGGGTTCTTTGCTGAGTCCAGGGAGTTTTGGAAAATTATTACCAATGCATCCACAATCCCTACCGCCACTTCCCTCAAGACCCTAGGATGTAAGCCATCAGGTCCAGGTGATTTATCCGCCTTGAGTCCCATTATTTTACCGAGTACCACTTCCTTAGTGATTTTGATCGTGTTTAGCTCCTCCCCCCCTATAGCCCCCTGTTTGTCCAGTGTTGGGATATTCTTAGTAAAGACTCTACTGTAAAGACTGATACAAAATATTCATTCAGTGTATTTGCCACCTCCATATTTCCCACCATTAATTTCCCGGTCTCATCCTCTAAGGGACCAACATTTACTTTAGCCACCCTTTTTCTTTTTATATAACTATAAAAACTCTTACTATCTGTTTTTATATTTTTTGCTAATTTACTTTCATAATCTATCTTCCCTTTCTTAATCAATCTTTTTGTTATTTTTTGCTGTCTTTTAAAGTTTTCCCAATCCTCTATCCTCCCACTAGATTTGGCTACCTTTTATAGGCCCTTGTTTTTAATCGAATACTATCCTTAATTTCTTTACTTAGCCACGGATGACTGTCTTTTCTTTTACACCCTTTTCTTCTCAGTGGAATTTTTTTTTTTGGAAGTTGTAAAATAACTCCTTAAATGTACACCACTGATCATGTATCGTCTTACCCTTTAATCTATTTTCCCAATCCACTCTACTCAATTCCGCTCGCATACCTTCATAGTCTCCTTTATTCAAGCTTAGCACGCCTGTTTGAGATCCAACCTTCTCACCCTCTAATTGAATATGGAATTCAACCATGTTATGGTCACTCATTCCAAGGGGATCCTTTACTAGGACATTTTTCATTAATCCTGTCTCGTTACACAGGACCAGATCTAAGGTTGCTTGCCCCCTGGTCGGTTCAGTTACATACTGCTCAAGAAACCCATCCCTAATACACTCAATGAACTCATCCTCAAGGCAGCCCTGCCCAATTTGATTTGTCCAATTAATATGATAGTTAAAATCCCCCATAATTATAGATGTTCCCTTATTACAAGCCTCAACTATTTCCTGATTGATACTCCGTCCAACAGAGTTGCAACTGTTCGGAGGCCTATAGACTACGCCCACTAATGTTTTTTTCCCCTTATTATTCCTTATCTCCACCCAAACTGTTTCATTATCCTGATCTTTTGACCCAATATCATTTCTCTGTATTACAGTGATTCCTTCCTTTATTAACATAGCCACCCACCTCCCCTCCCTTCCTGCCTGTCCTTCCTGATCGTTAAATAACCTTGTATGTTTAATTCCCAGGCATTGTCACCCTGCAGCCATGTTTCTGTAATGGCCACACGATCATACCCATATGTAGTTATTTGTGCCATTAACTCGTCTATTTTGTTCCGAATGCTACGTGCATTCAGATAGAGAACTTTCAAATATGTTTTGTGACACTTAGTTCCTGCTTTTGCCCTTTTTAATACTTTACCTTTTACTTCATACCTTCTGCCTCTTCCTGACACACTCTGGTTTTTAATTTCCCCACTGCTACCTTCTCTGTTGTCATTTTTATTATTTGCTCTCTAGGAACCTCCCCCACACTAGTTAATTTAAAGCCCTCTCTACAGCCCTAGTTATATGATCCGCCAGGACTCTAGTCCCAGCACTGGCCAAGTGAAGCCCGTTCCAACGGAACAGCTCCCTCCTGCCCCAGTACTGGTGCCAGTGTCCCAGGAAGCAAAACCCATTTCTCCCACACCAGTCTTTGAGCCACTCATTTAACTCTCTAATTTTATTTGTCCTAGCCAAACTCGCTCGTGGCTCAGGTAATAATCCAGAGATTATTACCCTTGAGGTTCTGTTTTTTAATTTGACCCCTAGCTGCTCATACTCCTTTAACAGAACCGGCTTCCTTGTCCTATCTACGTCGTTTGTACCAACATGGACCACGACAACTGGATCCACCCCCTCCCACTGCAAGTTTCTTTCCAGCCCAGAGGAGATGTCCTTAACCCTGGCACCGGGCAGGCAACACAGCCTACGGGACTCTCGCTCTCGGCTGCAGAGAACTCTATCTATCCCCCTAATAATACTATCCCCTACCACTACAACATTTCTATTTACTCCCCCCTCTTGAATGGCCCCCCGTTCCATGGTGCTGTGGCCAGGTTGCTCATCCTCCCTGCAGTCCCTGCTCCTGTCCCCACAGGGAGTAAGAACCTCGAACCTGTTGGACAAGAGCAAGGGCTGCGGCTCCTCCAACACTACCTCCTGGATCCCCGTACCTGCCTCACTCGTAGTCACACCGTCCTGTCCCTGACCATGGGCTACATCTGAATTAATTAACTTCATAGGTGTGACCACCTCCTGAAACACAGAGTCCAGGTACTTCTCCCCCTCCCTGATGTGTCGCAGTGTCTGAAGCTCAGACCCCAGCTCATCAACACGGAGCTGGAGTTCCTGTAGCAGCAGACACTTGTCACAGATGTAATCACCGTGAGCCTCAATGGGGTCCACTGGCTCCCACATCTCGCAACAGTAACACATCACCTGCTCCATTCTATGTAATTAATTACATTTTTTATTGTTAGTTATGGACACTCTCTGCCCGATTATAGATGCTAGTAACCCCTCTAATTAATTGGATTTAAATTAAATCAATCCCTCTAAATTACACCAGTTAAATGGTTTCCCAACAGTCACTCTGCACCAGAAAGGCCTTATTAACTACAACCCTGTTTGTTTGTTTACAGCCAAATGAGTCACCCCTGCTGATTGATTAGAAAACTGGTTTCCACTGCCTGCTGTGCCAATTTACTCCTACTGCAGTGTAACCTTGTTTTACTCTTCTTAAACCAACAGAATCCCAAATATTTAACTTTTCCCCTTCACTTAAACTGCTTAAGTACTCTTATCAAGAATGATTTAAAGAGAACTAACAATTAAAGAACTCTCACACTTACCCAAACTCAGCACTCTCTGCTGACTCGCACTCAGTGCTTGCTCGCACTAGCACTGGTCTTTTTGTACACACTGATGCGAAACAATGACTTGCATTTATACAGCGTTTTTCATGTAGCAAAACATCCCAAGGCGCTTCACAGGAGCGTAATCAAACAAAATTTGACACCGAGCCACATAAGGAGATATTAGGGCAGGTCAAAGCTTGGTCAAAGAGGTAGGTTTTAAGGAGCATCTTACGGAGGAGAGAGTGAGGTGGAGAGGTTTAGAGAGGGAATTCCAGAGCTTAGGGCCTAGGCAGCTGAAGGTACAGCTGCCAATGGTGGAGCGTAGAAAATCAGGGATGTTCAAGAGACCAGAATTGGAGGAATGCAGAGATTTCAGAGGGTTTTAGGGCTGGAGGAGGTTAGAGAGATGGGGAGGGGGCGAGGCCATGAAAGTGGAGTATAACTCATGAGTCAGGTCCTGATCTGACTCTGGAGCACGAATGCCAAGATATATATGAGAGCATGTCTGACAGGTACTCTTGCTACACTGGGACTGTATAGTATCTGCGATATAACTCCAGCCCTTATAACATTACAAGCTAGCCACCCAAGGAACAGAGCTCTGTAGCACATGCACCAAACATGCATGCACACGGTTCCTTTGTCACAAAGCTCGGTGCAAGGCACAGTCAGCAGTGTAACTCAAGTCTGCTGACTGAGCATCCAACTCAACCGGCAGACTTGGATTCTTAAATAACAACAGAAAACGCTGGAAAAACTCAGCAGGCCAGGCAGCATCCGTGGAGAGAGAAACAGAGTTAATGTTTCAGGTCGAAGACCCTTCGTCAGAACTGGAAAAAAGCAGGAAATGGAACAGATTTAAAGCAAGTATAATGCTGGGAAAAGGGGGAGGGGATGAAAGAACAAAAGCGAAGGCCGGTGGTAGGATAGAAAGCAGGAGAGATTAAGAGACATTGAGCAAACACGAGAAGGGAAACTGGAAGCAATGAAGATGAACAAGGTTGAAGAGACAAACGGAAGTCCTGTCGAAGAGAAGAGCAGAACTTCTTCTTACTTTGATTAGTCACACTGGTATCTGAAGTATAACTACAGCCTTGTTATCTCATAATCGTTTAAATATTCCAAGCTAAGAAAGAATACATTGACTAAAGTAATATCATCATCCAATTCTTTAATCAAAGGGACACAAGCTCTTTTCTGTACGTATTCTGTGAGTTTCAGCTGAGACAATTGTTCAATCTATTCAGCTCCCTCTGTTATATCCCACCTTCAAAGTGCTGAATAAATTTTGTTAACGTCATTTGTAATTTGTGATGTCAAGTGACAGGAGGTACTTTTACACGATAGGCGTGCGGATGGCTGCCGATGTGGGGGAGTCTCTCCGCCAGCTGCACTCCTGATGTAAGCAGCTGCTGGTTCCAGGAACCGAGGACGCCGTCGATCCACGCAAGGGGGCGTTTACAATTCCGCCATCAGGTGAAGGCCGCGCCTTGGGACTAAGCTAAATGCAGGGAGCCAGCGCTATACGCTTGCCTGCTGGGTGTTTGCAGGCAGTTTTAACCTAATTCGCCCGTCGGGAAACCACGTCAGAGTCACATGCTGGAGCCATCAGCATTAGTACGGCATATAACAACAACAACTTGCATTTATAGAACACCTTTAATGTAGGAAAACGTCCCAAGGCGCTTCACAGGAGCGATTATCAAACAAAATTTGACACCGTGCCACATAAGGCGATATTAGGACAGGTGACCAAAAGCTTGGCCAAAGCGGTAGGTTTTAAGAAGGAGGAGAGAGAGGCGGAGAGGTTTAGGGAGCGAATTCCAGAGCTTAGGGCCTCGGCAGCTGAAGGCACGGCCACCAATTCTAACCCAATATAAAGCAGCTATACAGATTGCTTGCAGAGACCCAATCAATCCTTCTTTCCTAGCCACTAGCATCCTGAGCACGTAGGGCGGGGAATCTCCTGGAATTGAGGATCACTATCCCGGGCACTGCTGCGAGGAAGCCGGGAGAAAAGTATAGCTTTGCGCCTGCGCACGTTCTTCAGCGCTTCTCAGAACCTCTCGGGTGACAGCGTCTGGCACGAGCAGAGACACTCAACCACTGGGACCCAGCCTTTATACGGTCAATGCGATGACATTTTCAAACTGTGGGCAAGTGTCATGTGAGCAGACGCGATGTGAGAAGACGTCATGTAATCAGACCTCCAAAAAAACGTCCAACGAGAGTTGGAAACCCTACCATACAGGCCACCAAAGGAGGTTAGCCGATTGCTGGTCTCTGTTTACCTTCGGACACATCCCAGAGCATCAGGGACCTTGGGCATTTCAGAACCACTTATTTTTAATGCAGTTCGATAACATGAGGTGGCGACAGAAAAGTCTTACATGGAGACTCGGCATTATTACCCAGTGTTGTAGTCACCAACAGTGTGCGATCGGAGTCAGCTATTTCTACGGTGCCTTTTACTCCCACGCTTACACATCAGGTTCCGGAATCCTGTTTCAGGAGAGCAACAGACAGGAAACAGAGAGTAGGAATAAACGGGTCTTTTTCGGGGTGGCAGGTGGTGACTAGTGGGGTACCGCAGGGATCGGTGCTTGGGCCCCAGCTATTCATAATATATCAATAATTTGGATGAGGGAACCAAATGTAATATTTCCAAGTTTGCTGAGGACACGAAACTAGGTGGGATTGTGAGTTGCGAGGAGGATGCAAAGAGGCTTCAAGGCGATTTAGACAAGTTGAGTGAGTGGGCAAATACATGGCAGATGCAGTATAACGTGGATAAATGTGAAGTTATCCACTTCGGTAGGAAAAACAGAAAGGCAGAGTATTATTTAAATGGTGATAGATTGGGAAATGTTGATATACAGGAGGGACCTGGGTGTCCTTGTACACCAGTCACTGAAAGCAAACATGCAGGTGCAGCAAGCAGTTAGGAAGGCAAATGGTATGTTGGCCTTCTTTGCAAGAGGATTTGAGTACAGGAGCAAGGATGTCTTACTACAGTTCACAGAATCCCCACAGTGCAGATAGAGGCCATTTCAGCCCATTGAGCCTGCACCGACACATATCCCACCCTATCCCCGTAACCCCACGTATTTAATCCCCCTAACACTAAGGGTCAATTTATCATAGCCAAATCAACCTAACCCGCACATCTTTGGACTGTGGGAGGAAACCGGAGCACCCGGAGGAAACCCACGCAGACACGGGGAGAATGTGCAAACTCCACACAGACAGTCACCCGAGGCCGGATTCGAACCCGGGTCCCTGGCGCTGTGAGGCAACAGTGCTAACCACTATGCCACCGTGTTGCCCAATGTGTTGTACAGGGCCTTGGTGAGACCACACCTGGAGTACTGTGTGCAGTTTTGGTCTCCTTACCAAAGAAAGGATATACTTGCCATCGAGGGAGTGCAGCGAAGGTTTACCAGACTGATTCAGAATCACAGAATCCCCACAGTGCAGATAGAGGCCATTTCGGCCCATCGAGCCTGCACCGACACATATCCCACCCTATCCCCGTAACCCCACGTATTTAATCCCCCCTAACACGAAGGGTCAATTTATCATAGCCAAATCAACCTAACCCGCACATCTTTGGACTGTGGGAGGAAACCGGAGCACCCGGAGGAAACCCACGCAGACACGGGGAGAATGTGCAAACTCCACACAGACAGTCACCCGAGGCCGGATTTGAACCCAGGTCCCTGGCGCTGTGAGGCAACAGTGCTAACCACTATGCCACCGTGTTGCCCGAATTCCTGGGATGGCAGGACTGTCGTATGAGGAGAGATTGGGTCGACTAGGCCTGTATTCACTAGAGTTTAGAAGAATGAGAGGGGATCTCATTGAAACGTATAAAATTCTGACAGGGCTCAACAGACTGGATGCAGGGAGGATGTTTCCCCCTGGCTGGGGGGTCTAGAACGAGGGGGGTCACAGTCTCAGGATACGGGGTAGGACATTTAGGACTGAGATGAGGAGAAATGTCTTCCCTCAGAGGGTGGTGAACCTGTGGAATTCTCTACCACAGAAGGCTGTGGAGGCCAAGTCACTGAATATATTTAAGAAGGAGATAGATAGATTTCTAGACACAAAAGGCATCAAGGGGTTTGGGGAGAGAGCGGGAATATGGTATTGAGATAGTGGATCAGCCATGATCATATTGAATGGCGGAGCAGGCTTGAAGGGCCGAATGGCCGACTCCTGCTCCTATTTTTCTATGTTTCTATGTTTCTAACATTTGTGCGCCACTTGCCCGATTGCATCCGCAGGCCCCCGGTCTCTGCAAAGGGGGCAATTTTAACCTCACTCGCCTGGCAGGAAACCCACGGGATCGGATGAAATGCCAGCTTTACACCCCGCCCAATATTGCTCTCCATTGAAGCCCCCCCAAAAAAACTGTCTGGATTCTCTGAAGCTGGTGCACAGGGGAATCCATTTTTATTTAACCAGGTCTTCCAAGGGAAGAGCCAAGTTCACTTTGAGGTGCTTGCTGGCTGTACAAGGCCCTTTGCATTGGCAGCCAGCGAGCACTGGCACAGGTCCCATGCAAAGTAAGAGCAGCTTACAGTTGGCACCAGGATGGATGTTGGCACTACCAGAAGCTGGGGCACTGCCAAACTTAGCCCGTGAGCCGATAGAGGTATTGGGGAGCCACGTGAAAGTATATTGTGCAGTATTGAAGGTGCGACATGCAGATGAGATTCACAAATGCTGACCCGAGGTTTTAGAAGCACTCACGCAGCAGGAGACTTGCTGTTGGCAAATCCGTTGCCATTTTTGGAGAAGTTCTGGAAACGAATAATCGTTAATATTTATCAGCAAAAGTAGGTCACTTGTGTTTTCACCAATCGAAAGACTGCTTTATTTGCAGATGGCAGTGGGGGGCGGGGCCAGGCCGCTGGTGGAGTAGGGATAGAGTTTCATATATGAAGAAGTGAAAGATCCTGGATCTCAGAAACTTGCGACAGCCTTGTAGAAATCATGTGATTGATACCTTAATATACTTGATCCCACATAATGAATGCTATCTGTCAGGAATCGCAGCCATGTCTAGCCTGTTCCATTCAGGCATGTCAGGGGATAACGGAATTTTAAAAAACTGAAATCAAAATTTATACATGTGGGCAGATTTTCTACAATGCCAAAAAGGCGGCGATTTACCAAGTAGAGAGCTTAATAAACAGCCTCTGGTTTTAAGCTGTGCTGATTTCCCAGGAGCACCCATGTTGGGTCTGGTGCTGGGAACTCACCAAAAGGGGTGGGGACAGGAAATCGTGGGAGTGAGCAGCCCTTAAAGGGCTGCTGGCAAGTTTATGGGATACAGGAGAAAAAAAAGGTTGCAGCCTTTCCAAAGGCAAAAAGAAATATAGGCTGGCAAAACCAATATGTCGGCAGGAAATGGGGTCGGTGGGAAAGCGATGGAGTGGCACAGCACCCGTTTTGATGGCTGGTCGAGTGACGGTGCTGCTGCAGGAGATGGGTATGAGGTGGGTGTGGTAACACAATACAGCTTCCTGTGACTCGAACTTTATTGCATCACTTCCTGTGATTAGTCCAGGATAAATACTGGACTGATCAGTTGGATCCTGGAGAGGCATAGAGTAAGACCTCTTTTGTATGTAGCACCTTTTTAGTTGATTAAAGCTTACTTTAAGTTCACCACGCGTAAGGCTCATTCTTACGACAATTTAATCAACTTTGGAAAACTTCGCACTCAAACTTTTTGGACGAACTCGGAACTAAGGATCCAGGGAATCACCCATCATGGAAAACATCCTTAAACCATCGCGTCCTGACTTGGACCCAAACACCCCAGCAGCCGGTAAGGTGTGGAAACACTGGTATCGCACGTTTGACAATTTTCTTGAATATTGCAAGGCTGATGATGACTCAAAGTTGCGGATACTCATCAACTGTGTCACCCCGAATGTATTTCAGTATGTGGAGGAATGGGGCAGTTACGAGGAGGCAATTCGGACGCTTAAGAGACTATATACTCAGACACCGAATGAGGTCTATGCCAGACATCTACTAGCTACAGCCCAACAAGGGCCGGAGGAATCCATTGATAAATTCCTCCAAGAGCTTCGCAGACTTAGTATGGACTGTAACTTTCAGGCGGCCTCAGCTGAGCTGTACCGTGAAGAAATGATCCGTGATGCTTTCATCTGCGGGCTTGCCTCCCCATTTATACGCCAGCGTCTACTGGAAAGTAAGACACTTGAGCTTCAGAGAGCTTATGACATGGCTTGCTCTCTAGATCTGGCAAAAAGAAATGCAGACCTTTATACAGTGCCCAGACCTCGGTCTACTACCTTAACTACAGTCAGGCAATTTAAGAGGCCACAGGTGAACTCTATTAGGGAGGACTTTATCCCTGACGATCAATCTGATGACTTCACTGATGAAGAGGATGATGACCCCACTGTGGCAGCCTCTTGGCAATCTAAGAAATGCTTCTTTTGTGGTGATGAGTTTCACCCTCGGAAATTCTGCCCTGCTCGCAATGCGTTTTGCAGTCATTGCAACAAAAAGGGTCATTTTGCAAAGGTTTGCCGATCAAGAGCCTCTACGAGGGCTTATCAAGCTAAGTCCTACCGAACTGCCCCGGTAAGGGCCTATCAAGATGTTCCGGCTAAAATCTATCGTGCTTCCTCTCGGGTTTCCTCTCGAAGAACCACACCTAGAGTTTCAGCCACTCTTTGTGCAACGACACCAATTACAGCTGCTTGTCCTCAGAACCTATTCCATGCAGCTACAAAAGCATCAATTAATGAACATACTTTAGATGCCTTAATTGACTCAGGTAGCACTGATAGTTTCATTAGGGAACAGATTGTTGCAGAGTTAAAGCTACATGTTTTCCCATCGGACCAGGCAATTGCGATGGCTCAGTCATCACTTAATACCAGAATTTCTGGCTTTTGTATGGTTGATATAACACTTAATGGTCACAGGTATCCCTCCACCCGGCTTTTGGTGCTCAAGGACTTATGTAGTGATCTTATCTTAGGGCTGGATTTTCAAAAGCAGCATAAGAAGCTCACCATTGAGTTCGGCGGATCCAAACCTGAACTCACTATTTCTAATATACTACCTCGATTACCGTTCTGTGCATTGTCAGCAGCTTCACTGGATGAACCCTCACTGTTTACCAGTATCCCTCCTCAATGCAAACCGATTATAACAAAGTCACGACGTTTCAGTCAGGAAGACCAGTCTTTTATTGCGGCTGAGATTTCTCAGCTTTTAGCAGAGGATATCATCGAGCCTTGTTCGTCGCCATGGCGCGCCCAGCTCGTTATTGTTAAGAACCCTCTACAACCTCACAAGAAACGGCTGTGCATTGACCATTCACAGACCATCAATCAATATACGGACTTGGACGCATACCCATTGCCGCGCATCGATGATATGGTTAATAAACTGGCTGAGTACACGGTGTTCTCAACATATGATCTGAAAAGTGCCTATCATCAGGTACCCTTGAAGGTCTCAGACAAGCAGTATACGGCCTTTGAAGCCAATGGACGGCTGTATCAATTTCGTCGCCTCCCCTTTGGGGTCACTAATGGAGTGGTTGTCTTCCAGCGAGCAATGGATGACCTGGTCAAACAGGAAGACTTGAAGGATACGTTTCCTTATCTGGACAATATTACTGTCGCAGGTCGCAATCAGCGGGAACATGACGCCAATCTCCAACGATTTTGGGATGCACTCCAGCACCGTAATTTGACATTAAATGCGGCTAAATCCATTGAGTCACAACCAACCATCAACATCCTTGGCTATTGTGTGGGCAATGGCATCATTAAACCTGACCCTGAAAGGCTTCGCCCACTCCAAGAACTCCCGCCACCTAAGAATCCGGCCTCCTTGCGCCGGGCCCTCGGCCTGTTTGCATACTATGCTAAATGGATTCCTAACTTCTCGGACCGAATCCAACCTCTACTGAAGGCCAGCACATTCCCACTAGACACAGCGGCTGTTGCAGCCTTTAACCTCCTGAAAAAACAGTTGGAGAAAGCGGCTCTTCACTCCATCGATGAGAGTCTTCCTTTTGTTGTTGAGTGTGATGCCTCGGAGGTGGCGATCTCGGCCACTCTGAATCAGGAAGGTCGTCTGGTGGCATTTTTGTCCAGGACTTTTCAAGGGGCTGAGCTACATTATCCTCCAGTCGAGAAAGAAGCTACAGCCATCATAGAGGCAGTACGGAAGTGGAGTCATCTCCTAGCTCGCCAGCACTTTACCTTAATCACGGACCAGCGATCGGTCGCCTTCATGCTCGATAATCAAAAACGGACCAAAATTAAAAATAATAAAATCCAGCTTTGGCGGCTGGAATTGGCCTCTTTTGGTTACACCATCCACTATCGACCTGGCAAGGAGAATGTGGCTCCGGATACCCTCACACGAGCATTCTGCTCCGCCATGGCACCCTCTACGCTCGTAGACATCCATGATGGGTTGTGTCATCCGGGCGTTACTCGCATGCTACACTTCGTGCGGTCCCGAAATCTCCCATTCTCTACCGGGGATGTAAAGAAGATGTGCTCGGACTGCAGAGTCTGTGCGGAATTGAAACCTCAGTTTTTCCGCCCCTCGGGTGGTATACTCATACATGCGACCCAGCCAATGCAATGGCTTAGCATCGATTTTAAGGGGCCGTTGCCCTCTTCAACTCGCAACACTTATCTATTGACCATGGTCGATGAGTATTCCCGTTTTCCGTTTGCCTTTCCCTGCCCCAATATGCTGACGACCACGGTTATCAGCTGCCTTGAGCAGGTATTTGCTTTCTGTGGCATGGCATCCTATGTTCATTCGGATCGGGGCCCTTCTTTTATGTCAGGAGAACTCAAGGCCTATCTCTCGGAACGGGGTATTGCTGCCAGCAAAACGACACCTTATCATCCGGTCGGGAATGGGCAAGTCGAGCGTTTTAACGCTATCATCTGGAATGCGGTACGTCTGGCTTTGAGATCTCGGGGCCTACCCAACCAGCAATGGGAAGCAGTACTTCCAGACGCATTACACTCCACACGGTCCCTCCTTTCGACCGCCACAAATACGACGCCTCATGAACGGTTCTTCCGATTTCAGCGTCGCTCATCCTATGGGATATCTCTCCCGTCGTGGCTGACTGCACCGGGACCAGTGCTACTCCGAAGATATGTCCGGGCGTCTAAGAATGACCCCCTGGTAGATGAGGTTGAGCTCACTGACGTCAACCCTACCTACGCCTATATTCGGTATCCTGACGGTCGGGAATCTACCGTGTCATTGCGGGATCTGGCTCCCTGCCCGCCGAAACATAGAGGGACACCAGGGGATGATATTGTACCAGGCACATCTCTGGGCTCGCCAGGTGCCTCTCATCACGATCTGGATCTGACGCCGGCTGGTACCTCACTCCAGCGTGCCGACCTGGGGCAGACTGACTATGAGCCCGTCGGGGCTCGCACGCGCAGCCACGATCCACCCCGTACCGTACGCTCGGAAACGGATCTGCCACAGCCCTGCCCGACACCCGTTCGGGCACTAGTACACAGTCAGGATCGTCCTGACCCCTCACAGAGCGGGCTGGATCACTCGGACTCTGGTCCACGGCCCGCGGCGGGTAAACGGGCTAGGGGCCCTCTACCGCTACGAGAACCCAAACGGGTGCGGCTCTCCCTCGTCCAACGGCTACGAAATGGAGGGAGCATCCCGGCCTCCTAATCTTTTGGGGGGGGAGAATGTGGTAACACAATACAGCTTCCTGTGACTCGAACTTTATTGCATCACTTCCTGTGATTAGTCCAGGATAAATACTGGACTGATCAGTTGGATCCTGGAGAGGCATAGAGTAAGACCTCTTTTGTATGTAGCACCTTTTTAGTTGATTAAAGCTTACTTTAAGTTCACCACGCGTAAGGCTCATTCTTACGACAGTGGGTTTCCTCATTTAGCACCTCTATAGAGGTCAGCATTGCAGCTAGCCTGGCAGGAACTGGTGGGGGGGGTGGCGGTGGTAGATGCAGAGAGGATGTTTCCCCTCGTGGGGAAATCTAGAACTCGGGGGTATAGTTTCAGAATAAAGGGTCGCCCTTTTAGAACTGAGATGAGGAGGAATTTCTCCTCTCAGAGGGTCGTAAATCTGTGGAATTCTCTGCCCCAGAGAGCTGTGGAGGCTGGGTCATTAAATACATTTAAGGTGGAGATAGACAGATTTTTGCAAGATAAGGGAGTGAAGGGTTATGGGGAGCGGGCTGGGAAGTGGCTTTGAGCCCAAGATCAGCCATATCTTATTGAATGGCGGAGCAGGCTCGAGGGGCCAAGTGGCCTATTCCTGCTCCTATTTCTTATGTTCTTATATTCTAATGATGGAAATTGAGCAAGAGGATGATCTCGGCCATCACTGTTGTGCAGGTTGCCTGCAGTTGTCCTGGCAACAGATGGCACAGATTTGCAATACAGGTTATGCTGGTCTGGAACCTATGGAGCCAGTTCCTCACGGTCATTGTCAGGTAGGTCTACCAGAGCCCACAGATATAGTTGGTGGCGTAACGGCAGATGTAAGCAGGCTGGTTCTGGTGTCTGCTGATCTGCCTGGCATGTCTTTTTACATCTTGTGCCATTCCAACCGTGAAATACTGCAATTGGGACACTTGGAAAGCTAATTGTAACTTGACTTGCTGACCGCTCCCCCCCCCCGCATCAGACTCTTCACTTAGATGCCTTGTCACACTTGAACGCCAGTGAAGGTTTGTATCATAAGAGTTCCTTGTTCATATCCCCTCTTCTTTCAGCCGTGGCTCAGTGGGTAGCACCCTCGCCTCTGAGTCAGAAGGTTGTGGGTTCAAGTCCCACTTCAGCGATTTGAGCACAAAATCCAGGCTGACACTCCAGTGCAGTACTGAGGGAGTGCTGTACTGTCGGAGGTGCCGTCTATTGGATGAGACGTTAAACCAAGGCCCCTGTCTGCCCTCTCAGGTGGATGTTAAAGATCCCAAGGCACTAATTCCAAAGAAGAGCAGGGAAGTTATCCCCGGTGTCTTGGCCAATATTTATCCCTCAAACAACATCACTAAAACAGATTATCTGGACATTATCTCATTGCTGTTTGTGGGAGCTTGCTGTTTGAAAATTGGCTGCCATGTTTCCTACATTACAACAGTGACTAACTACACTTCAAAAGTATTTCATTGGCTGTAAAGTGCTTTGGGATGTCCTGAGGTCATGAAAGGCGCTATATAAATGCAAGTCTTTCTTTCTTTCTTGATCCTGTTCTGCTGAAGTTTTGGCAAACGCTTCAATTACAGTTGGCTTTCCACCAAATAGCAGACAATATTCAGCTTATTTAGGTTCCACAGAAACGTTGGCATTGGAGAAAGAAAATAATTGTCCAAAAAAAAGTTGACTTTTTTCCCCACAAAAATGCCAACAAAAATGAGCAACACAAACCTGGCCCAAAAGTGCTCTGCAGAATGGCAAAAAAAAAGCTAAAAAGATCTGACCCTTTAAGAACTCCATCACTTATGCAGCTTCCCTTAGGCCCACTCCAGATGGAGTATCCAACTCAATCCCATCCGAAGCAGATGGAAACATCACGCTAGACTTGATTTAAATGCATTATAATATTTAAATGATGCCATGGGTCCTTCTCAGTGAAATTCCTTTTGGCTGTCCTAAAATGCCTGCCCGATGATTACACTTGGCTGCGAAAGTGGTGCAGATCTGGCTGCATGGATCTTAGCCAGACCTTCCAACATTCCAGTGTCTGTTCCGATGCTTTCCCTCTGGGTTTAGGGACCAGAGAATCTTCAACCCGATGTGCCGCAGACTGGTAGGGTGCAGCTTCATGCAGCGAATTCCCCGTCCAGAAAGTTCCCAATCTAGCCTGTGCCATCACAAGTGGAACAAAGCAGATACCAAGCACTTCTCCAAAAGGGAAGGAGGGAGGGAATTTTAGAGGCGTTGACTTTTTCCACACACTTCCTCCTGATTGACGACAACAACAACAACTTCGATTTATCTAGTACCTTTAACATAGTAAAACGTCCCAAGGCGTTTCACAGGAGCGTTATCAAACAAAATTTGACACCGAGCCACATAAGGAGATATTAGGGCACGTGAGGTAGGTTTTAAGGAGCGTCTTAAAGGAGAGAGAGGCGGAGAGGTTTAGGGAGGGAATTCCAGAGCTTAGGGCCTTTGCAGCTGAAGGAATGGGCCGCCAATAGTGGAGCGATTAAAATCGGGGATGCTCAAGAGGCCAGAATTAGAGGACTAAGGACTGGCTTTGGTAGATGCCTCCAAGTTTCTTGAGCTACTTGCTAGAAGGTGTGCGAGAGACACCACAGCATGATTCACCTTCGAGGCTTCCCTCTCCCCCTGCGGCCAGTACTGTGTACCTCTCTCTTGATGGTACTGCTGAGATTGGGAATGTGGCATAAGGGGAATTGTAGGCATGAAACCCATTCCCTTCACTCCATGGTATGTTCTTCATAAACTCAGCCATGCCACCAGGGCAAGATAGCAAATTGGCACTTACTCACAGGAGGGAGGGAGGGAGGGAGGGAGAGAAAATGGGGTGTGTGTCAATTGCCAGGTTCACTATCTGTCACTGTCCTGGGCCAATATTTGTCCCTCAACCAATATCACTAAAACAGATTATCTGGTCATTATCACATTGCTGTTTGTGGGAGCTTGCTGTGCTCAACATTGGCTGCCGCGTTTCCTACATTACAACAGTGACCACACTTCAAAAAGTACTTCATTGGCATAAAGCACTTTAGGATATCCTGAGGTCATGAAAGGCGCTATAGAAATGCAAGTTCTTTCTTTTTTTGTTCGTTTTATCTCACACACTTAGCAGTTGAGTGCCTAAGATAGGTTGCTGGGAATAGGTCACTTGGCTGTCCTCATATTGTGCACAGGGCAGAAGGGTCAAAAGAGGTGGAAAAGATACATTGAAAGGAGGGTCGGTCAAAAGAAAACAATGAAGAAATCCCACTTGAGTTAAGTGTGTCGCCCTGGGAAGCTGAGTGACAGGAGCCAGTAAGCCAAGCCTCATCTTCCAGACGGTAAATTAATTACTCAGGGTCGTTTCATCAGTGCTGAAGCCAATTGTCAATGTTCTTCATGTCACTGATGCACAATGTTATCCGTTAAGTGAAATAAAGAGGACGGCAATGAATGAGGACACGTAATGCGAGACGGGATACGAGCCGTCAGTCAGGAAGACAGAGCGAGTAGTGGGAGTCAGCTGCCTGTGCAAGGGGAGGCAGCAGGGATTAACTGGCACCTGCTTTAGAAGCACATCCTTCATTTTGTTCTCTGTTTCAAATTGCTCCTTTTTATAAATGCTGCTCAACTAAAATCACTTTGAAGCAACTGCCCTGGGGCGAAATTTTACCCGAGTTAATTATGGTCGATCAGAGAATAGAGGAAGAGGGAAATGAAATGAAAAGAAGGGCATATGAAAATAAGAAATAGGAGCAGGAGTCGGCCATTCGGCCCTTCGAGCCTGCTCCGCCATTATATAAGATCATGGCTGATCTTCTACCTCAACTCCACTTTCCTGAACTATCCCCATGTCCCTTGATTCCCTTAGTGTCCAAAAATCTATCGATCTCAGCCTTGAATATACTCAACGACTGAGCATCCACAGCCCTCTAGGGTGGAGAATTCCAAAGATTCACAACCCTCCGAGTGAAGAAATTTCTCCTCATCTCAGTCCTAAATGGCCGACCCCTTATCCTGAGATGATGATCCCTGGTTCTAGACTCCCCAGCCAGGGGAAACATCTTCCTGGCATACCAGAAGGAAGAACATAGGTTCCTGGCTGTGAGTTATATGTACAGTGGGGATAGGTCTCTGGGCAGGGCATGCTTTCCGTGAGGAAAATGGGAAACTAGGGGCAGGAAGTTACTTTGAGCGGCAAATCAATATTGCATTTTGTTGCAAGAATTTACAAGTCTGGAGCCAATTGCTTCTTCAATGGAAAATAAACTTCTGAACGCAGCCTTTTTTAAAAGATCTGAGCCCTGCAGGACAGGAAGGTGCTGCGCTCAATCCCCAATCTGTGCTCAAGCAGCAGACCGATCCCTGATCTGTGTGAGCTGATCTCAGTTGGAGCACTATCATTGGATTTTGAGTCCCCCCCCCACCCCCCAGCTATGGGGGAGGGGGAGAGATTTAGCCAGAATTCTGGTTCCTTATCCCTGCTGGAAGGTGTATGTGCCTGGATGTCAGGTGAGGACCGGGCTGGGCTTGGCTAGAATGCCTCCGGCAAGGAAATATCCCACTGACCCCCACTGGCTGGGCTCCCTAATGAAGAGTGGCCACCTTGCGGAGGATGTAGCAGAGGGCGTTTGGTAGCCAGTGGAACCCATACCGCAGCACAAGTCAACGCATTGCGGAGAAGAGGGGAGGAACGTGGAGCGGGGAGGAAGAGAAGAAGAAAAAAGAAAGTTTAGACTTTGGGATGAAGGGATATTGAGGGAATATCACTCACCAGTCGCACTGGCACAATTGTCCACATTGAAAGAAAGAAAGAACTTGCGTTTATATGGCGCCTTTCATGACCTCAGGACGCCCTAAAGCGCTTTACAGCCAATGAAGTACTTTTTGGCGTGTAGTCACGGTTGTAATGCAGGAAACACGGCAGCCAATTTGCGCACAGCAAGCTCCCACAATCAGCATTGTGATAATGACTGGATCATCTGTTTTTTAGTGATGTGGATTGAGGGATAAATATTGGCCAGGACACCAGGGATAACTCCCCTGCTCTTCTTCAAAATAGTGCCACGGGATCTTTTGCTTCCAACCAAGAGTCTCATCCGAAAGACGGCACCTCCGACAGTGCAGCAGTCCCTCACTACTGCACTGGGAGTGTCAGCCTGGATTTTGGGCTCATGATATGGAGTGGGATTGAACGCACAACCTTCTGACTCTTTATGAGGCCGTTTGTTGGGATAAAAAGAAGATACTGGAAATCTGAAATCAAAATAGAAAATGCTGGAAATACACAGAAGGGCTTCTCAGTATCTGTAAAGAGACTCAGGACAGTTCCGATGAAGGGTCGAGACCGGAAATGTTAGCCTGTCCTGTTTCAAAGGCTGACAGAGCTTGTGTGTTTTCAGTGCTTTCTGTTTACATTTGCACGGTGACTCTGCATCTCCGTGATGCCACTGCGCCTTTAATGAATACCTTAAACACAAGGCAGCACTCAGTAACCAGGTTTCCCCTCGGAGCCATTCACAACATAGCCTATCAAAGGGTTGTGAGAATCAGGTGGCAACGAGGCCTTAGGACAGGAGGCTCGAGAAGTCCAGGCTCAAACCTCTACCTGGACACTTGCATCGGGTGTTCCCTTCGAGTGGAAGAGCCACCTGCTTCAGGTGAGGACGGATTCATTGGAGGCAATCTCTGAATGAACTAAAATAAAAGCCTGCACTCTGGTTACTTCTTTGGGATGGAAGAGAAAAGCCATGGCAGTTTGTGAAGCATTGATAGTTTTAATCCAGTGTCGACATAAGTAATGACGTGAGACGCAGGAACTGCAACTCGGCATCACCAATTAACATGAGTAACGCAGATGGAGCTGCTGTTTAGAATGATGCAGTTTAATCAATGTCTTACTAGATTGAAAAACCTTCTTCCAGCAACAATGTAGCTGTCGGCAGCTGGAGCAGCTTGTGTTTGCGTTCACATCTGCTGAGATAACATAGGAGGAGGCAGCGGGAAACACACCTAATTCTACATTCCTAAGTGGACTGGCCTAGAAATTCGGGCACGAGGGATTGGGGTGGGGGGGGAGAGGGTGCAGGAATCCCTGCGCCTCAGTGATGAGGCCCGAGGCACCCCTGATATTGGGCCTTGGGTCTTGGGCCTCATTTCCATGAAGCTGGGGAGAGTAGGAGGAATGCTCGCCTGGCGAAGCGTGTGTGAAGATCAGGCCTTGGGAGGTTTATAGTATCGCCAAACTGTAAACATCCCAGCACACACCGTTGCAACCTTTGCAGGAGGATGTTGAAGCACAAGCCGGTTGAAGGACGGTACATTGAATGTAAACTACCGAATCTTGATGTACGAGAAATGCAAACTTGTGTGCATTGGCTTAAGGACGGTGCTTTTGACCGGAAATGACCAAATAAGGCCAGGCCACTTCCAGTTTGATAAAGAGAATAGTGCATAACGAAAGAAGCTTTTGTGTTAAGTAGAGAGAAGAAAGAGAGAAACCGTTCTTGAGTGCATGCCTACACCCAGAACTGCTGACACCCACCATGTGGGGGGAACCAAAACTGGCTGCAGTACTCCAGATGTGGTCTAACCAACGACCTGTATAATGACTGAATGGTGTCCTTTGATTTGTACTGAATGGTTGTATTAATACAACCCAAGACCCTGCTCACTTTAGTTACAGCTTCTCTGCAATAGATAAGGAACAATCTGTTGCTGAGGAGCGAGCAAAACTCAGCCAGCAATCCAGCGATTTAATATTTGTTAAGTCTGTTCCCCCTAATGAGTCGAAGCCACTGAACCAAGTCGCCCGCTAACAGAACGTTCCATTGAGATAACTATTCGGAGCCCTGTAGAACACTAAAGATGTTTAATTCATTTGCTGTCACAATTGGCAGGGGTGCCTCGGATATGACCCTTGCTGTACTTACAAGCAGAGCGGCATGGAAATAGAATTGTCCACTTTGCCAACAAGACACAAGCCTAGAAATTCGATCGCGCCTGAAAAAGTGCCCGCAGGGAACAGGGCGAGTGCGGCACGCGCCTGGTCACATGGTCCCAGGCAGCAGGTTAAATTTGTGCTGGGACCTCATTAAACGTACAGCCAGCACTACCCACGCTATTCATTGGCTACACGCCTATTTTGGGGGAGCGGAAATCGGGCGCCTCTGACGCCACTTAAAGGCAGCCAGCACCTCTTAAAGCAAAGGTGCACTCTGGCTGCAGACAGGAGGAAACTTTGTCAAAGGGCTAAAATGGCTGCAAGAGGTCCAGGTAGGGCACCCAGGTTGTCTGATGCTATGTTGGAGGGAAATCCCAGGGGGCAGAAAGCCCTCCAGGCAACACCTCCGCCGTCAGTGGGAAAAGGTCACTGAGGAGGTCAGTGCCAGGAGCTTAGCTCCCAAGACATGGCCGCAATACCAGAAAAAGTTCAATGATCTCACCACAGTTGTCAAGGTAACGATACTGCTCTCTTACTCTCTGCTCCCAGCTCCACCACCTCCAACTTCACTATTCACAAGACTCCTCCCCTGCTTCCCTTCACTCTCCTACAATCACCACACTTCACTCCATCTCCTTCTCCTCATGCTCACACTCTCATCCTTACTTAACTCACATCATCAGAAAGATTCAAGTAGACCTGAAAACTGTAAAACCCCTTATCCCCCTCATTCTTTCCCTCCGCCTATATTCTACAGGCCTTCGATGCCACTTAATTATGATTTCCTGATCAATACCATCTTTTCTTTTGATCTTTTCTACCTTGTTGAGGTATTACGGGCCTTTGCCCTCCACTTTGGTATATTTTCACTTGTGAAAACGGACGTGTTAAATGCCCCATGTTTTACATAGAATGAAACAACCATAAATTGATGTGGTGCCTTACCTTCATTTGACACCAAATCATTTTGAGAAACACGTTTCCTTTAGCTTTAAAGCAGAAAAGAAAGGACTTGCATTTTAAAAGCACCTTATGATGTCAGCTGTGGCTCAGTGGGCAGCACCCTCGCCTCTGAGTCAGAGGGTTGTGGGGTCAAGTCCCACTCCAGGGACTTGAGCACAAAAATCTAGGCTGATACTCCCAGTGCAGTGCTGAGGGAGCGCTGCAGTGTCGGAGGTGCCGTCTTTCACATCAGGCGTTAAACCGAGGCCCCGCCTGCTCTCTCAGATGGATGTAAAAGATCCCATGGCACTATTTCGAAGAGGAGCAGGGGAGTTCTCCCCGGTGTCCCAGCCAATATTTATCCCTCAACCAACATCACTAAAACAGATTATCTGACCATTATCACATTGCTGTTTGTGGGAGCTTGCTGCGCGCAGATTGGCTGCTGCGTTTCCCACATTACAACAGTGACTACACTCCAAAAGTACTTCATTGGCTGTGAAGCACTTTGAGACGTCCGGTGGTCATGACAGGCGCTATAGAAATGCAAGTCTTTCTTTTCCTCAAGACATCCCAACCACTTTACAAGCAGTGGTTTATTTTTGAAGTGTCAGCCATGGATCAGTGGTAGTGTTCTTGCCTCAGAGTCAGAAGATCATGGGTTCATAGGCCTACTCCAGGGACTTGAGCACATCATCCAGGCTGACAGTCCCAGTGTAGTACTGAGGGAGTGCTGCACTGTCAGAGGTGCCGTCTTTCGGATGAGATGTTGAACTGAGGCCCTGTCTGCCCTCTCAGGTGAACGTAAAAGAGCCCATGGTACTATTTTGAAGAAGAGCAGGGAAATGACCCTGGTGTCCTGGCTAGCTTCCAGTGGCTGTTTGATGAAAGCCTGAGAGAGGGCCCTCCTCTCAGCTCTGGACAGTAAATATTGGGGAAGAGAAGAAAAAGTAAATGTGTTAGCCTCACAGAGATAAATAAAATCATCCCTTTTTCAGGCCATATTTTCCCCTCAGATCTGGCAGTTCCAATGTCTGTGGAAGCTCAGTAGGATTGGAGAGGGACAATGTAAAATGGTCATTTTGAGAAATGCGTTTGTTAGTTTTATTTCGAAATGAGTATTGACACCACTGTGTCAGCCAATGAATTGGAGGCGGGCAGGACTCACGGCAGGACTCAAACAGTCTGTTTTACAGCAAACAGAGTCTATTGAAACAGAGTCTCTATGAACGACAGCAAACCGAACTCGTGACCGAAACTACAGCAACGTCTCCCGATAAAAGCAGGATTATTTCTCCAGCAAAATCCAGTGACTGGAGGATAGTTACATAATACAAACCATGTGCATGAAATCAATCCCAGTCATTTACGGTACGGTCTCCAGGCGTGATTGACGGGGGCGGGGGGGGGGGGGTGGAATTACCCAATCATCTCCATTCTGGCTGGGACTTGTGGTGCCATTATATGCAGCCGGTTTATTTTTGTCCAAATCTCTTATATTAAACACAGCAACGTATCGGCTGTGCGAACAAACTTACTATGACCTTATTGCCTCTGCTTCTGACCCCAGTGTTT
This sequence comes from Squalus acanthias, assembly GCA_030390025.1. Lineage (NCBI taxonomy): Eukaryota > Metazoa > Chordata > Chondrichthyes > Squaliformes > Squalidae > Squalus > Squalus acanthias. Next base: position 1,836,850 of record JASTWF010000036.1, on the reverse strand, counting down.
TAGTTACACGGGGGAGGCCCTCAATTTTGATGTGAGAGTTGTTCAATCAGTACCCAATGATTCAATTCTGCTTGGCTAATTTCAAATCTGGGTTATCTCCAACATTCAGTAATAAATTGAAATCAAGTGATATCATCACAGCATCGTCATTGGCTCATGATACTTTATACTGTGCTATTTTCTTTACAGTGTGCGCTAGTGGCATCTAGTTGCAGTACAAGGGCACTACATGGTAGAATCTTGCATAATGGACTGAAATTCTGGATACACCAGAACATTCAGCAATAACCTCCATTACATGCAGCTTCCAAGACTACGAACTCTTGGCTCAGACAGTTGTTACCTGTTTCGCCCCAGACAGGAAGGTATTCATCTTGCTGAATGTCCAACATCAGTTCCAGGCCGTTCCCTGTTCCTCCCTTCAATGTCGTCAGTATTGGCTGGTCTTTAGTCTGCCCTGAGTTAAAAGTGTAGCACTTGCCATATCTTGTAAACACCTGCAGCAAACAAAATAGTTCAAGTTAGATATTGGGAAATCAAATAGCCCACAAAAAAAATCAATTCTGTATCAAAATGATATCGAATTCCACTCTGACTGCAGAGGTTACATTAATAAGTTCCACTGCACCGAATGTTCCCTACTCGTGCTCTGTATTGGGTGTCTTTACAAATTACATCGAGTCCAGAACACAGAAACAGGCCATTCAGCCCAACTGGTCCGTGCCGGGGTTTATGCTCCACACAAGTCTCCTTCCACCCTACTTCATCTCACCCTATCGCCATATCCTTCTATTCCTTTCTCCCTCATGTACTTATCATGTGCATCGATGCTATTCGCCTCAACCACTCCCCGTGGTAGCGAGTTCCACATTCTCACCACTCTCTGGGCAAAGAAGTTTCTCCTGAATTCCCTATTGGATTTATTAGTGACTATCTTATATTGATGACCCCTAGTTCTGGACTCCCCGACAGGTACCAATCCGCAGGCAGAAACGTCTGACTGTAGATAGTTGCCTATCCACCCTTTGCGCTCCGTCAGGTTATTTGCAGCTTCTAATAGACATAAAGCTTTGGGCCTTGTCTCCTTTGGTAGCAGATTTGTTTATGGGGCAAAACGATTGTGGGATTGAGCCTTATCCCAAAGTTTGAGGTCCTAGATTACCCAATCATCTAGGATGACACTCGAGTGTAGTTCTGCGGGAGTGCTGCATTGTCTCGGGAGCTGTCTCTCAGATGGATTTTCCTCAGCGATCCTTCCTGAAATCAGGCAGATTCCAATAAAGCTGGGAAGAGTTGCGGTGGAAATGGAGTTGAGGGTGGGGGGGTAGTGGGTTTTAAGGAACGTCTTGAAGCAGGAGAGAGGTAGAGAGGCGGAGAGGTTTAGGGAGGGAATTCCAGAGCTTGGGGCCTCAGCAGCTGAAGGCACGGCCGCCAATGGTGGAGCGATGAAAATCGGGGATGCGCAAGAGACCAGAATTGGAGGAGAGCAGGGATCTCGGAGGGTTGTAGGGCTGGGGGAGGTTACAGAGATAGGGAGGAGGCGAGGGCCGTGAAGGGATATGAAAACAAGGATGATCATTTTAAAATGGAGGCGTTATCGTATCTTCTCATAGTGCACTCATTTGAAGTTTTCTGTCCAAATGGGCAGACATTGAAATCCTTGTAGTTTGGTGGCCGGGGGGTAGCGGAAGACACAATATACACTGTGCAAAAGGACATGCCGAATTAATTGGAAAAATCACTCTTTTTGCATGATAAGTAAATCATAGAGAGGCAGTACTTGCCCGGGCAAATTAAATCAGATGTACTCAAGATTCCTGCCAGTCCCTGTACCTAGAGGACAAGGTACAAGATGAAATGCAATTATGGTCTCGACTAAAAGAGAAATTAACTTTCAAAAATTGGGCGCACTTGCTGCATTCCATCGGGCTGTCACACCCCACTGGTTCACTGCAAATTATTCCAATTAATGATAAATAACACCAAGTGTCACACCTCATCCCAGACTATTATCAGTCAAAGGCGCTTTAAAACGGGATTGACAGCACTTTCGATATTAATGCATCAGCCTCGGCAGCCTCACTGGTGGCTGTGCATGTAATGAGCAGTTTTATCCCGTTGTTTAAGGCAGGAATTAAAGTGGCAGTGCCCGATGGACACAGTCTTTAAAGGGGCAGTGAGCTATAATGACACGTAGCGACTGCTTGCCAAAACAGTTTATTCCAGTTGGGAATGTTTTTCCCCCCCCGATCCACGCCCACTCATCCCAGTAGGATGGATATCTGGGAGAGTTTGTTCATGGAGGCTTGGCTCTTCTTCCCAGCTCCCTGATTGAAGGAATCCGAGAGGAGCAGAGACTAGTGTCACAAGCAATGTTCCCTCTAATTTTCTTTTTAGGTGCGTGGTCCCTTTAACGCGCTGCGCGGCTCATTCAAATTTGCGCACATGCGCAGTTTTTCCATTTAAAAGCCGGTGAGCTGGCTGCGCGGTTCCTGCAGACCGCTGCACTTAACGGGAACGTTGGTCACAAGGGCGGAAACTGATCTTACCCATTACAATCTCCTCAGAAACAAAGATGGAGGAGAATGCTGCCACCTTTACACTACGCCTGCTTATAGCGTGGCGTGGGCTAAAAGCACCGAGTTATACTGCCAGCTCCGAACGCCCGCAAATCAGGGGAAAACAGAGCATTGGGCAGGCATTCTTAAGACACGTGCATACTGTGTTGCAAATCAGCGTTGGAATGCAGGCAAAATGCTTAAATCATCGAATGATATAGCACAGAAGGAGGCCATTCGACCCATCGTGCCTGTGCCGGCTCTTTGAAAGAGATCTCCAATTAGTCCCACTCCCCTACTCTTTCCCCATAGCTCTGCCAATTTTTCCTCGTCAAGTACTTTTTCCCCATCCATTTTTCCTTTAACTTTCTCCCCTTACCCCATCTCTCCTGAAGGTGTTGGTTTCTACTGGGGGTGTGGCTCCAGACAACAGCAGCTAATACCTCGCCCCAGTGGCTATACTTCATGTGTGCACCAGGAGAGCGAGTGCAGCTGGGCTGTTCGACTGCAGGGGCATCACAGGCAAGCCCAATCCTGTCTGCACCCGACCGCCACGTGTGTATTATCCACCAGGGCCGCTGGACAGCGAGCAGGAGCAGAAACCTGGCCCAAGTTGTTTTGCCCCCAACCCTGGCTTCCTAGCACAGGACACTGGGGCCATTTGTCTGTCCCCAACAAAGATTAGCAAAATCAGCACGACCGGGGATCAAACCTGGGGTTCCTACCTGGCTTGTAATAGGGTTAGATGAAGTAGGGTGGAAGGAGGCTCGTGCGGAACATAAACAGCAGCCTGGGCCAGTCGGGCCGAATGGCTGGTCTCTGTGCTGTACATTCTATGTAATGCTCCGTACCACAGCAGAATTATTCTGAAAGCACATAAAGTCGCTGGTGCAATGTCATCACGTCACCAACCGCATCACTGTGCGCCTCTGTTTCATGCAGCTGGTCGGAGCATCCTGTTATGTTACAGGCCGAGGCACCTTTAATGCAAATTACCATCGCCGAATCCCCCACCATCAACATCCTGGGGGTCACCATTGACCAGAAACTTAACTGGACCAGCCACATAAATACTGTGGCAACAAGAGCAGGTCAGAGGCTGAGTATTCTGCAGCGAGTGTCTCACCTCCTGACTCCCCAAAGCCTTTCCACCATCTACAAGGCACAAGTAAGGAGTGTGATGGAATACTCTCCACTTGCCTGGATGAGTGCAGCCCCAACAACACTCAAGAAGCTCGACACCATCCAAGACAAAGCAGCCCGCTTGATTGGCACCCCATCCACCACCTTAAACATTCACTCCCTCCACCACCGGCGCACCGTGGCTGCAGTGTGTACCATCTACAAGATGCACTGCAGCAACTCCCCAAGGCTTCTTCGGCAGCACCTCCCAAACCCGCGACCTCTTCCACCTAGAAGGACAAGGGCAGCAGGCGCATGGGAACACCACCCCCTCCAAGTTCCCCTCCAAGTCACACACACCATCCTGACTTGGAAATATATCGGCTGTTCCTTCATCGTCGCTGGGTCAAAATCCTGGAACTCCCTCCCTAACAGCACTGTGGGAGCACCTTCACCACACGGACTGCAGTGGTTCAAGAAGGCAGCTCACCACCACCTTCTCGAGGACAACTAGGGATGGGCAATAAATGCTGGCCTTGCCAGCGACGCCCACATCCCATAAACGAATTTTAAAAAAAATACATGCACGAATACCTGTTCACTCATTGTAAGCGGTCACTGCTGCAGGGAATTCTACCCACTTCAAAACACTTTTACTCCGTTAAGAGTACGGTACAAACGAGCTTGCCAATATTTGAAATAACAACAGAAAATGCTGGAAACACTCAGCAGGCCAAGCACAGACCTGAAACGTGAACTCTGTTTCTCTCTCCACGGATGTTGCCTGGCCTGCTGAGTGTTTCCAGCGTTTTCTGTTGTTATTTCAAATTTCCAGCATCTGCAGTATTTTGCTATTGCCAATATTTTGTTCAGCTTCAAACACAGATTTCAAAATATCGTGAGGCTTTCTTCAGAAACTCCTTGAAGTGAGTAGCTGGAATGCGCCCTATCCATTTTCAGACAATACATTAAGGAGTAGTGCCCAATGAGGAAGTTGCCAGTGCTGTTGACTTGAAAAGTTTTTCCTCATTAAGTGGCACTTACTTTGGCACAGATTTGTTTTCACATCAAAATCTCTTTCTTCAGATCTTGAGGAAAGTGCCCAACAGCTTTGTGATAAATAACAATATGATTGAACTGCTTTTTTTCTCTCCTTATAATTGCCCCTCCTCCTCCTCTCTGAAGGCCCTCACGCTTGTGACGGTATTGTTCCAAGGATGCTCGCCCCCTTACCCCCACTCCATCTTACCGCCTGCCCCATCCAAATGGCATCCTTCATGTGCCAGCCTAAACTGTGAAGGCAGCTAGGGTTTTCTACTGTATGGGGATATATGCCAAACCACACCCTCTTCTCAGTCCATGTCCTGTTCAAAGGATACAGGAG